>CM054157.1:691321-761321 GCA_028751875.1 Rapana venosa
AAGAGAGAATGAGATATTCCCCTGTAGTTGCTAGGTTCACTGGGATTTCCACGTTTATAGAGGGGTTGTGTGATTGCCTCTGTCCAAGAATATGGATATTTTCCTGATGAAAATTGAAGAGGTTTTCTAAGTATGAGACAGACACACAGACAGAGACATACACAGAGACAGACAGAGACACGGACAAACAGGCGCGGGGCAGGCAGAAAGAAAGAAAGACAGACAGACAGACAGATAGACAAAAAGGAAGATAAAAAAAGCACGGAATGAACTTTGAAGCCTGATCAATTTATCAGAGGCAAAAAGCTTGCCCTGGGGACACAGCAAAACCTGAAGCCGACAATCCGAACACCTGCTCTAAATGACCGCAATGTTTTACTTCAGAAAAAACAGCCAGAAAGGAAGACAGACAGACAAACACACAAATAGACAATCAGAGTGGGAGAAAAACACTAGATAAAACTTCAGCCTAAGCCAATACCTGGGCTTTTAGTGATGACCCTTAAGAAACAAAAAAAGGAAAAGCACAATGAGAACATCATTCCTCAAATGATCCATTACATTACACACGACACAAATGAAGTGAAATAAAATGGTGCACTCTGTCGAGCAAGTTCAAGAAACAGTCTTGTCATCTTGCGATGCATTTGGAGAAGATGTTTTATCATCGAAGCTAAAACTATTAGAATACATATTTTCTGCTGCCAAAGGCAAACCATTTTTCTTATATTATATTTTTCAAAATGATAATGTTTACCACTCTTCTTAACTGAGTGGACACCATATTTTTTTCTACTGTATTGATTTTATTTGCACTTCTTCACAGGCCACTGGCAACTCAAGTCAGACCAGGGGGGTACACCACCAGAGAAATAACAGGTGATTGACAGTCAAAACTATCTATAATCTGGTTTGGCTATTTGCTGTTACGCTGGCCAGCAGTGATCTCTGTATCAATGCCTTTTTTAATACGAAAGCAAATAAAAAATCTTTCCCAATACAGTATAGCTTGTATGTATTCATAGTGCTGCTTCAAAAATATACTTTGTAATTCTAATAAGTTTTTAAGATATTACAAGTATCTGCAGGAAGCCGATATTACAAGTGTCTGCAGGAAGCCGATATTACAAGCATCTGCAGGAAGCCGATATTACAAGTATCTGCAGGAAGCCGATATTACAAGTCTGCAGGAAGCCGATATTACAAGTGTCTGCAGGAAGCCGATATTACAAGTGTCTGCAGGAAGCCGATATTACAAGCATCTGCAGGAAGCCGATATTACAAGTATCTGCAGGAAGCCGATATTACAAGTATCTGCAGGAAGCCGATATTACAAGTATCTGCAGGAAGCCGATATTACAAGTATCTGCAGGAAGCCGATATTACAAGTATCTGCGGGAAGCCACTGTCTGTCATTCATGTTTAGATGCTTCTTGTTTTCAAATTGTCAGTTTCAGATCTTAACTATGCTGATAGTCGGGGGTATGGTTGTGAGGGTTTTGCTTTACCACACAAATGGATCAAAACCAAGAGAAAACAACGCGTGGAGTTCCTTCTTCTTCGTCGTCCCTTCGTCCTCCTCCTCGTTCTTTTTCTTCTTTGTCTTTAATGACTAAAATGTGGACAGAAATCTATGACTATATTACAAAGAAGAGTGTGAATAATGGATCAAAAGAGGTGGAAAGAAAAAGCATTACAACTGCTTATGTAATTCCCCAGAGTTAAGCAGTACAAGAACAACAGAAATATTATGGAATAGTTTATTCTTCCCAAATCTTTGTTTTTCTCCTTTTGTAAATGTTTAATTTTTACTCTCGGTGTTTGTTGTTTGTTGTTGTTTTCTTTCATTTGTTTAGTTTTTGCACTAAGCTATAAAAAAAATGTATCTTGTTTTCTATACCAACATGATTGCAACAAACGTAGAGGAAGCGTTAAAAGTCTGAACCGTTTGATCTAAAAATAGTGATTGAAAAAGCACTACCATGTTATTACGCAGATCTAACTACGCTTCTTAGCTGCCAAACTGAGTTAAATGAGTATACTGTTTTGAGCATGGTATAAACTATTAATTTGTTATTGTCCACAATATGTGTATGTATAGAACGATCTATTTAAACCAAAGAAAAAGCAGCTGTGTGGGATGTGTACACTATAATTATAGCTGGGTGGTCCTGTTGACTTAATTCACTTTGTCTTGACTCCTGTATTAAAAGCAGAAGCAACTTCAGGGGCAGCCTTTGTTTAATTAACTAGTCAAGCTTGGCTGAAAGGTGACTTGCCTGTTGATTAACAGGTTCCCGTGAGGGTTCAATTACCTCTCTCTCTCTCTCTCTCTCTCTCTCTCTCTCTCTCTCTCTCTCTCTCTCTCTCTCTCTCCCTCTCTCTCTAAAGTAAGAGAAGTTTTATGTGCAACTGGCTTTAACATTGTTTGGCTTCAAAAGGATGTTGGAGATGTAAAAATGTTCTTCGCCATAATCAAACAGAGACTTGTCGATATGTACATTCAAGAATGGACAGGCACTATCAGAGATCGCGATATATACCAGCTTTATCGATCATTTAAGACCATTTTTGAAAAAGAACAGTACATTATTGATGTTGATATGCTTTGCTTTCGTATTGCCATTACACAAATAAGATTTATTGTTCTCCCTCTAAATAACAATATACATCGGTATAGTGAATCGGTTCGTGACAAAAACTGCCCATTTTGTTAAAATCAGATTGAAAATGAACAACATTTTATGTATTATGTGTACTGCATATGACGATCTAAAAACCAAATTCCCCAATGATCTTGTTAGCCTTCCTTTAAATGTGCTGCTCAGAGCCAAAAATGTCACTCAAAGATATAGTTTATCTAGATGTGTGTTTCATGCTACCGACAGAAGGACAAAGATGATATTGTAGTTCGGTCATTTGGATAATTTTGCTCTGCTTTACTGCATTGAATTAGTTTTTTGTCGTCCTTGAGTATGAACCTCTCCTCCTTTTTTGTGTGTTGCTGTAAAATGGAGTCTGATCACTGTACATGAGGTGTGATATTCAGCGTTTCAGTGTTTTTCTGTTTACTACGTTTATCAACGACAGCTTTAACATTTGAAAGGAAAATATGTGTTATTTACCGTATTACTGACTAGCCTTAAACTATGTACGATGTTGTAATCCTAAAATATATCGTCAGTCTCGTTTAATGTACTTAACATCACTGCAGGATTATTAGTCATTCGTTTTTATGAAAGATCCCATTGCCATCCTAGACTGTTCACAGTAGGTTAGAGTTATGGCACATGATCACTATTCTCGGGATGTCTTCTCTCATAAGCCACGGTGATGCTCGGGGATCGAAACAGAGTGATCAAGTGTACATAGATAGCAAGTTAAACCCCTCAGTTTCTGACAGGGGAAGATGTGTAGGTACATAATTATTTATTGTAGAATGTTTATCTGATTCAATTTTGTTTTTGTGTTTGTGAAATCATTGTTCTTTTCCACTATGCCCCCTCCCCTTCCCACCCTAAACTCCCTTTTGATGTATTGTGGCGTAAGGCCGATGTACAATTAAACTTTCAGAGCTCTCTCTCTCTCTCTCTCTCTCTCTCTCTCTCTCTCTTCTCTCTCTCTCTCTCTCTCTCTCTCTCTCTCTCTCTCTCTCTCTCTCTCTCTCTATCTATCTATCTCACACACACACACACACACACACACACACACACACACACACACACACACACACACGTGCATACGCAAACAAACACACACACACACACACACGTGCATACGCAAACAAACACACACACACACACACACACACACATACACACTGCATAGCGTGCAAAACGTCCAATTAGGGCCGCTTCCTAGGCAGACGTATCCCCTGGTGCTTGTCTGCTGCTGGAGTATCTGCCCTCTTCGGGCCACCCACAGCTATGGGTCAGCAAAATCCCCCTCTGAAGCAAGGAAGGCACAGCAACGCTAACAGCACAGACATGGGAAGAGCTGGGGTGGGGGGATGAGTAAGAGAGATACATATATAATATATATACCGACATTCAGACAAACGGAAACAGACACAGACATGCGAAGAAGCCGCGCTACTGGAGAGAAGGTAAAAGGGACAGACAGACAGGCAAGTAGACAGACAGGATAGACAGAATGGAGACAGACAGACAGAGGGATAGACAGAATGGAGACAGACAGACAGAGGGATAGACAGAATGGAGACAAACAGACTGACAGGATAGACAGAATGGAGACAAACAGACTGACAGGATAGACAGAATGGAGACAGACAGACTGACAGGATAGACAGAATGGAGACAGACAGACAGAGGGATAGACAGAATGGAGACAAACAGACTGACATGATAGACAGAATGGAGACAGACAGACTGACAGGATAGACAGAATGGAGACGGACAGGCAGACAGGCAGAGGGATAGACAGAATGGGGACAGACAGACTGACAGACAGACAGGATAGACAGAATGGGGATAGACAGGCAGAGGGATAGACAGAATGGGGACAGACAGACAGGCAGAGGGATAGACAGAATGGGGACAGACAGACTGACAGATAGAAAGGATAGACAGAATGGAAACAGACAGGCAGAGAGATAGACAGAATGGGAACAGACAGACAGACAGACAGGCAGAGGGATAGACAGAATGGGGACAGACAGACTGACAGACAGACAGGATAGACAGAATGGAGACAGACAGACTGACAGACAGACAGGATAGACAGAATGGAGACAGACAGACAGAGAGATAGACAGAATGGAGACAGACAAACTGACAGACAGACAGGATAGACAGAATGGAGACAGACAGAGGGATAGACAGAATGGAGACAAACAGACTGACAGGCAGAGGGATAGACAGAATGGAGACAAACAGACTGACAGGCAGAGGGATAGACAGAATGGAGACAAACAGACAGGCAGAGGGATAGACAGAATGGAGACAAACAGACAGGCAGAGGGATAGACAGAATGGAGACAAACAGACAGGCAGAGGGATAGACAGAATGGAGACAGACAAACAGACAGGATAGACTGAATGGAGACAGACAGGCAGAGGGATAGACAGACAGGATTGACAGAATGGAGACAGACAGACTGACAGACAGACAGGATAGACAGAATGGAGACAGAAAAGACGGACAGGGCAGAGGGATAGACAGAATGGAGACAGACAGACAGACAGGCAGAGGGATAGACAGAATGGAGACAGACAGACAGACAGGCAGAGGGATAGACAGAATGGAGAGAGACAGACAGAGGGATACATGAATGGAGACAGACAGACAGGCAAGTAGACAGAGGGATAGACAGAATGGAGACAGACAGGCAAGTAGACGGAAAAAATGGGTAGACAGAATGGAGACAGACAGGCAAGTAGACAGACAGAGGGATAGACAAAATGGAGACAGACAGACTGACAGACAGACAGGATTGACAGAATGGAGACAGACAGACTGACAGACAGACAGGATAGACAGAATGGAGACAGAAAGACGGACAGGCAGAGGGATAGACAGAATGGAGGCAGACAGACAGACAGGCAGAGAGATAGACAGAATGGAAACAGGCAGACAGACAGGCCAGAGGGATAGACAGAATGAGAGAGACAGACAGACAGAGGGATACATAGAATGGAGACAGACAGGCAAGTATACAGATGGATAGACAGAATGGAGACAGACAGATAAGTAGACGGAAAGAAGGGTAGACAGAATGGAGACAGACAGGCAAGTAGACAGACAGTGGGATAGACAGAATGGAGACAGACAGGCAAGTAGACAGAAAGAAGGATAGACAGAATGAAGACAGACAGGCAAGTAGACAGAGGGATAGACAGAATGGAGACAAAAAGGAAGGCAGTAGACAGAGGGTAATGGGACATAAAAAATTGCAAAGTGACAGCAGACGTAGACAGGATCAGAGATAGAGATAGAGAGACAGACAGACAGACAGACAGAGCTAGAGAACCAGAGAGAGACAGAGAAAGACAGAGAGAGAGAGAGGGTGTTATAGAGAGAACTGATGTTGACGATGATGATGATGAAGAATAATAATAATAAGAAGAAGAAGAAGAAGAAGAAGAAGAAGAAGAAGAAGAAGAAGAAGAAAGAAGAAGAAGAAGAAGAAGAAGAAGAAGAAGAAAATGACGATGATCATGAGCAAGAAGAAGAAAAGAATAAGAACAAGAACAAGAGCAAGATGTCTGAGAAAAAGCCGCTATTTACAAATATCTTCAACTTGGCCTAACACTTGATGTTGCTTGTTCTGGTGTTTCCGATGCTACTGATGGTGCTTCATTTCTGCTTCTTGGTGTTAATGAAACTGCTGAACGTATCTCGTGCATCTTGCTTCTCTAAAATAGCAGAAATCTCAGGTATCTTGCGTCCAAACATGCAGGTGATATCAATGAAAACTACTGCAGAAGTGTATGCTAGTTTGAGTACAATCACAAGAGCAGAGCTGCCTGAGACAAGGACACAAACTTGACCCCAACTATGGTTACACTACGTCTAAAAATGCTCCGAGAGATACATACAAAGATGATGCCAATGTTTATTTTTGCCGGAAAAACTTGCGTCAGATTGTTTTTAGATTTACAATAAGTAGATTATTTTCCAGTTTCAAGATAATGGAAGACGCGCAGTGGGCAACTTCAAACAAACAGCGAACGCCTCTTGAAACTCTCTGTTCTGGGGAATCAAGACAACTTGCATTTCGTCCTGCTGAAAGATTGTCTGATAGCTTATTTTGTAACTGCTGCAAGAACAGGGAAAAACAAGTTAACTTAATAGAAGGAAAGGAAGAGGCATCATGAACACACACATCGAGATATACAGGCAAGAATAAAATAATGGAACAAAAAAAAAGGGATGTAAAAGAAAAATGATTAACACAAAGAAGACGAGATAAAGGCTAGATATTTTTTTTTAAATCAGAAACAAACAAGGAACAACAAAAGACATAAAGACAATAACTGAATGAAAATATGAAAGAGAGAATTCAGAAAAGTGAATATGAAAAAAGAAAAAGAAAGATACAAAGAAAAGAATATAAAGAGAGAAAGGAAGCAAGAAAGGGGAGAGAGAGAGAGGAGAGAGGAGAGAGAGAGAGAACTCTGAACTCTGAACTCTGAAATTGTTTAATGTACATCGGCCTTTGGCCACAATACACATTGAGGGGCAAAATATTGAAGATGAAAAGTTGAAGATGAGAGAGAGAGAGAGAGAGAGAGAGAGAGAGAGAGAGAGAGAGAGAGAGAGAGAGCGAGAGAGAGAGAGAGAGAGAACGGACTAACGAATGAACGAACGAATGAATGAATGAATGAATGAATGAATGAATGAATGAATGAGTAAATTGATCGATGAATGAATGAATGAATGGATGGATAGATGAATGAATGAATGAATGAATGAATGAATGAACGAATGAATGAATGAACGAATGAATGAATGAATGAATGAATGAAATAAGCAGACGAAGCAACCAAAATTAAAATCAAGGATTCCTTCGTCACGTTTTGTGACGTCTTGCTCTCTTCTGTCTATCGCACACAGCAGTTCAAAGCGGATCTGTTCAGACTTTGTCTCCCAGCTTCCATTCTGTTTGGCTTCTCTGTTTCTCTTTACTTCTGTCCTAGCTTCCATTCTGTTTGGCTTCTCTGTTTCTCTTTACTTCTGTCCTAGCTTCCATTCTGTTTGGCTTCTCTGTTTCTCTTTACTTCTGTCCTAGCTTCCATTCTGTTTGGCTTCTCTGTTTCTCTTTACTTCTTCTGCCCTAGCTTCCATTCTGTTTGGCTCTCTGTTTCTCTTTACTTCTTCTTTCTCTCCTGTTTTTTTTTCTTTCATGTTCCTTTCTTTCTTCTCTTTCCTTGTCTTTTTAAATCGGTTCATTCATTCTTTCTTATTCTAATAAAAGTTTGTTGCTTTCGAGATATTTGTCTTCCTTTTCGTTTCTCTTATTTTTGCGGGGACTTTGTTTTCATTTTCCTTGCTTTGCTTTTATTGGGCAGAGAGGCTTTGGGTTTTGGGGGCTGTTTGTTTTTAAATTGGTTGTTGTTGTTGTTAGGGGGGAGAGGCGTGTCTCTATTTGCTTATTTCTTTCTGTCTTCCTTTTCCTGTCAATCTTTCGTTCGTTCGTTCGTTCGTTCTTTTAACCTCTCTTTGAATCTGTCTTTGTTCGTCCTTCTCTTGCTTCCGGACTAGCTTTCAAATGTAAACTAATTTCTAGTGTTCTAGGAGACAGAAAAATAATTCTTTGAAGAACAGAGTCCATACACATCTTTATCTTGATGTACAAACAGACACTGAGTGTTGGAACGAAGATGGCGTTGATGAGTTTTGCCTTGGTGCTCATTGGGATGCTGGGATGTTTTAGAAGGGGGGCGAGTTGGTAACTGACTGCATTCGCTTTCTGGCATCTTGTTTCTATCTCTCTGTCCAATTTTCCATCTTCAGTGAAGAGGCTGCCAAGGTATTTAAATTCTTTGGTCTGTTTCAGCTGGGTGCCGTTGATGTTGATGTCTAGCTTTCCTGGATTTCTGCTGATTTCTCTTCGTTCCAACACTCACATACCAGTGTCAGACATGGGCCCTAACAAAAGCCTTAGAGAGAAAACTGGTCACATGTGAAATGCGCTGCCTGAGAAAAGCTGTCAACAAAACCAGACGCGACAAGATCAAGAATGAGGTGATCAGAGACATGGTCGGACTAACACCAATTCTCCACCATATCGAACAACAAAGGATCAGGTGGTTTGGTCACCTCACTAGAATGCCGCCCAACCAACCAGCCCTACGGGCATACACCATCAAATACAATGGCTGGAAAGCCAGAGGTAGACCAAGGAGACGATGGAGCGACTCCGTGGCTGACACCCTGCGAGCCCATGACCTGTCACTACATCAAGCCTCCCGCCTAGCTGCAGACAGACGTCTGTGTCTCCCCGCGACGCCGAAGGGCACCAGCAGCAGATGAAAGAAAGAAAGAAGAAGACAAACAGACACTTATCGTGATCCAAAAGTGCACCAATAGAGGCTGTAGTTCTTATCAAAGCTGATTTGATAAAGCATGCCTTAGAAAAGAGAACAACAAACCCTAATCATAAGGCGGGTCTTCTATTACTGCGAACATGTTTTGAAATAAGAGATGTTTGGATTCATTTGATTTGACTGGTGTTGCTCTGGCACTGTACAATTCTGAGGTGCCAAGGATTATGTTCAGCCTGTCGTAGGGTGTGGCTAGTTTATTAGCACAAGAAGGTATACAACATGAACCCCCCCCCCCCCCGGCCACACACACATACATGCATACGCATGCACACATGCACACAAATACACACACATACACGCACGCACACGGGCGCGCGCAGGCAGGCAGACAGACCAACAGACAGAGACAGAAAGAAATCAATGTCAAAAGTCCCTTCAGGTTAGTTTTCTTCCACGCCTCAGAACACACAGTAGCCCCCCCCCCCCCCACCCCCGCCCCACCCTTCCTTCTCCTGCAACCCCCCTACAGGCTTTACCTCTCTCAGCAAACACCCCTTCCTTCCCTCCCCTGTCTGTTTCACTTCATTCACAATATCACTTTCTCCAGCACTGGCTGCACGCAGGCCAGCACTTCCTCTGTGTCCAGCCTCGCTACCGCCGAGTTATTTGAGCTTTTTCAGGCATTATTTCGCCTGATGAGGCACCATCCACCTATCCCGTAGTCTGGTCGACCACTGAAGATTTTGCAACCAGCTTCCTCCACTCTTCGCGGTTTTCAGTTTTACGTGGTGTGTTGCTCCCTTCCGGGCCAGTGCAGGCTCTGATGTTGTCTTCCTATCGCTTTATCTGTCTGCCTCTTCGTCTTCTTCCTTGCACTGTAGAGGCAGGCAGAGGAAACGATGGGGAGACAACACAGCAGCAGGGAGTGGACTGGCCTGGAGTGGCTGAGCAAGCGAGGAGTTCTAAGACAATGTTACCAGGAGAGAAATGTGATGATGGAGAGACATGAAGACACAGCGGTAAACAGACATTCAGACACAGACACACAGGCAGAGAAATGTGATGATGGAGAGACACTCAGACACAGCGGTAAACAGACATTCAGACACAGACACACAGGCACAGAAAATTAATGTGAAGAAGCAGAGACATGGACGAGAGAGTGGAAGAGGCGGACAGACAGGCAGGCAGAAGAATACACAGATGAGAAGACAGGCAAAAGTGCAGATTGCTTATGGTAGTCTAGCAGATTTCCCAAGCATAATTTACTGAGGTGAGGCGAGCAGGAATGAAACAACTCAGTGAGCGAAAGGTCACTGACCCTCTCCTGTATCTATTCTAAGCCACCTTCAAAGCTTTTCCAGACTCTTCTCCTGTCCTTTTGCTTTTTTCATTTTTTTCTTTTTTTACAGCTTTTTTCTCTTCTTTCCAATTGTCCATTCATTCATTCACCTCACTTGTTTGTTACTGTATTCCGTTTGAGTATTTTTCTTCCCTTCGTTTTCTCTTTTTCTTCGTGCTGGGTTCTTTTTGAAAGCTTTCTTCGGGTTTTGTTTTGGGGTTTTTGTTGGTTTTCTCTCTGGAGAGTATTTTTAGTCTACTCACCAATGTTGTATCATCATAACCCCAACAGGCTGAACATAATGCTGATTACCACAGCAGTGTAAAGTGCCAGAGTAACATCATCTATCTGTGTGTCTACCCTCTTGCCTTTCTTTCTCTAAGCTTCCTTTGTTCGTCGCCTTCTTACTTCTGGACTAGCATACACATGTAAACTGATTTCTACGGGAAAAAGGAGAGAAAAAAAGTATGTGAAGAAGCGATGCTATGAGAATCTTTGCCTCGATGTGAAAAACCATGCATTTTGATGCAAAGCCCACTGAGATAGACTGAAATTCTATATCAGAGCTGATTTGATAAAGCTCATCCTAGAAAAAGAACAAGACTAATGAGAAGGCGAGTCTTCTATTACTGCGAACACGTTTGGAGATAAGAGGTGTCTGGATTCATTTGATCTGAGTGGTGTTACTCTGACACTTTACAATGCTGCGGTAATCAGCATTATGTTCAGCCTGCTGGGGTTATTGGGGGAGTTTATGAACAGGAGAATGAAGTGCGCGCTCAACGCGCCTGCGCACGAGAGAGAGAGGCAGGCAGAGACAGAGACAGGCAGAGACAGAGACAGACAGACAGAGACAGACAGACAGAGATAAAGATAGAGACAGAGAGATAGACGGCCAGACAGCCAGACGGCCAGAAAAATAGACAAACACAGCATAATTATAATATGGTTTTGTTTGTTTTGTTTTGTTTGTTTAATGTCCATTCACTACTTGGTGATAAGGACACACCCGCATTCAAACCAACTTCTCTCTCTCTCTCATCTCTCTCTCTCTCTCCTCTCTCTCTCTCTCTCTCTCTTCTCTCTCTCTCTCTCTCTCTCCGTATGTATATTTATATTCTCACAACTGTCTACAGTAGAGGTCTTACTGGGGAAGAATATATAATCTCAGCAACTGATGTTATGAACTGCTGAGAGTCATATAAAACTTCTTGTGTGTGCACAGGCAAGTGACAAGGTAACAACAGTACTTAAATGAAGTCGTGTACACACACACACCTCTGTTTGACTGCACCACAGCAGAGCTAATTACTTGCTGCTGAAAGCCTGACAGCCATCTATTTCCTAATAGCCAGCTGAACTAGAGGAAGAAAAGATGTAAGAATCAATGAATGAAAAAGGAAAAGAAAGAAAGAAATGTGTGAAAAAAGAAATACAAGAAGAAAGATGAAAAGGCGGGAAAGGAGGAAGAAAAGGTGAAAAACTAGGAACAAAACACCCAAAGCAGGCAAGAAAGAAAAAAATTAGGAGAGAAAAGAAAGAAAGGAAAGAAAGACAAAGATGGTATGTGAAGGGGAAGGAAGGAAGAAAAAAAGAAACAAAGGAAAATGGCAGACTGATGGAAGCAACAAGGATGTAGTATGAAAAGAAAGAAAAACGGGTGTAAAGAAAAATGAAGGAAAGAAAGAAATAGAAGATAAACGAATATCTGAAGGAAGACAGAAGAGCAAAAAAGGACAGAAAGGGACAAACAAAGGAAGAAACAAAGTATGAACTATGACAAGAAAGAGAGAAAAAAGAAAGAAGCGAGGAAAGGTATGTAAGGAAGGATGAAGTAAACGAAGGAAGGGAGGATGGTATGGGAAAAGACGAAAGGAAAGAAAGAATGAATAAACAACCCAACAAAAGAAAGAAGAAAACATTATTGGGGGAAAGACAGAAAATAGCGAGAAGATTTTTTTTAATGTAAAAAGGATGACACAACAGATGAGGAGAAGAAGAAAGAACTCCACAAAGAAGGAAGGAAAGTAGACAAAAAAGGAAAAGAGACAGAGAGAAATAAAAAAGAAAAGAAAGAGAGAAAGGATATTATTCAAAACGCAGTCCATAGTCTCCTCACGCTAGCTTTCATTCACTCTTCTTAACACCCAACCCTCCACCTCCACCCCACTCCCTCCCTAACTCTTCGTTTCTCTAAAGACATTATTTTCTTACCGCCAGTCTTTAACTCTGTTTCACTTCAAAACAAAAGTTTTCCAACAAAATATGTTGGGTAATATGTCGAGTGCATTCAGATCAATACTTGCTTTTCCTTCAGCCTTGCTTATGGTATTGTGCCAGCATTGGTGAGGCAAGCATGTCTAAGCAGCCCTGTGAACGAATTGTCACGTGTTCATGACTTGACTGTCTTCCTTCTGTCTCATGCAGCTTTTCCAACTTTATCTATTCCAGACACTATCTTCTGTCAATTTTTTCAAGACAGAAAGAAAGAAAAAGAAAGTAAATATATATATATATATATATATATATATATATATATATATATATATATATATATATATATATATATATATATACATACATACATATAATCTCCCCATGTGGTAGGGCTTAAAATCAGCTGTAGCTTGATGCCTTTCCCCTGCTGTATTGATGTTTGCTTATGTTGTATGAATACTGAATAAACCATATTTAAACCAAAGAAAAAGAGAGAAAAAAGAAAACATAAGAAAGAATAATGGAAAGAAACACGGAAAAAATTAAATAACTAGATACAGAACGAGAAATGAATTGAAAAAAAGAAAAAAAGATATCAAAGGTTTGCAAAAGCACAACAAGGAAATATCATGATAGAAAATAGAAGAAAGAAAGAAAGCAAAAAAGACCAATATAAACATAGAATGAACATTAGAAATAATGAAGAAAATAAAAGCAAACTGTCATAGAGTGTTTGCATCAGTAAAGTGTAGATGTGTGGTATTTTTAAACAAAAGTATCCTAGGCAGTATGTTAACTTGTGTTACCGTGACTTTTTGGTGGAGCAAAACACTACCTACAATATTTTGATGGTACATCATTATTATGTTCATAGCACCAAAGCATTTTGTCTGTGCTCAATAACTGCCTTCCCGCTCCTTCAAACAACAAAAAACCCAAAGGCAGTTGTGCATAAGTTCATTGGCGACAATAAATTGCCAAATTGTTTCCATAGCAACAATTACTTGCCAATCATTTCCATGGCGACAATTACTTGCCAAATTGTTTCCATGGCGACAATTACTTGCCAATCATTTCCATAGCAACAAATACTTGCCAATCATTTCCAAGGCGACAACTACTTGCCAATCATTTCCATGGAAACAATTACTTGCTAATCATTTCCATGGCAACAATTACTTGCTAATCATTTCCATGGCAACATTACTTGCTAATTATTTCCAGGGTGACATATACTTGCCAATCATTTCTATGGCGATTATAAATTGCTAATCACTTCCACGGTGACAATAAATTGACAATCATTTCTATGGCGATTATAAATGAGAAAGGCATTTCCATTGTGACAAATATTTCCATGGTGAAATTTAATTTCCATGACGACAATTAACTAGCCAATCATTTCCATGGTGACAATAAATTGCCAATCATTTCTAAGGAGACAAGAAATTGCCAATCATTTCCAAGGGGACAATAACAAGCCAATCATTTCCATGGTGACAATAAATTGACAATCATTTCTAAGGAGACAAGAAATTGCCAATCATTTCCAAGGGGACAATAACCAGCCAATCATTTTCATGGTGACAATAAATTGCCAATCATTTCTAAGGAGACAAGAAATTGCCAATCATTTCCAAGGGGACAATAAATTGCCAATCATTTCCATGGGGACAATAAATTGCCAATCATTTCCAAGGGGACAAGAAATTGCCAATCATTTCCAAGGGGACAATAACTAGCCAATCATTTCCAAGGGGGCAAGAAATTGCCAATCATTTCCAAGGGGACAAGAAATTGCCAATCATTTCCAAGGGGACAATAAATTGCTAATCATTTCCAAGGGGGCAAGAAATTGCCAATCATTTCTAAGGGGACAATAAATTGCCAATCATTTCCAAGGGGACAATAAATTGCCAATCATTTCTATGGCGATTATAAATTGCTAATCACTTCCACGGTGACAATAAATTGACAATCATTTCTATGGCGATTATAAATGAGAAAGGCATTTCCATTGTGACAAATATTTCCATGGTGAAATTTAATTTCCATGACGACAATTAACTAGCCAATCATTTCCATGGTGACAATAAATTGACAATCATTTCTAAGGAGACAAGAAATTGCCAATCATTTCCAAGGGGACAATAACCAGCCAATCATTTTCATGGTGACAATAAATTGCCAATCATTTCTAAGGAGACAAGAAATTGCCAATCATTTTCAAGGGGACAATAAATTGCCAATCATTTCCATGGGGACAATAAATTGCCAATCATTTTCAAGGGGACAAGAAATTGCCAATCATTTCCAAGGGGACAATAACTAGCCAATCATTTCCAAGGGGGCAAGAAATTTCCAATCATTTCCAAGGGGACAAGAAATTGCCAATCATTTCCAAGGGGACAATAAATTGCTAATCATTTCCAAGGGGACAAGAAATTGCCAATCATTTCCAAGGGGACAATAACTAGCCAATCATTTCCAAGGGGGCAAGAAATTGCCAATCATTTCTAAGAGGACAATAAATTGCCAATCATTTCCAAGGGGACAATAAATTGCCAATCATTTCCAAGGGGACAATAAATTGCCAATCATTTCTAAGGGGACAATAAATTGCCAATCATTTCCAAGGGGACAATAAATTGCCAATCATTTCCAAGGGGACAATAAATTGCCAATCATTTCCAAGGGGACAATAAATTGCCAGTCATTCTTTACTTCAAATTTCCTTTCCCATCTCCCGGCACCCACATCCTGCCACTCCTGACCCCTACCCCCCTCCGTGTCACCATCCCCAAGTCCCAACCAAACCCAAACGCTGCCTGCTTCCCATATTTACTCTCTCTTTTCTACTAAAGCATCATCCCGCCCCTCCAGCCCCTAGGTCTGTTTACCTTCGCAATAACTTTCTCTCACAACATTGATTGTTCATGTGCTGTGCACTGGGTGCAGGCTGGTCAGTATGTCTTCTTTGTTTGTGTGTCATGACATGGCCTGGCCTAGCCTATAGTAGTGTCAGCTTTTTTAGGCATGTCACCCAGTGGCGGGGAGTGTTTTGTGTTGACATAGTTAGTGAGCAAATTGTCACGTTTTTCTCCCCTTTGGTGTCTTCGTTCTGTCCCATACAGCTTTTCCTACTCCACCTGCTGTTGGAGTACAGGGATATTTCTCTCTCGCTAACAGAAAGAAACGTCAACAAATTCATTGCACTTTTATGGGAAAGCAACAGCAATAGTAAACTACACAAAAAGAAATATGATATAATATAAGCAGACTTACGAGATTATGCACAAGCAATTTGCATCCCCTACAAAGTGTGCTAGCTGCTGTTCCAGGTAATGTCACCCCGTTTTGTGTGAAGTAGAAAAAATAGCCAAAATCACCTTTCCGTGAATGAAATGAGCTGCTTTCACTTGCCCCCTCCCCCACCCCTCCCCACTCCAAAGAAGTAAAAAGAAAATTGAATACAGGTACCCAAAAATTCTACCTTACTGACGAATTGTCAATTTTTTGTTGTTCAAAAACCTTTCCTGCCTCCCAGTCCTCCCTCCCTACTCCCCACACTGCCTGCTCTCAACACATTCAATTTTTCTTGTCCACTTTCTCTTTTATACTAAACCGTTTCCCGCTCCTCAACTCCCTCCTTCTTTAACTTTAAAATAACTTTCTCTGAAAAACCTAATACACTATGCACTTGGCGCATGCTGATCAATATTTCCTTTTTGTTCCACTTGGCTTTTGGTACAATGCTCGGCCTTTCCTTTCTGGCCATATCCAGCACCAAGAGGTGGTAGGCACAGTGTTTAAAGCGGTAAGCAAATTGTCACGTTTTCAGCAGATCGGTCTTTTCGTCTCCACAAAAATACCCCCCATCCACCACCACCACAGTCACTAAATCTGTTTAACTTTGAATAAAAGTTTCTCTAACAAAATCCATCTTGAAATGTACTGAGTGCATGCATATCAGCATTTTCTTTGTTCAGCTTTGCTTAGGGTATTTTAGCACACTTCAGGCATTAGTTCACGTGGTGAGGCAAGCATGGGTTCAACAAGGCTGTGAGGAGATTGTCACGTTTTCATGACTTGACTGTCTGCCTTCTGTCTTATGCTATTTTCCATTGTTATCTGTGCCAGTCACTAGTTCTTATCTGGGATCCCTACTCTTCTTCTTTTGCCTGTAGCTTTCTTTTGTTTTGTCTTCTGTCTGTCTTTTTAGTTACGTTTCATTCCCTTTGTTTCTTTCTTTTCCTTCCTTTCTTTCCCTTTTCTTTCTTTCTTTCTTTTTTACATCCTTTCTTTATTTCTGACTTCATTTAGTTTCTCGTTTCTCTCTTCTTGTTTGTCTTTTTCTTCTGCTCTTTTCATTTCCTTTCTTCTCGCCCCTCTATTCTCTGTCTCTCTTTTCTTTGGTTTTTCTGTTTTTCTGATTCTTAACGTACTTTCTGTTTGTAAGTGTAAACTGATTTCAATTAACATAGATCATATTCTTACATAAGAGCTTTCACTAAACTTTTCTGTTGGAATTAACAAAACTGTGAAACTCGATCTGAAAGCACGCTTAGATGCATTGTGGTTTCATAGGTGTGCTCTTTGGCAAATGCCTGCGTTATAAAAAGGAAAAGAGAGTTAATCAAAGGGTGAATCTTATAATTATCATCTCTTCAACTCAACTCACCTATCCCAGAGTCCCTTGGACTATGGGGGCCCTAATGAAGATTTTGCAACCAGCTTCCTCCACTCCCTGTGGTCCTCTGCTTTGCGTAGCAGATCGTTCCACTCAAGGCCAGTTCACTCTCTGATGTTGTCTTCCCATCGTTTTCTCTGTCTGCATCTTCGTCTGCCTCTTGTACTGTTCCCTGTAGGACAGTCTTGGCCAGTCCACATGTCCGTGTGACGTGCCCGGACCACTTTAGTTTGCATCTTTTCACTGAAGTCAGGAGTTCTTCATATGGTCCGGTGCGTTTTTAATTCTGGTTTTCATATTCTCATCAGCGATGTGATCTCTGCATGAGACCCCAAGGCGTTTGCGAAAGCGCCTCATCTCCATTGCCTGTATCCTTTATCTAGAACTGGTTCTTTGATAGGCAGTGACTGGATTCCTTAGTGTCGTCTGCTGTGGCACTTAGAAATGCCGAGGTGTCGAGGGTCACCCTGACCGTCATGTTCAGCTTCAGTGGCGCCTGTGGGTGGGGGTTCTTTCATTTCTGATTTTGGAAGATAGGATAGGGACAACAAAAAAGGAAAGAATTCTTTCTTTCTTCGTCTTCTTCTTTCTTGTTCTTCTTTCTTTCTTCGTCTTCTTCTTATTTTGAAAAATTAAATAGAATGAATTAATTCAGCATGCAGAACATCTTGCGCACACGTTAAATCCTGTACCGCTGTTCGAAAGAGTAGGCCATTGAGTGCCGGTGGGAACAGATGACAAAATTAAAAAAACCGCATACACACGCATAAACTTTTTTTTAAAGTCATCTGAGCGCTTTGATTTGTTGCTTTACATACAAGATTCAGCGCTATATAAATTCCACACATTATTATTATTATTATTATTATTATTATTATTGTTATTATTATTATTATAACACACACACACACTCACACACACACACAAACGCGCGCGCGCGCGCACCACACACACACACACACGCGCGCGCGCTCGCGCGCGCATTTTACAGGGGGCAGCACAACAATCACTGCAGTACTTCTCATGTTTGGCAACCAGCACAAGGTGTGTGCATTGGCAAAAGACCACCATGGGAGTCAAGTTGAGACAGGCGCTTTTCCCCCTCATGAACAGTGAATGTATGCCGCCAATATGTAAAGCCTTCTGCACTGACTTGGCACGTGCCAGATGCCTTTTACTTGAAATGAGTTCTAAAAAAAACCCTCACTTAAACACGGAAAGGAAGAAGTGGTGAAAAGAAAGAAAGAAAGAAAGAAAGAAAGAAAAGAAAGAAAAGACGGAAAGAAAGAAACATAAGATAGAAAGAAAGACAGAAAGAAATGACGGAAAAAAAGAGAGAAACATAAGATAGAAAGAAAGAAAAAAACACATGATAGATAGATACATAGAAAGATAGATAGATAGATAGGTAAAAAAAAAAAAAGTAAAGGAGTCCCATAACCTATAAGGTCGTAGGGGAGCGAGGCGTCAGAGACCTCACTTCTCTAGGACCAGCATATTGAGGGCGGCGCCCATCTCCTCTCCCTCGCTGCTTTACCTTCCCTGACCCTAAAGAGGGCAGGTACCCATTTACAGCTGGGTGAACTGGGGGAACTGTACTGAAGCCAAGGCGCTCAAACGGTCACCCATCCAACTGGTAACCACGCTCGACGCTGCTTAACTTGGCTGGGGGAAAGCGAGTGCTCCGACCACTGAGCTATCCCGTCCCCATGATAGATAGATAGATAGACAAATAGATAGATACATATATACATAGAAAGATAGATAGATAGATAGATAGATAGACAGACAGGTAGGTAGGTAGGTAGATAGGTAGATAGAAAGACAGACAGACAGACATATAGATAGATAGATAGATAGACAGATAGATAGATAGACAGATAGATAGATAGATAGATTAGATAGATAGATACATACATACAAACACAGATACATAGATGCATAGATAGATACATAGATAGATGAATAGACAGACAGATAGACAGACAGGTAGGTAGATAGGCAGATAGGCAGATAGAAAGACAGACAGACAGATAGATAGATAGATAGATAGATAGATAGATAGATAGATAGATAGATAGATAGATAGGTAGATAGGTAGGTAGGTAGATAGACAGACAGGCAGACAGAGATAGAGATAGAGAGATAGAACTCGAACTCGAACTCGAACTCGAACTTTTTATTGAGAGTAAATGGATAAGCTCGGGGCTTTTTTACACCATGCTCTCAAAAAAAACACAAAAAAAACCAAAAAAACCCACCAAAACCACCACCAACAACAATCAAAAACCACCAAAAAACACAAAAACCCAAACAAACAAAAACCCAACAACAACCCCCCCCCCCCCCCCCATCCCCAAAGAAACCCGCAAACAATCATTAAATTCCATATATTATTATTTATTATTATTATTATTATTATATTATTATTATTATTATTATTATCAACAGTTTTAAAGACACCAAAATGAAAATTCAAAATTGATTATTATAATAAAACACTATAAATGAGAACTAGATACAATGACGATGAATGTCATACAAGGGAGACAATGGAGAAAGAAAGAAAAGCAAACAAACAAACAAACACAGACAAACAAGTATATATATATATATATATATAAAATAAAAAAATAAAATAAAAATAAAAAAAACACCACCCCCACACACACACAACCACCGACTCAGAAACCACATTACAGAGAGAGACAGAAAGTGACAAAGAGACAGACAGGCAGACGGACATACAGACAGCGGCAAAACAGCAAAGGATATAGAGAGTGAGGGGAGGGGGGGGGGGAGTGGCTTACAGAGTTATGGACAGTGTGAGGACAGAAATAGATCAACAGAGAAAGGACAAAAAACAAAACAAAACAACAACAGCAAAGAGACGTGAAGAATGAAATCGCATTAAACATGAATTGTGTGCTAATGACTACTACAGATAATTAAACATGAATTGTGTGCTAATGACTACTAGAGATAAGGATTTCGAACACAAAAATGAAATTCCAATCATAACATTTCAAAAAGATGTCTGTGATATCCTTTCTTAAATGAAGACAAACTAGGCTTCTGTTTAAGATAATCAGGGATATTGTTCCATAGCTTACTACCTGAATAAACCAAGGATGACATGAATAAGTCTATCCTGGGGCGGGGAATAAATAGAATACTTTTACCTCGAATAACTATGATAACAAATTTATCATACAGATAGGATGGCGTAAGATTATTCATAATCTTGTACATGAATACGACTTTATTGAAATGGCATTTCTGATTTAATGGTAAAATATTGAGTTTTTTGTAATCTTCATTTTGCAAAGATGATTTAAGGAGTATTAATTTCATGGAGCGTCTGTAAATACTCTGAAGTCGTTTTAAGCAGTTTTTACTCGCCAGGTCCCAACATGTTGAAGCATAATCAATATCTGGTTGTATGTATCCATAAAAGAACAACTTTCGAGTGTGCTCATCAAGGAAATGCTTTATTCTATTGAGCTGAAATATCTTTTGGCATAATTTCTTTGACAATATTGAAATATGGCTCGACCAGGAAAGATTATTGTCTACATTAAGGCCAAGTAATTTATGATTATTAACCTCTTCTACTATCTGATCATAAATTTTCAGACTTCTTGACATAGACTTCATATTTTGTCTTTTTTGTCTCGTTGTGACTATCATGAACTTAGATTTTTTAGGATGAAGAGCCATGTGGTTCAGATCAGCCCAAGAAGTTAGTTTATCTATATCTTTCTGTAGAATATTACATATAACATTTGCTTTTTTATCCTTAGTATGAATAGTCGTATCATCTGCAAATAGTTCACAAGAAGATGAAATATTCAATGGAAGATCATTAATATAGATAGAAAACAAAATTGGCCCAAGAACTGATCCCTGGGGGACACCATATGTTATTGGCATGAAGGAGGATATTGCACAGTCTTGAAGAACTGCTGCCGTCTATTTTTAAGAAATGAGGATATAAGTCTAACTGAATCTGAACATAAGCCATACAAAACAAGTTTCTTTATTAGAAGATCATGGTCAATGGTGTCAAAAGCCTTAGCAAAATCAACAAATACTACCCCAGACAAAAGATCATTGTTAATATTTTCATGCCATTGTTCTATTAGGTTAGTAAGCAGAGTGTGACAAGAATGGTTTTTCATAAATCCGCTTTGCCTAGGATGAAACGGATTGTGATTTGTAAAATACAGCTGAAGGTTATTCTTAAGATGCTTTTCAAGAGGCTTAGACAATGAAGACAGGATTGATATTGGTCTATAGTTTGAGGGATCTTTTGGGTCACCAGATTTGAAAAGGGGCAAAACTATGGCATCTCTAAAAGCTTGAGGAAAATGACATTTTTCAATTGAAAGATTATAAATGTATGTGATATGCTCAGATATTATGGGTGCTGAAACCTTCAATATTTTACTGTATAGATTGTCCAAGCCCCTTGCATTTGAGTGTTTTAGGGAACACAATTCTTTGTATACTTCATGAACAGTGATAAAATTAAACTTGAGTTTAGATTGTACATTTCTGGATCCACAAAAGTGTTTAAGTGCAGACAGATCATTACATTTTGTATTGTTAGCTAGAATTACCTTTTCGCCTACTGTAGCAAAATGCTTGTTTATATCTTCAGCAGACAGACAGTTAACAGAAAGAGGAGTAGATGTAGATGTTTTATGAGCTAGCTGATTGATAGCTTTCCATACAGATTTTGTGTCTTTTTTTGATGAGATCAGATCACTAAAATATTTCTTACGAGCAGTTCTTTTCATAGCTGTTATTTTATTTCTTTGCTTTTTAAAGTCTGCATCTTTTCCTGTTGTTCTTAACAATTTGTCACGTACTGCAATGGCAGCATTAATTTCGGCAGTAAGCCATGGTGGTTTATCTTTAAATTTAACTCGTTTAATTCTAAGTGGTGCGTGTTTGTCAAATATAGGAAGAAAAGTTTGATACCAGGCAGTAAGTGCTTCATCTGGATCAGTATACTGATAAACATTTAAAAAGTTAGCGTTACATAGATCAGAAAGAAATCCTTCAGCATCAAACAACTTATAGTTTCGCAGAGAAACATTCTTGTGATTGCATCTAGGTATCCTTATACCTTTTTTAGACCACGTTAGACATATTGGATAATGATCACTTAGGCCAAATGTTGGAACAGATGTTTCTATTATATGATCCATATTGGAGACATAGACATGGTCAATTAATGTTTCAGAGTGAAGTGTTTTTCGTGTTGGGGTTTGAATCAGCTGTGACAAATGATATAATTCAAACACACTCCTCCACTTATCATGAGGTTTAAATAAATCAATGTTGAAATCTCCTAACAAAATTATCTCTGTTGAATGGTTTGATACATCGTCCATCATGGCTTCAAAGCGATCAAACCAACTGGTACGTTCATCCGGATTCTAGTTTTATTCCTTTCAAGTAAATTTCAAGCCAGATACTTTCAATGCCATGTTTCTCAAATTTATCAATTTCCTTGAAATTAACTGATTTATGTACATATGCTATTAATCCAGTTTCTAATTTGCTTTTGGCATCTCTTCTGATGGTAGTATAAATAGGGTTTGATACGATATTATCTGAAACTACATCTGATAAGCGCGATTCAGCAAAACAAAAAGCATGAAAACAGTCATTTGAATTTGACAGAATAGGACCTATGTCGGATACTTTGTTTAATAAGTGACAGATGTTCAGATAACCCACTTTGAATCCCATTTTTGTTAACCATTTTTGATTTATGAAATTATTTGCCATGTTGCCAGGTTCTCTTAGATTAAATCAAATAATTGAAAACAACTGATGAATGATAAACAGGGAATAAATCAAGCAATTCAAAACAATTGATAACTGACAAACACAGTCCACCTCAGTGTGAACAATAACACAAAGAAAATAGATGTTCGACTTTTGGTATTTCACCAAAAGCAATTTAGGAAATACTATATTCTTTACACAGACATGCACACCAAACAGCAATCAGCTCACTCAGACACTTACATTAAGGACAAAACTGAAATTGACAAATGCAACTGCAAAACACAAATGGATGCAATATGCAAATTTAAATTGAGAGAAAAATTATGAAAATAGTACCAATCAAGTACTCATCAAATTTGAGCACAGATTTAGGAAGGAAGGTTTTCACAAACCACAGCCTTCACTGCAATCACAAATAACTGTCACTTCCTGGAACATATAACAGCTGTCCCCAATCTGGGGTACTAATAGATAGATAGATAATTAGATAGGTAGATAGACAGACAGATAGATAGATGGATAGGTAGATAGACAGACAGACAGACAGATAGATAGATAGACAGACAGACAAACAGGTAGATAGGTAGATAGAAAGACAGACAGACACACAGACAGACAGACAGATAGATACATACATACATACATACATAGAAAGAAAGATAGATAGATAGATAGATACAGACATACATACATAGACAGACAGACAGATAGATAGATACATACATAGATAGATAGATAAATAGATAGATAGATAGAGAGATAGATTGATAGGTAGACAGACAGACAGACAAACAGACAGAGAGAGAGAGAGATAGACAGATAGATAGATAGATAGATAATTAGATAGATAGGTAGATAGACAGACAGATGGATAGGTAGATAGGTAGATAGACAGACAGACAGACAGACAGATAGATAGAGAGACAGACAGACAGACAGACAGACAGGTAGGTAGATAGGTAGATAGAAAAGATAGACAGACAGACAGATAGATAGATAGATAGATAGATAGATAGACATAGATAGAAAGATAGATAGATACATAGATAGATAGACAGACAGACAGACAGATAGAAAGATAGATAGATAGACAGACAGACAGACAGAGAGATGGATGGATAGGTAGATAGACAGACAGACAGACAGACAAATAGATAGATAGATAGATAGATAGATAGATAGATAGATAGATAGATAGATAGATAGATAGATAGAGTAGATAGATAGATAGATAAGTAGATAGATAGGTAGAAAAACCAATAAGCAGACAAAAGGAAAGAAGGACAGGCAGAAAATCAGAAAGACCAACACAATCTAATGCCACGTGGTCTGTTGTTCCATATTTTTCCATGTGTGCCATATCTGTTCTCTTCTTTTCTTTTCCTTGATTTCTACCTTTGTTTCCCTTCATTTGGTGTCCCTTTCCTTTCTTTTATGTTTTTTACTTTTTGTCTTTCTCGTTTTGCCTCTGTTTTATTCATCCTATTTATCTTTTCTGATTAATCACTGTCCTCCCTTTAATGGTTCTCCCCTACCTCCCGACCAGGGTCTACTGTCAACATAGGAAGGAGTTGCTGCTGAGAGAGCAGACAGTTGTTGGTGGACATTCCACAGCCCAATTGGACTGTCTTGTACTCTCTCTCTCTCTTTCTTTCTCCCTTCCTCCCTGTTGTTGTGTGTGTGTGTGTGTGTGTGTGTGTGTGTGTGTGTGTGTGTGTGTGTGTGTGTGTGTGTTTTATTCTTTTTATATCGAGGATAATGGAATAAGCACTCATGTGCTTTTTTTACATCCAATACCCGTATGTATGCGGTTTTGTAAATTTTGTCATCTGTTCCCACCGGCACACAATGGCCTACTCTTTCGAAAAGCGGAACAGGATTTAACGTGTGCGCAAGATGTTCTGCGTGCGTTCGCACACGGGACCTCGGTTTATAATCTCATCCGAAGGACTTTGACATTCGGTTCGATTTTTTTGTCAAACTGGGAAGAAAGGGTGAGGCTGGGAATCGAACCCACAACCTCACGGTTTACACGGTGTGTGTGTGTGTGTATGTGTGTGTGTGTGTGTGTGTGTGTGTGTGTGTGTGTGTGTGTGTGTGTGTGTGTGTGTGTTGACATATCGATTGTCTTGAACTTCAGTGTTTATGTCATTGAAAAGGTTTGCATTATCTATCAATGTAGAATTATTGAATTTCTTATCTATAAGGTCCTTGATTAATTGCTTATTCATTTGTGTATTTATGTCAATGTATGTGTTTTTAGTGTGCGTGCGTACGTGCGTGCGTGCGTGTGTGTGTGTGTGTGTGTGTGTATGTGTGTGTGTGCCCGCGCGCACGAGTGTATGTGCATTGAAATTCTGATTATCTTGAACTTTTATGGGGGATTTTGCTCTTCATGTTGCTAGATTTAGCGCTATATAAATTCCATACATTATTATTATTATTATTATTATTATTATTATTATTATTATTATTATTATTATTATTATAAATGGTGTATAGGGTGCATTTTATTCTGTTAAGAATGATTTGGACTAGAATGTCGACTTGGATGGTTTATTTATTCATATGGGCATTCATATGAATATGTATGCATGTGCGTGTGCGTGTGTGCGTGCGCGCGCGCGCGGGTGTGTATCTGAGAGTGAATTTTTTTTATTGTCTTGAACTATGTTTTTTGCTCTTTATGACATTGACATGATGTATGGTTGCGCTTTCGTTTTGTTCTGTTAAAGTAGAAAAAAATGGATTTGTGAGTAGTGTGTGCGTGCGTGCGTGTGTGTGTTTGTGTAAGTGCGTGTGCTGTGTTTGTAAACTGATGACTGGGGAAAGAGAGTTTTATATCATTTACTTTCATTGCAATCACTGATGTAAAGATAAGTCGTTTCCATTTTCGTCTCAGACTTTAAAAAAAAGTTGGGCTGATTGCTTCGTTTGGTCGTTGAAATTCAAGGGTGTGCGAGTGTGGATGGTGGTAGTGTGAATGTATCTTTATGTGTGAGGGAAATTTTGATGTGTGTAGACATGAAATGAATCAATTTGTATTGATTGGCTGGTTTAGTATATAATTGAATGCTAATATGAGTAGTTGATTGCAAGTATAACTAAGTGATTAAGTTTATTGTCAGCTTCATTGTGGATATGCTATGCATTTCTTCATGTTTGTTTGTCTTTTGTTTTTTGTCTTTGTTATTTTTTTCTTGAGGACCTGGTGTAAAGAAGCCCCTGGCTTATCCAATTACCCTCATTAAAACATTCTCTCTCTGTGTCTGTCTGTCTGTCTGTCTGTCTGTCTGTCTGTCTGTCTGTCTCTCTCTCTCTCTCTCTCTCTCTCTCTCTCTCTCCTGTGTCTGTCTGTCTGTCTGTCTTCTCTCTCACTTTGTTTAGCTACAAAGAAATTCATTGTTTGGGCAGATAATAGTCTGCACAACAAACGGGTCATGGGCATTCTTCGATGTTCCTCTTGACAGGTGTCTGCTGTAAAGCAAGCATCCACAGAAACAGTGGGAATGTGGACTTAATAGCTTGCAAAAACAGCGTACTACAGAATAAGCTACAGTCTCAAATCTTTGACTGCAGAAAGAGGAATATCAATTAAATCAGCAGCGTTAAAACAGGTTTTGAGATAAAGAGTATCTGGATTCATTTCATCAGCGAGGTATCTATTCTACCACTGCCTAAGTACTGCAGTTCTAAGCGTTATTCTAGGCTGATTGTGACAGAGATTGTGAGCCAAATAAAACAGGTGTATGTTGCTTTCAGGCTCACACACGTACACCTACCTATACTTCAACTGCGTGTTCAGTCTCGTAGGCACACACTCAGGATGTATGACTAACGGATACACACACACACACACACACACCTTTCTGCAACATACACACACGCACGCACACACCACACACACACACACACACACACACACACACACACACACACACACACACACACACACACACTGGCACATACAGCAATCCACACAGGCAAGTGTGAACATGACAAATGAACAGTCAGAGTATACTTACGCGCTTAACGACTCTCGTTCCGTTCTGCTGTAACTCCTCAGCGCTTCATCTTGGGCTACCTGCAGAAAAAGAAAGAAAATGACAAGGCAAAAGCTAATCAATGTATAGGACAGCTGACATAATTTTTTTTAATCCACAAAGAAGGACGCTAACAAACAAAGGAAGAGGAAAGAGTAAAAATATGATGAACACATGAAGGAAGAATCAGAGGGGGGAAAGACGAAAACAGGCATGCAAGGGGGGAAAAGGAAGGCAGGAAGAAAGGAAGGAAGAAAGAGAAGAAGAGCAAGGCCCAAAAGGCCCGCAAACCAAAAGACATGGTTTCAAGGTTGGTCCAGGCTGGTTTTCTCTCTTTCCCCACAAACCTTTTCTCTTCCACCCCCCCCCCCCTCCCTCCCCACCAGCTCCTTTATCTCATGACACTATGCCTTCCATCAGACTTTATTTTCCATTAACTCACCTACTCTCTAGTCTCTCCTTTCAGGTTAATTTTACCTTTAAAATAAGTTTCTCCAATTAAAAAAAAAGTCCTGCAGTGTGGCGAGAGCAGACATGTCAATATTCGAGACTGCTGCAAAAAGTAATCTGTGTCAGTGTAGCTGTGTCAGTGTAGCTATGTCAGTGTATCTGTGTCAGTGTATGTGTCTGTGTATCTGTGTCAGTGTAGCTGTTTCAGTGTAGCTGTCAGTGTATGGAGCTGTGTCAGTGTAGCTGTGTCAGTGTAGCTGTGTCAGTGTCGCTGTGTCAGTGTAGCCGTGTCAATGTAGCTGTGTCAGTGTAGCTGTGTCAGTGTAGCCGTGTCAATGTAGCTGTGTTAGTGTATCTGTGTCAGTGTATCTGTGTCTGTGTATGTATATGTGTCAGTGTATCTGTGTCATTGTATGTATCTGTGTCAGTGTATGTATCTGTGTCAGTGTGTGTGTATGTGTCAGTGTAGCTGCGTCAGTGTATGTATCTGTGTCAGTGTATCTGTGTCGGTGTAGCTGTGTCAGTGTAGTTGTGTCAGTGTAGCTGTGTCAGTGTGTGTATCTGTGTCAGTGTAGCTGTGTCATTGTATGTATCTGTGTCAGTGTATGCATCTGTGTCAGTGGTGTATATGTGTCAGTGTGGCTGTGTCAGTGTATATATCTGTATCAGTGTATCTGTGTCAGTGTAGCTGTGTCAGTGTAGCTGTTTCGGTGTATGTATCTGTGTCAGTGTAGCTGTGTCAGTGTATCTGTGTCAGTGTAGCTGTGTCAGTGTATCTGTGTCTGTGTATGTATCTGTCAGTGTAGCTGTGTCAGTGTATGTATCTGTGTCAGTGTATGTATCTGTGTCAGTGTGTGTGTGTGTGTGTGTGTGTGTGTGTGTGTGTGTGTGTGTGTGTGTTCAGTGTAGCTGTGTCAGTGAAGCTGTGTCAGTGTAGCTGTGCCAGTGTGGCTGTGTCAGTGTGGCTGTGTCAGTGTATGTATCTGTGTCAGTGTATGTATGTGTCAGTGTATGTATCTGTGTCAGTGTAGCTGTGTGAGTGTATGTATATGTGTCAGTGTAGCTGTGTGAGTGTATATATCTGTGTCAGTGTAGCTGTGTCAGTGTATGTATCTGTGTCAGTGTAGCTGTGTCAGTGTATATATATATATATATATATATATATATATATATATATATATATATATATATATATATATATATATATATATATATATATAAAATGTGTGTGTGTGTGTCAGTGTAGCTGTATCAGTGTAGCTGTGTCAGTGTATGTAGCTGTGTCAGTGTAGCTGTGTCAGTGTAGCTGTGTCAGTGTATGTATCTGTGTCTGTGTATGTATCTGTACCAGTGTATGTATCTGTGTCAGTGTATATATCTGTGTCAGTGTGTACATCTGTGTCAGTGTAGCTGTGTCAGTGTAGCTGTGTCAGTGTATATATCTGTGTCAGTGTATGTAGCTGTGTCAGTTTATGTATATGCGTTAGTGTAGCTGTGTCAGTGTAGCTATGTAAGTGTATCTGTGTCAGTGTAGCTGTGTCAGTGTAGCTGTGTCAGTGTAGATGTGTCAATGTGGCACTTTCAGTGTAGCTGTGTCAGTGTATGTATCTGTGTCAGTGTATGTATCTGTGTCAGTGTATGTAGCTGTGTCAGTGTATGTAGCTGTGTCAGTGTATGTAGCTGTGTCAGTGTGTCTGTGTCAGTGTGTCTGTGTCAGGGTGTCTGTGTCAGTGTAGCTGTGTCAGTGTAGCTGTGTCAGTGTATCTATATGTGTCAGTGTAGCTGTGTCAGTGTAGGTGTGTCAATGTAGTTGTGTCAGTGTAGCTGTGTGCGTGATTGTAGCTGTGTCAGTGTAGCTGTGTCAGTGTATGTATCTGTGTCAGTGTATGTAGCTGTGTCAGTGTATGTAGCTGTGTCAGTGTATGTAGCTGTGTCAGTGTATGTATCTGTGCCAGTGTGTGTATCTGTGTCAGTGTGTCTGTGTCAGTGTGTCTTTGTCAGTGTGTCTGTGTCAGTGTATGTATCTGTGTCAGTGTAGCTGTGTCGGTGTATGTATCTGTGTCAGTGTAGCTGTGTCAGTGTAGCTGTGTGCGTGATTGTATCTGTGTCAGTGTAGCTGTGTCAGTGTATGTATATGTGTCAGTGTATGGATCTGTGTTAGTGTATGTAGCTGTGTCAGTGTATGTATCTGTGCCAGTGTGTGTATCTGTGTCAGTGTGTCTGTGTCAGTGTGTCTGTGTCAGTGTGTCTGTGTCAGTGTATGTATCTGTGTCAGTGTATGTATCTGTGTCAGTGTAGCTGTGTCAGTGTAGGTGTGTCAATGTAGTTGTGTCAGTGTAGCTGTGTGCGTGATTGTATCTGTGTCAGTGTAGCTGTGTCAGTGTATGTATCTGTTTCAGTGTATGAAGCTGTGTCAGTGTATGTATCTGTGTCAGTGTATGTAGCTGTGTCAGTGTATGTAGCTGTGTCAGTGTATGTATCTGTGCCAGTGTGTGTATCTGTGTCAGTGTGTCTGTGTCAGTGTGTCTGTGTCAGTGTGTCTGTGTCAGTGTATGTGTCTGTGTCAGTGTAGCTGTGTCGGTGTATGTATCTGTGTCAGTGTAGCTGTGTCAGTGTAGCTGTGTGCGTGATTGTATCTGTGTCAGTGTAGCTGTGTCAGTGTATGTAGCTGTGTCAGTGTATGTAGCTGTGTCAGTGTATGTAGCTGTGTCAATGTATGTAGCTGTGTCAGTGTGTCTGTGTCAGTGTGTCTCTGTCAGTGTGTCTGTGTCAGTGTAGCTGTATCAGTGTATGTAGCTGTATCAGTGTATGTATCTGTGTCAGTGTAGCTGTGTCAGTGTAGGTGTGTCAATGTAGTTGTGTCAGTGTAGCTGTGTGCGTGATTGTATCTGTGTCAGTGTAGCTGTGTCAGTGTATGTATCTGTGTCAGTGTATGTATCTGTGTCAGTGTATGTAGCTGTGTCAGTGTATGTAGCTGTGTCAGTGTATGTAGCTGTGTCAGTGTATATATCTATGTCAGTGTAGCTGTGTCAGTGTATATATCTGTGTCAGTGTAGCTGTGTCAGTGTATCTGTGTCAGTGTATGTATCTGTGTCAGTGTATGTATCTGTGTCAGTGTAGCGGTGTCAGTGTAGCTGTGTCAGTGTATGTATCTTTGTCAGTGTGTGTGTGTGTGTGTGTGTGTGTGTGTGTGTGTGTGTGTCAGTGTAGCTGTGTCAGTGTAGCTGTGTCAGTGAAGCTGTGTCAGTGTAGCTGTGCCAGTGTGGCTGTGTCAGTGTGGCTGTGTCAGTGTATGTATCTGTGTCAGTGTATGTATGTGTCAGTGTATGTATCTGTGTCAGTGTATGTATGTGTCAGTGTATGTATCTGTGTCAGTGTAGCTGTGTCAGTGTATGTATATGTGTCAGTGTAGCTGAGTCAGTGTATCTGTGTCAGTGTATGTATCTGTGTCAGTGTATGTATCTGTGTCAGTGTAGCTGTGTCAGTGTATGTATCTGTGTAAGTGTAGCTGTGTCAGTGTATGTATCTGTGTCAGTGTAGCTGTGTCAGTGTATATATCTGTGTCAGTGTAGCTGTGTCAGTGTAGCTGTGTCAGTGTATATATATATATATATCTGTGTCAGTGTATGTAGCTGTGTCAGTTTATGTGTATGCGTTAGTGTAGCTGTGTCAGTGTAGCTATGTAAGTGTATCTGTGTCAGTGTAGCTGTGTCAGTGTAGCTGTGTCAGTGTAGATGTGTCAATGTGGCACTTTCAGTGTAGCTGTGTCAGTGTATGTATCTGTGTCAGTGTATGTAGCTGTGTCAGTGTATGTGTCTGTGTCAGTGTGTCTGTGTCAGTGTGTCTGTGTCAGTGTGTCTGTGTCAGTGTGTCTGTGTCAGTGTAGCTGTGTCAGTGTATGTAGCTGTGTCAGTGTAGCTGTGTCAGTGTAGGTGTGTCAGTGTAGGTGTGTCAATGTAGTTGTGTCAATGTAGCTGTGTGCGTGATTGTATCTGTGTCAGTGTAGCTGTGTCAGTGTATGTATCTGTGTCAGTGTATGTAGCTGTGTCAGTGTATGTAGCTGTGTCAGTGTATGTAGCTGTGTCAGTGTATGTATCTGTGCCAGTGTGTGTATCTGTGTCAGTGTGTCTGTGTCAGTGTGTCTGTGTCAGTGTGTCTGTGTCAGTGTATGTATCTGTGTCAGTGTAGCTGTGTCGGTGTATGTATCTGTGTCAGTGTAGCTGTGTCAGTGTAGCTGTGTGCGTGATTGTATCTGTGTCAGTGTAGCTGTGTCGGTGTATGTATCCGTGTCAGTGTGGCTGTGTCAGTGTAGCTGTGTGCGTGATTGTATCTGTCTCAGTGTAGCTGTGTCAGTGTATGTATCTGTGTCAGTGTATGTAGCTGTGTCAGTGTATGTATCTGTGTCAGTGTATGTAGCTGTGTCAGTGTATGTAGCTGTGTCAGTGTATGTAGCTGTGTCGGTGTATGTATCTGTGTCAGTGTAGCTGTGTCAGTGTAGCTGTGTGCGTGATTGTATCTGTGTCAGTGTAGCTGTGTCGTGTATGTATCTGTGTCAGTGTAGCTGTGTCAGTGTAGCTGTGTGCGTGATTGTATCTGTCTCAGTGTAGCTGTGTCAGTGTATGTATCTGTGTCAGTGTATGTAGCTGTGTCAGTGTATGTATCTGTGTCAGTGTATGTATCTGTGTCAGTGTATGTAGCTGTGTCAGTGTATGTAGCTGTGTCAGTGTATGTAGCTGTGTCAGTGTATGTAGCTGTGTCAGTGTGTCTGTGTCAGTGTGTCTGTGTCAGTGTGTCTGTGTCAGTGTAGCTGTATCTGTGTATGTATCTGTGTCAGTGTAGCTGTGTCAGTGTAGCTGTGTCAATGTAGTTGTGTCAGTGTAGCTGTGTGCGTGATTGTATCTGTGTCAGTGTATCTGTGTCAGTGTATGTATCTGTGTCAGTGTATGTAGCTGTGTCAGTGTATGTAGCTGTGTCAGTGTATGTAGCTGTGTCAGTGTATGTAGCTGTGTCAGTGTATATATCTATGTCAGTGTAGCTGTGTCAGTGTATATATCTGTGTAAGTGTAGCTGTGTCGGTGTATCTGTGTCAGTGTATGTATCTGTGTCAGTGTAGCTGTGTCAGTGTATCTGTGTCAGTGTATGTATATGCGTTAGTGTAGCTGTGTCAATGTGGCTATGTAAGTGTATCTCTGTCAGTGAAGCTGTGTGAGTGTGGCTGTGTCAGTGTAGCTGTGTCAGTGTAGCTGCGTCAGTGTAGCTGTGTCAGTGTAGCCAACGAACAATTTGATTGTCTACGTCAAATTTTGAAATTATTTTGTTAACCAGAACGTGAGGCTGCATTGTATTGAAAGCTGAACTAAAGTCAACGAACAATATTCTGGCATGAGAGTGAGGTGTTTCCAAGTGGCTATACAACTTGTTCAAAACGAATAATTTGGCATCTTCGACACCCCTTCGAGACCTGTACGCAAATTGTAGTGGGTCGTCTTTCTCTGTAGCGGAAAGAATGAGAGATTTTACAGTGTAGCTGTGTCAGTGTATCTGTGTCAGTGTATCTGTGTCAGTGTAGCTGTGTCAATGTGGCTGTGTCAGTGTATGTATCTGTGTCAGTGAGTGTAGCTGTGTCAGTGTATGTGTCTGTGTCAGTGTGTCTGTGTCAGTGTGTCTGTGTCAGTTTGTCTGTGTCAGTGTAGCTGTGTCAGTGTAGCTGTGTCAGTGTATGTATCTGTGTCAGTGTAGCTGTGTCAATGTAGTTGTGTCAGTGTAGCTGTGTGCGTGATTGTATCTGTGTCAGTGTAGCTGTGTCAGTGTATGTATCTAGTAGTAAATGGAACTTATATAGCGCTATATCTTGCAAAGACAAATCAAAGAGCATCAAAGCGTATCTGTGTCAGTGGTGTAGCTGTGTCAGTGTAGCTGTGTTAGTGTATGTATCTGTGTCAGTGTAGCTGTGTCAGTGTATGTATCTGTGTCAGTGTAGCTATGTCAGTGTATCTGTGTCAGTGTATCTGTGTCAGTAAAGCTGTGTCAGTGTAGCTGTGTCAGTGTATCCGTGTCAGTGTGTGTAGCTGTGTCAGTGTAGCTGTGTCAGTGTATGCATCTGTGTCAGTGTATGTATCTGTGTCAGTGGTGTATCTGTGTCAGTGGTGTATCTGTGTCAGTGTATTCATCTGTGTCAGTGGTGTATCTGTGTCAGTGTATGTATCTGTGTCAGCGTATGTATCTGTGTCAGCGTATGTATCTGTGTCAGTGTACCTGTGTCAGCGTATGTATCTGTGTCAGTGTAGCTGTGTCAGTGTATGTATCTGTGTCAGTGTATGTAGCTGTGTCAGTGTATGTGTCTGTGTCAGTGTAGCTGTGTCAGTGTATGTAGTTGTGTCAGTGTATGTATCTGTGTCAGTGTATGTATCTGTGTCAGTGTATGTAGTTGTGTCAGTGTAGCTGTGTCAGTGTATGTAGCTGTGTCAGTGTATGTAGCTGTGTCAGTGTATGTATCTGTGTCAGTGTATGTATCTGTGTCAGTGTAGCTGTGTCAGTGTATGTATCTGTGTCAGTGTAGCTATGTCAGTGTATGTATCTGTGTCAGTGTATTTAGCTCTGTCAGTGTATGTATCTGTGTCAGTGTAGCTGTGTCAGTGTATGTATCTGTGTCAGTGTATGTAGCTGTGTCAGTGTATGTATCTGTGTCAGTGTAGCTGTGTCAGTGTAGCTGTGTCAGTGTAGCTGTGTAAGTGTAGCTGTGTCAGTGTAGGTCTGCCAGTGTATGTAGTTGTATCAGTGTAGCTGTGTCAGTGTAGCTGTGTCAGTGTAACTGTTCAAAATGGACGCCAGGAGCAAGTCACTAAGTTCTCTGTATTTCAGTTCTTTCATTTTGCACTATACTGTTTTCCCTTTATTTCTCTTTTGATTCTCAGTTTCTGTCTCTCTCTCTGTCTCTGTCTCTGTCTCTCTCTCTCTCCTCTCTCTCTCTCTCTCTCTGTCTCTCTCTGACCGTCTCTCTGTCTGTGCCTGTCTGTCTGTGTGTTGTCTCTCTCTCTCTCTCTCTCTCTCTCTCTCTCTCTCTCTCTCTCTCTCTCTCTCTCTCTCTCTCTCTCTTAAGTCAACACCAGATACCATTCAATGTGTACCAAAACAAAGCCACTCTTGGACCACTAAAAGACCAAAACAACTTAACTAAGCTTCTGCACGAAATCTCTCTATAAAACCCTCCCCACAAGGAAGGCACTGTTTATTTGCACCATCTGACACATCAGCTACACTGGGGTATCAGAAAGGCCTGACACCAATCTGGCAAGAGAGAGCAATACACTAATTAACTGGGCTATCTCTTCTGATGTCGACAATGATACTGGAGGAAGAGTCTCGGGGTCTATCAGACATGAGGAACTTCGTTATTATGTAGTGCACAAGATAGCGGTGGGGTTGCTGCAGCAAAAAGTGCACTTTTGTGTGTGTATTCATATATATATATATATACATATGTGTGTATGTGTGTTTGTGTGTGTGTGTGTGTGTGTGTGTGTGTGTTTATATATATATATATATATATATATATATATATTTATATATATATATATATATATATGTGTGTGTGTGTGTGTGTATGTATGTATATATATGTATATATGCACAACATGTTTGTTTCCAAGGAAAAGGGATAGGCAGAAAGATGAGCATACAGATAAGAACAGACAGACAGACAGAGACAGAAAGACAGACAGACCAAAAGACAACTTAAATAAGAAGGGCACAGGATTAGCTTGTTAATTACTAAAGCTCTTCTCTCTCTCCTCTTCCTCCTCCTTCTCCTCCTCCTTTTCTACCTCTTTGCCTCCACCCTCTTGCCTTCCTTCTTTTCTTTCTCCCTTTTCCCTCTTCTTTCCTGTTTCTGCAGTTCTATATCATTAACGCCAATATGGTTTAAGCCAAAACAGCATCAACCCTATCAGGAAGCAACACTTCAGCTAGAACCTACAGCCCATTACACAGAATTGATGCAAAACTTGTAGGAAAACCCCCCAGGCAACACACACACACACAATTCCTGTTCTAAGGCGAGGTATGCACAGTTTAGTTTTGGTTTCCCCGTACACTTATGTGCCTGTGGTGAGTTGATGTCAAAGCCCTCGGGGTTAGAGGTTCAGGGAGAAAGTTATCAGAGGGACGTTGTGTGACCACCACCCCGGGTGGGCATCTCAGTCTGGCTCCGCGGCTGAGCTAATACTGTCGTTAGTAGGGAGCTTAGGAGATGGTGTCCTGCGTATGTTTGCTCAGAATAGGCACCACTGAACTCCACCAAAGTGACCCAGCAGTAATGCAGAGCCCCTTTGGCTGGTGGCCCTATGGCGGCATCACATTGGTAGGCTCCCTGTGGATTTTTTACCCTGAGAATGCGACATAATGAACCTGGGTATGATTGTCGCGGAGCGATTGAAGTGAGAGGTGGGAACCGCAGGACAGGACCCTCACAGATGAGGCAGCAAAAAAAATGTCATTCTGTATCATGCCCTTGTTTGCTATTCTGAGCAGATCTGGGAATGACATATTGCTGTGTTTATTTAGAAATTCATACCTTGAATATGTGTACATTGAACACTAACCAGAACATGAGCTTTATTTTCAGCTTTTGTTTTACAGAGTGCAATATCAAGAGCTTTTCTCTTTTTTTTTACAAGTTGTCCACAGCAACCAGTAGTGCCATTTTACAAGTTGTCCACAGCAACCAGTAGTGGCATTTTACAAGTTGTCCACAGCAACCAGTAGTGGCATTTTACAAGTTGTCCACAGCAACCAGTAGTGGCATTTTACAAGTTGTCCACAGCAACCAGTAGTGGCATTTTACAAGTTGTCCACAGCAACCAGTAGTGGCATTTTACAAGTTGTCCACAGCAACCAGTAGTGGCATTTTACAAGTTGTCCACAGCAACCAGTAGTGGCATTTTACAAGTTGTCCACAGCAACCAGTAGTGCCATTTTACAAGTTGTCCACAGCAACCAGTAGTGCCATTTTACAAGTTGTTCACAGCAACCAGTAGTGCCATTTTACAAGTTGTCCACAGCAACCAGTAGTGCCATTTTACAAGTTGTTCACAGCAACCAGGAGTGCCATTTTACAAGTTGTCCACAGCAACCAGTAGCGCCATTTTACAAGTTGTCCACAGCAACCAGTAGTGCCATTCAATCAACAAGACTTCTATCGTTATGTTTTAGACAAATCCAGACAGGATTAATTGCATCTGACAGAGGTCTTCTCTGGTGCTTGTTAGCTAACGCAGCCTTACGGACTCTCATAGCTTGTTATGGCTGTGTGTGAGGCAGTTAACACAGATATGTGATGCTTTTAGACCCACACACGCACATTTGCACATGTAGACATATACCCATTTGCATATGCATACACTTAATTTACACGATTTATGAATATATGCACACACGCAAGCATGCACGCACACATGCACACAAACATGTTTAATGTGTAAGGAGCATGCAGACCTAAATGACTTCAGTCTCATTCTAAATCAACAGACACTTAGTCATCTCGAGAAAAAAAGTAGAAAGTTACAAAGAAAACTATAAAGAAAACGTCTGGAAAAATAGAGAGAATACAAAGAGAAAAAGACCTGAGACAGCAAAATCCAACAAGCACAGACACCAGCCAGCAAGCAACTACACAAACACTGACACCAGCCAACAAGCAACTACACAACACAGACACCAGCCAACAAGCAACTACACAACACAGACACCAGCCAACAAGCAACTACACAACACAGACACCAGCCAACAAGCAACTACACAACACAGACACAGCCAACAAGCAAACTACACAACTACACAACACAGACACCAGCCAACAAGCAACTACACAACTACACAACACAGACACCAGCCAACAAGCAACTACACTACACAGACACCAGCCAACAAGCAACTACACAACACAGACACCAGCCAACAAGCAACTAGCAAAGGTCAACCAACAAAGGTCAAAGATCAGTTTGCAGGGAGTATGTGATAACAACTTACCGGACCATCTAAACGCATTTTTTACTCGCTTTGAAAAGCATGATTTCTCAGATGAAATAAATGACCTGAAGCGATCCCTAGTTTCTGAGAATAGCGTCATTGTTGATGAAGAAATTATCTGTAAGCACTTAAAGACAATAAATATTAACAAATCTCCCGGACCAGATGGTATATGTGGAAGAACCCTGAAATTCTGCGCTACTGAGCTTGCCAGTGTCCTTCAACACCTGTTCCAGGCCTCACTGGATACTTGTCAGATTCCAATTATTTGGAAAACTTCCAATGTAATACCTCTTCCAAAGAAACCCAATCCTTCTCGGCCTAACGATTTTAGACCTGTAGCTCTCACATCTCTTGTGATGAAAACGCTAGAAAAGATCGTAAAATCTCTCATTCTTTCCGCTACAGAGAAAGACGACCCACTACAATTTGCGTACAGGTCTCGAAGGGGTGTCGAAGATGCCAAATTATTCGTTTTGAACAAGTTGTATAGCCACTTGGAAACACCTGACTCTCATGCCAGAATATTGTTCGTTGACTTTAGTTCAGCTTTCAATACAATGCAGCCTCACGTTCTGGTTAACAAAATAATTTCAAAATTTGACGTAGACAATCAAATTGTTCGTTGGCTGATTGAATTTTTAACCAACAGACCACAGCGTGTTTTGGCCAACAAAATATCTTCCTTGGTTAGATTTACCTGCACTGGTTCTCCGCAGGGTTGCGTCCTCTCACAACTTCTGTACATTCTATACACAGATGATTGCAGAAGCAACTATGGAAATTCCTTTCTGGTAAAGTTCGCAGACGACAGTGCGCTGTTATCTCTCTTATCCGGATCAGTCTTAGACCACGGTCCAGCCCTCACCGAGTTCGTACACTGGTGTGACGAGGCCTATCTAGAGCTAAATGTTTCTAAAACTAAAGACCTGCCTATCGACTTCAGAAGATCATGGCATACTCCTAAGAATATTATTATCCATAATCAAGAAGTTGAAAACATTTTGAACTATAAGTATCTGGGAAATGTTTTTGACCACAAGTTAAACTGGAACGTTAACACTGACGCTATTGTCAAAAAGGGACAACAACGTGTGTATTTTCTGAGGAAACTGAACTCATGTTTTGTAGACAAAAAGATTTTTTCCTTGTTTTACAAGTCTTACATAGAGAGTGTTTTTAAGTTTTGCTTTCATTTGTTGGTACAATAACCTTAGTGTTAAAAACAAGAATGGCCTTCAGAGAATTGTAAGAATCTGCTAAAAAATAATTGAAAAAGAACAAAGAGATCTCATGTCGTTCTGCAATCAGCAGCTTGTACGCAAAGCCACAGCCATTTTGGCTGATCCTTCCCATGCTTTGTTTCCAGAATTTCAAATGTTGCCTTCGGAACGCCGTTTTCAATGTCCCATCAGCAAAACTAACAGAAAAAGAAATTCTTTTGTGCCAGTAAGCATTCGAATTCTGAATTCACAATGATGTTGACTACCTAGTTTTTACATTTCTCTGAATTACTTGCCTGATTGTCATTGTTATGAGTGTAGTCAATACATAATTATGTGTGTGTGGGTGTGTGTGGGTGGGTGCGTGGGTGTGTAAAATAAGTCTGTCTTCTAGTCAACGGTCTTAAAACATTGAATTTATATATTGGTGTATGGTGTGGGTGTGCGTGGGCGTGTTCGCACACACACGTACGTGCGTGTGTACGTGCTGCGTATATGCGTGCGTAAAAATAAGTTTTTATGTCTTCTAGTCAATGGGTTTAAAATTGTGTTCACAATTGATGTGTGTGCGTGCGTGCGTGCGTGTGTTTGTATGTGTGTGCGCATGCGCGCGTATGTGTTGGTGTGTGTGTGTGTGTGTGTGTGTGTGTGTGTGCGTGTGTGTTTGTGAAATTTTATTTGAAGTCATTTGAAAACCAATATGAAATATAACTTTTGTGTCTTTGATATTTTTGATGTGTATCAATCTGCCTGTCAGTATTGTAATTGCCCTTCATGGGATGATTACAGTGTTTTTGACTTGACTTGACTTGACTTGACTTGACTACACAACTACACAACACAGACACCAGCCAACAAGCAACTACACAACTACACAACACAGACACCAGCCAACAAGCAACTACACAACACAGACACCAGCCAACAAGCAACTACACAACACATACACCAGCCAACAAGCAACTACACAACACAGACACCAGCCAACAAGCAACTACACAACTACACAACACAGACACCAGCCAACAAGCAACTACACAACTACACAACACAGACACCAGCCAACAAGCAACTACACAACACAGACACCAGCCAACAAGCATCTACGCAACTACACAACACAGACACCAGCCAACAAGCAACTACGCAACTACACAACACAGACACCAGCCAACAAGCAACTACACAACACAGACACCAGCCAACAAGCAACTACACAACACAGACACCAGCCAACAAGCAACTACACAACACAGACACCAGCCAACAAGCAACTACACATATATACAACACAGACATCAGCCAACAAGCAACTACACAACACAGACACCAGCCAACAAGCAACTACACAACACAGACACCAGCCAACAAGCAACTACACAACACAGACACCAGCCAACAAGCAACTACACATTTACACAACACAGACACCAGCCAACAAGCAACTACACAACTACACAACACAGACACCAGCCAACAAGCAACTACACATTTACACAACACAGACACCAGCTAACAAGCAACTACACAACGCAGACGCCAGCTAACACGCAGCTACACAAACACTGACGCCAATACAACGGACAAAGCCAGGCACACGAAATGAAAAGGTAAGAACAACTCTGAGAAAAGAGCAATGAGACCAAAGCGAGGAAAACAAACATGCAAGGAACCAATACAGGAGTAAGAAAGACAGACAGTAAAGAAGGAACAAAGAAGAAAAAAGAGGTGAAAGAACCAAACAGAACAGAGAAAGAAGGCAACAGACGCAGCTGCAATCCAAAACCAGTACAGCTGTTATTAATTGTCAGGGTTTTTCTGTCTTACCATTTCCCCACGAGCCGCCCTCCTCATACCCCACCCCGTGTCATCAGCCACTGTTTTCCCCACAGACTCACTCTCCCTCCCATCTCTTCAGCTTTTTCTCTCACAAGTGTCTTCTAAATGATATGTTGTGCAGTGTAGTGAGAGGAGACAGATCAATCTTCCTCTTTGTCAAACTTGTTTGCTATTTTCGTAGCTTTGCAACCCATTAGTTCACGTCGCTGTCCAGCCGTTTAGAAAATCCACTCAGGGAGCAAACGTCACGTTTTCTAGGATGTACTACTTTTCCCCCAACCTATACTCTCACCACTTCATGCTTTTTTACTGTCAGCATCTGTCTGTCTGTCTATACCTCTCTCTTTATCTCTCTGTCTGTCTGTCTATACCTCTCTATCTCTCTCTCTCTCTCTCTCTCTCTCTCTCTCTCTCTCTCTCTCTCTCACGCGCACACACACGCGCGCGCGCGAGCACGCACGCACGCACGAAGGAGTAGGCCTTTGTACGTTTTTGTGTGCCAGTAGGAACAGATGACAAATTGACAAAAAGTGCATACACACGAGGACTGGATGTAAAAAGCACATAAGTACTTATTCCATTATCCTCAAAATAAAAGAATAAAAAGATATCAAATAAACAGAGTAAGCACACACCAGTGATTAACTGACACGCACCATTCAAAGAGAAAAGGAACTCTAGAACCACTACCAGACCGAAGCAAAGCATTTCTCAAACAAAGAGTGTGTGCTGAAATCTGACAGAAAGGCCAGCCACAAGCCAACACAACATTGCCCCATCAGACGCTTCAGCTACACTGGTGCATGAGAAAGACCTGGCATCAATTGGGCAAGGAGAGAGCAATACACTGATGAACTCAAGCATCTCTTCTGATGTGGGCCATGATAGTGGGTGAAGAGTCTCTGGGCCTGTTACACACGAAGAGCTCCACACTTATCAGGTGCAGAAGGTTCTGGCTATCTTGCTGCAGCTGTAAATGTCAGATGTGTATCAAAACTCATTGCCATGCATGCATCTTTACAAACATGCACACATACCCACATTCATACTGATATGCAAGACTGCAATTTCATACATGCTTACATGTCAATAGGTTGGTAGGTGGGTATGTAGATAGGCAGGCAGGTACTTAGGCATGTCCAATCCAATCCAAACATCAATGTCAACCTGATCAGAACCACAGAATGCCTCTATGATCAGGCAACCAGCACAGTTTACTATAACAGCAGCACAGCAGATTGGTTCCGAACTACAATTGGAGTAAACCAAGGCTGTCTGCTCTCTTCCATCTTCTTCAACATCTTCTTAGAGAGAATAATGGCTGACGCACTTGACTATCATGAGGGAACAGTCAGCATTGGAGGCAGGACAATTACAAACTGACGTTTTGCTGACGACATCGACAGCCCAGCTGGAAAAGTGCAAGAGCTGGTCAACCTGGTAAATCACCTTGATGAAGCCTCTTCGGCATATAGCAGGCAGTTCAGTGCAGGGAAATTCTAGATTATGACAAATTGTGCGAATAGCATCAGCACTGACATAACTATTGACAGCAAGAAAAATGAGGCTGTCCATAGTTTTAAATAATTATCTGAAACCTATAGTATCGGAGGAAGAATCAACGCCTGAAATTCTCTCCAGGAAAGCCACAGGAAAGCTGTCAGGCCGATGTATCCACAGACCGAACATGTCCACCACTTTAAACCAGAAAAGTAGAAAAACAACTGTGTACATTAATTAATTTCAAGATTGTTTCACTTCAAGACAACCGAACTTTACAACAACACTGATTGGGAACAAATAGTTTGCTGTTCTGTTTAAACTTAGAAGTTTCAGTTCTGCTCATGCTGACATTCTTGCGTTTTCCTAACTGACAGAAAAGGACTGTGTGACCATGGTGGCATGTATTCAGAACTCCTCTCTGCAAAAGCAGCAGAGTGGAGACAACATTCCCAGCAATGTATAGGTTCTCCCCTACCTGAGATCAGTTTCACCACACCTGCAGACAAGCACCTGGTGCCAGACTACTCTGACAGTGTCAGAAAGGTGCCAGCCAGGGACAACACCTGACACCAAGGCCCCTCTCCTCTCTTCCTCTCCCTCCTCCTCTTCTTGGCCACTACTGAACAGAAGGTCACTACACAGGACGTCCCTCAGCCGCCAACAAGCCACAACAGTCAGGCAGCCTCAGCCTCAGCCTCAGCCTCAGCGATAAGCTGTGTCAGATCAATGCAGGGGCTTGCATTTCCTCCTGAGCAGTAGGGCAGTGGTAGTTTTAGAGGATAGACATACAGAAAAAAAGAAAGAAGCAAGAAAGAAAAAATGGGAACATAAGAAAAATGCAACATAAAAAAGAAAGACTGAAAAGATAAAAGAAATAAGGGAAGTGGATTCAGAATGTTTACAGCACCGTTAAAAGCATTGCAGCAAACAACAACAGCAACAATAACAACAACAGCAAAACAACAACTAAAGAAACAAAGTGTTAAAAAAACGCGTCATATTTTAATATGACATGACACAGTATCATCTTACAATATAACAAGATGAAAGAAAAGCAACTTACACACAGAGCAAGTCTGTTCAGTGTCACACGGGACTACACAGGACCGCGTAAAATAGCAGAATAACATACATTACCACGCATTACAAGAGATACACGGCGGCCTGCTCACCCCATTACCTGACAATTTACAACACAAATCCGGTTCCACTTGAAGAAATGACATTCGTGAAACCACAAGTCATGAAAGCATTAGTACTGAGGGCGCTGTCATCAGAAGTCTACTCAGGCAGGAGAGGCCCGCATGCTATAGGTGAGGGAGTGCATGTGGCAGATGACGCTGTGTGAAGCAAGGGATGAGCACTTGGCAGAAATCACTTCCCTAGTGCAGCAGAGCTCTGTCTACAGCAATTGGAATCACACTGATGAACTCGTCTGGTGTGTTGTTGTTGTTGTTGTTGTTGTTGTTGCTGCTGCTGCTGCTGCTGCTGCTGCTGCTGCTGCTGCTGCTGCTGCTGCTGCTTGTTGCTGCTGCTGCTGCTGCTGCTGTTGTATCATTGTTGATGCTACCATCAGTTAATACATTTTTAATTGGTTGCTTGAGTGTTTATCTACAGTGCATTCTTTAAGCACTTCTCTTGCCTTGTCTCTGTCTCTGTCTGTCTGCCTGTCTCTCTGTTTCTATTTCTGTCTCCTAGTCTCTGTCTATCTGTCTGTCTGTCTGTCATACTCTCTCTCTCTCTCTCTCTCTCTCTCTCTCTCCGCTCTCTCTCTCTCTCTCTCTCCTCTCTCTCTCTCTCTCTCTCTCTCTCTCTCTCTCTCCAAAACAGATTGATATGGTGCTATGTTTAGCATCCCCTACTCGTTCTGGCCTAAACGAGGACGTTTGTTATCTGTAAAATTCGATATCTTTGATACGGAAAAGTGGAGCTTTCCCAGATCAAAGACTCGCTATAATTCGTCGCTAATTCCTCTTGTAGCTCACTGAATGGAAATAACTGTTTCTCCCCGATTCCATTAACACCTCTTTCCACTGTGTTCCTGGGTTTTCCCAGCCTTGGCCCCACGAAAAAGATCACAAACTGAATTGAATCTCACTTTGATCAGAAACACCAACCGTGTGATTGACGGTGACCGGCACCAGTCTCAGTATTAACAAAGGGATTTACCATCACACAGAATTGCTTGAAACCATCGGTCGTGTGACATGCTTTATGTAGAACCTATTGACATAAACGTGTTATACAAACTGAATGTAAGGTACATATTTCTTTCATTTTTGTTAGGGTGTACACTCATACAGTTTACTCATCTGTTTAAGAATATAGACATCTCTGTCCAAAACGAAAATTATTGATCTAAGAAATAACAAAGTAGCTGACACAGAGAGAGAGAGAGAGAGAGAGAGAGAGAGAGAGAGAGAGAGAGAGAGAGAGAGAGAGAGAGAGAGAGAGAGAGAGAGAATCTGTAAAGCTGAATGGCAGACTGATAAAGAAAAGAGAACATGGCTTGTAGACATGAACACGCTGAATGACAGTGCGAACACAACTTCGACACTTTGATTACAGAACCACGAAATTGCCGAAACATTTATCTTCAAAGAGAGCGAGAAGTCGGTGAACACAGACAAGGCAGGGAGAAGGACGGGGAGGGGGAAGGAGGGGGGAGGGGGGTGCAGGCGGAGGGGGCAGGCGAAGCCGTTTTCAGCTTCTAAACGTTTATACAGCATGAATGCCGATTCCATTATCCTCAAAATAAAAGAACAAAATAAACCAAAATAAAAGCAACTACTACCCTCTGACACTATGATCACTGCCCCTGATTAACTAAAGAAGAAAACAAAAAAGACATCCCCCAAAACTGACAATATTTGGACGGGGAAGGAGACGGGATAACCTAGTTGGTTAGAGCATTGCGCAATGTGTTCGTGATCAGCTGACCCGGGTTCGTATCCTGTTAAAGGGATATTTTCCCCTGGAGCTGACACCTTTGCCGACTCCTCTGCCCCCAAAAGTCCTTTGGATGAGACTATAAACCGAGGTCCCGTGTGCGAACGCACGCAGAACAACTTGCGCACACCTTAAAACCAGTTCCGCTTTTCGGAAGAGTAGGTCATTGTGTGCCGGTGGGAACGGATGAAACAATTTACAAAACTGCAATCACACGGGGACTAGATGTAAACAAGCACATAAGTGTTTATTCCATTATCCTCGAAATAAAAGAATGAAATAAAATAAAACAAACAAAACATACAGCAACCAGTGTCTTAAATGTGGCACGTCCCAACTCTAAGGCAACGGTTCCTGTCAATACCCACATGGACTAAACATAATTATGCCGAGACAGTGCTTTCTCACATCTGTTTCTTCCTCTAGACGTTGCTGCTGTAGTGTCTCTACTTGCAGTGACTGCAGACTTCTCTGTCTGAACTTCCTTGTTCTCCTCTCCCTGGGAGGAGCACAGCGTATGTAGCGTGTCACCACACAACGGGAACAGCCCCACCCCTACTGGATTTTCTCTGTCACAACATTTTCTCTTTCCCTGTGAGAGGGGTTTTCCTACACTTTTTTCTAGGTGACTTTTTTTTTCTATTATTTCTTTTACGTGCGCTGAATGCATTTTTGGCACCGGTTTTCTGATATCTATTGGAAAGATGGTCCCCAAATCCTCCATTTTAAATTTTTTTTTTCTGGGCAAGGCATTACGTCTAACCACTTACCACCTGTTGTGTCTGTGTTTCCCTTTCCTTCATCGAGAGTTTCCCAACTTCTAGAAAACGGAAACTGTCTTTGTTTTGGCATAATTAAGGGAAAAGGGGTCTTGCGTTACAAAATAAGAAAGGTGAACGCCCCAAAAAGATAAGCAAAGAAAGCCCCTTTTTTTCTTTTTCCTTTCCCCCTGCCTTTTTTCCCCGTATTTCTTTTCCCTTTTCCCCTGTCTTTTTTTCTTTTCCCCTGTTTTCTTTTCCTTTCCCCTGTCTTTTTTTTCCTTTACATGTCTTTTTTTTTCTTTTCCTGTCTTTCTTTTCCTTTTTCCTGTATTTTTTTTTCCCCCCTTCTTTCTTTTTTTTTCCCCCCTTTTTTCTTTTTCCCCTTTTTCCCCCGTCTTTCTTTTCCTTCACGTTTTCTTTTCCTTTCCCCCTGCCTTTTCCTCCTTTCTTTTCCTTTCCCTTTCTTTCTTTTCCTTCCCCCCTGCCTTTTCCCCTGCTTTTCTTTTCCTTTCCCCTGCCTTTTTTCCTCCCCTTTCTTTTCCTTTCCGCGTTTTTCTTTTCCTTTCCCTGCCTTTCTTTTCCTTCCCCCCTGCTTTCTTGCCTTTTTTTCCTTCCCCTCTCCTTTTTCCCCCGCTTTTCTTTTCCTTTCCCCCTGTCCTTTCTTTTCCTTCCCCCTGTTTCTTTTCTTTCCCCCTTTCCTTTTCTTTTCCTTTCCCCTGTTTTCTTTTTCCTTTTCCCCCCCTGCCTTTCCACTGCCTTTCTTTCCTCCCCTCCTTTTCCCCCTCCCTTTCTTTTCCTTCCCCTGTCTTTCTTTTCCTTTCCCCCTGCCTTTCTTTTCCTTCCCCCTGCCTTTTCTCCATCCTTTCTTTTCCTTTCCCTGTTTTCTTTCCTTTCCCTGCCTTTCTTTTTTCCTTCCCCTGTCTTTCTTCCTCCCCCTCCTTTCCTCCCCCGCTTTTCTTTTCCTTTCCCCTGTCTTTCTTTTCCTTTCCCCTGCCTTTCTATTCTTTCCCCTGCTCTTTTCTTTTCCTTCCCCCCCCTGCCTTTTCTCCTGCCTTTCTTTTCCTTCCCCCCTGCCTTTTCCCCTGCTTTCTTTTCCTTCCCCCTGCTTTCTTTTTTCCCCCGCCTTTCTTTTCCTTTCCCCCTGCCTTTTCCCATCCTTTTTCCTTTTTTTTCTTTCCCTGCCCTTTTTCTTTTTTCCTTCCCATGTCTTTTTTTTTCCCCCCCCTTTCCCCCCCTGCCTTTTTTTCCTTTCCCCTGTCTTTCTTTTCCTTTCCCCCTGCCTTTTTTTTCCCTGCTTTCTTTTACTTCCCATTGTTTCCCCTTTTCTTTTCTTCCCCCTGCCTTTTCCCCCTGCCTTTCTTTCCTTTCCCCCTCCCCTTTTTTTCCCCCTGTCTTTTTTTTCCTTTCCCCTGTCTTTTCTTTTTCTTTCCCCTGTCTTTCTTTTCCTTTCCCGGTCTTTCTTTTTTCCTTTCCCCCCTCTTTTTTTCCTTCCCCTGTTTCTTTCCTTCCCCTGTCTTTCTTTTACTTCCCTCTTGCCCCTTTTTCCCTGCCTTTTTTTTTCTTCCCCCCTCCCTTTTTTCCTCCCCTTTTTTTCCTTTTCCCGTCTTCTTTTTTTTCCATTCTTCTTTTCTTTCCCTTTTCCCCCTGCCTTTCTTTTCCTTCCCCTGCCCTTTTTTTCCCTTTTCCCCTGTTTTCTTTTCCTTTCCCCTGCCCTTTCTTTTCCTTCCCTCTTGTCCCTCCTTCTTTTTTTTCCCCCCCTGTTTTCTTTTCCCCTTTTTTTTTCCTTTCCTTTCTTTTCCTTTTTCCCGCCTTTCTTTCCTCCCCCTGCCCTGTCTTTTCCTTTCCCCTGTCTTTTTTTCCTTTCCCCTTCTTTCTTTTCCTTCCCCTGCCTTTTTTTTCCCTTTCCCCTGTATTTTTTCCTTTTCCCCTGCTTCTTTCCTTTTCCCCCGCTTTTTTCCTCTGCCTTTTTTTTCCTTTCCCCCTGTCTTTTTTTTCCTGTTCCCCTTTTCCTTTCCCTGCCTTTCTTTTCCTTTCCCCCCTGCCTTTTTTCCCCCATGTCTTTCTTTTTCCCCCCTTTTTCCCCTTTTTTTTTCTTTCCCCCTGTCTTTTTTTCTTCCCCAGGCCTTTCTTTTTTTTTTCCCTTTCCCCCCTTTTATTTTTTTTTACCTTTTTTTCTTTGTCTTTTTCCTTTCCCCTGTTTTCTTTATCCTTCCCCCCTGTCTTTCTTTCCTTCCCCCTGTGTTCTTTTCCATACCCTGTCTTTCTTTTCCTTCCCTCTTGCCTTTCCCCTGCCTTTCTGTTCCTTTCCCCCTGCCTTTTTCCCTGCCCTTCTTTCCTTCCCCTGTCCTTTTTTCCTTTCCCTGTCTTTCTTTTCCTTTCCCCCTGTCTTTCTTTTCCTTCCCCTCTTCTTTCTTTTCTTTTCCCCTGTATTTCTTTTCCTTTTCCTTGCCTTTCTTTTCCTTTTCCCGTCTTTCTTTTCCTCCCCCTGCCTTTCTTTTCCTTTCCCCTGTCTTTCTTCCTTTCCCCTAGCTTTTTCTTTTCCTTTCCCCTATGTTTCTTTTCCTTTCCCCTGCCTTTCTTTTCTTTTCCCCTGTCTTCTTTCTCTTTCCCCCTGTCTTTGTTTTCCTTTCCCATGTCTTCTTTTTCTTTCCTGTCTTCTTTCCTTTCCTAGCCTTTCTTTTTCCTTTCCCCTGTCTTTCTTTTTCTTCCCCCCTGCCTTTTCCTCTGCCTTTCTTTTCTTCCCCCCTGCCTTTTTCCCATGTCTTTCTTTTCCTTTCCACTAACTTTCTTTTCCTTTCCGCTGTCTTTCTTTTCTTTCCCCCTGTCTTTCTTTTCCTTTCCCCTGTCTTTCTTTTTCCTTTCCACCTGTCTTTCTTTTCCTTCCCACTATCTTCTTTTCCATTCCCCTGTCTTTCTTTTCCTTCCCTCTTGCCTTTTCCTCTGCCTTTCTGTTCCTTCCCCCTGCCTTTTTTCCCTGCCCTTCTTTTCCTTTCCCCTGTCTTTTTTTTCCTGTCCTTTCTCTTTCTTTTCCTTCCCCTGTCTTTGTTTTCTTTTCCCCTGCCTTTCTTTTCCTTTCCCCTGTCTTTCATTTCCTTTCCCCTGCATTTCTTTTCCTTCCCCTGTCCTTCTTTTCCTTTCCCCCTGTCTTTCTTTTCTTTTCCCCTGTCTTTCTTTTCCTTCCCCTCTGTCTTTCTTTTCCTTTCCCTGTATTTCTTTTCCTTGCCTTTCTTTTCCTTTTCCCCTCTTTCTTTTCCTTCCCCCCTGTTCTTCTTTTCCTTTCCCCTGTCTTTCTCTCCTTTCCCCCTGCTTTTCTTTTCCTTTCCCCTGTGTTTCGTTTCCTTTCCCCTGCCTTTCTTTTCTTTTCCCTGTTCTTCTTTTCCCTTTCCCCCTGTCTTTCTTTGCCTTTCCCATGTCTTCTTTTTCTTTCCCCTGTCTTTCTTTTCCTTTCCCCCAGCCTTTCTTTTACTTTCCCCTGTCTTTCTTTTCCTTCCCCCCACCTTTTCCTCTGCCTTTCTTTTTCTCCCCCCCTGCCTTTTCGCTATGTCTTTCTTTTCCTTTCTCCTGTCTTTCTTTTCCTTCCCCCCTGCCTTTTCCCCTGCCTTTCTTTTCCTTCCCCCCTGCCTTTTTCCCATGCCTTTCTTTTCCTTTCCGCTGTTTTTCTTTTCCTTTCCCTTGCCTTTCTTTTCCTTCCCCCTGTCTTTCTTGTCCTTCCTCCGTCTCTCTTTTCCTTCCCCCAGTCTTTCTTTTTCCTTTCCCCCTGTCCTTTTCCTTTCCACCTGTCCTTCTTTTCCTTTCCCCCTGTCCTTCTTTTCCTTTCCCCTGTCTACTTTTCCTTCCCCCTGCCTTTTCTCCTGCCTTTCTTTTCCTCCCCCCTGCCTTTTCCCCCTGCATTTCTTTTCCTTCCCCCTGTCTTTCTTTTCCTTTCCCCCGCCTTTCTTTTCCTTCCCTCCTGCCTTTTCTTCCTATCTTTCTTTTCCTTTCCCCTGTCTTTCTTCTCCTCTTCCCTGTCCTTGTCTTTCATTTCCTTTCCCCTGTCTTTCTTTTCCTCCCCCCTGCCTTTTCCCCCTGCTTTTCTTTTCCTTTCCCCTGTCTTTCTTTTCCTTTCCCCCTGCCTTTCTATTCATTTCCCCTGTCTTTCTTTTCCTTCCTCCTGCCTTTTCTCCTGCCTTTCTTTTCTTCCCCCCTGCCTTTTCCTCCTGCCTTTCTTTTCCTTTCCCCTGCCTTTCTTTTTCTTTCCCCTGTCTTTCTTTCCCTTTCCCACTGCCTTTTTCCCATGCCTTTCTTTTTCTTTCCCCTGTCTTTCTTTTCCTTTCCCATGTCTTTCTTTCCTTTCCCCCAGCCTTTGTTTTCCTTTCCCCTGTCTTTCTTTTCTTTTCCCCCTGCCTTTTTCCTCTGCCTTTCTTTTACTTTCCCCTGTCTTTCTTTTCGTTCCCCCAAGCCTTTTCCTCTGCCTTTCTTTTTCTTCCCCCCTGCCTTTTTCCCATGTCTTTCTTTTCCTTTCCCCTGTCTTTTTTTTTCTTTCCATCTGTCTTTCTTTTCCTTTCCCCTGTCTTTCTTTTTCCTTCCCCCTGTCTTTCTTTTCCTTCCCCCTGTGTTCTTTCCATTCCCCTGTTTTCTTTCCTTCCCTCTTGCCTTTTCCCCTGCCTTTCTGTTCCTTTCCCCCTGCCTTTTTTTCCCTGCCCTTCTTTTCCTTTCCCCTGTCTTTTTTTTCCAGTTCTCTCTTTCTTTTCCTTTCCCCTGCCTTTCTTTTCCTTCCCCTGTCCTTCTTTTCCTTTCCCCTGTCTTTCTTTTCCTTTCCCCCTGTCTTTTTTTTCCTTCCCCTCTGTCTTTCTTTTCTTTTCCCCTGTATTTCTTTTCCTTTTCCTTGCCTTTCTTTTCCTTTTCCCCGTCTTTCTTTCCTTCCCCCCTGCCATTCTTTTCCTTTCCCCTGTCTTTTTTTCCTGTTCTCTCTTTCTTTTTCCTTTCCCCTGCCTTTCTTTTCCTTCCCCTGTCCTTCTTTTCCTTTCCCCCTGTCTTTCTTTACCTTTCCCCCTGCCTTTTTCCTCTGCCTTTCTTTTACGTTCCCCTGTCTTTCTTTTCGTTCCCCCATGCCTTTTCCTCTGCCTTTCTTTTCCTTCCCCCCTGCCTTTTTCCCATGTCTTTCTTTCCCTTTCCACTAACTTTCTTTTTCTTTCCCCCTGTCTTTCTTTTCCTTTCCCCTGTCTTTCTTTTTCCTTCCCCCCTGTCTTTCTTTTCCTTCCCCCTGTGTTCTTTTCCATTCCTCTGTCTTTCTTTTCCTTCCCTCTTGCCTTTTCCCCTGCCTTTCTGTTCCTTTCCTCCCTGCCTTTTTTCCCTGCCCTTCTTTCCTTCCCCTGTCCTTCTTTTCTTTCCCCTGTCTTTCTTTTCCTTTCCTCCTGTCCTTCTTTTCCTTCCCCTCTGTCTTTCTTTTCTTTTCCCCTGTATTTCTTTTCCTTTTCCCCGTCTTTTCTTTTCCTTCCCCCCTGCCTTTCTTTTCCTTTCCCCTGTCTTTCTCTCCTTTCCCCTAGCTTTTCTTTTCCTTTCCTCTATGTTTCTTTTCCTTTCCCCTGCCTTTCTTTTCTTTTCCCCTGTTCTTCTTTCTCCTTTCCCCCTGTCTTTGTTTTCCTTTCCCATGTCTTCTTTTTCTTTCCCTGTCTTTCTTTTCCTTTCCCCTAGCCTTTCTTTTCCTTTCCCCTGTCTTTCTTTTTCTTCCCCCCTGCCTTTTCCTCTGCCTTTCTTTTTCTTCCCCTCGCCTTTTTCCCATGTCTTTCTTTTCCTTTCCACTAACTTTCTTTTCCTTTCCGCTGTCTTTCTTTTCTTTCCCCTGTCTTTCTTTTCTTTCCCCTGTCTTTCTTTTCCTTTCCACCTGTCTTTCTTTTCTTCCCCTTCTTCTTTTCCATTCCCTGTCTTTCTTTTCCTTCCCTCTTGCCTTTTCCTCTGCCTTTCTGTTCCTTCCCCCCTGCCTTTTTTCCCTGCCCTTCTTTTCCTTTCCCCTGTCTTTTTTTCCCTGTCCTTTCTCTTTCTTTTCCTTCCCCTGTCTTTGTTTTCTTTCCCCTGCCTTTCTTTTCCTTTCCCCTGTCTTTCATTTCCTTTCCCCTGCCTTTCTTTTCCTTCCCCTGTCCTTCTTTTCCTTTCCCCTGTCTTTCTTTTCTTTTCCCCTGTCTTTCTTTTCCTTCCCTCTGTCTTTATTTTCCTTTCCCCTGTATTTCTTTCCTTGCCTTTCTTTTCCTTTTCCCCGTCTTTCTTTTCCTTCCCCCCTGCTTTTCTTTTCCTTTCCCCTGTGTTTCGTTTCCTTTCCCCTGCCTTCTTTTCTTTTCCCCTGTTCTTCTTTTCCCTTTCCCCCTGTCTTTCTTTGCCTTTTCCCATGTCTTCTTTTTCTTTCCCTGTCTTTCTTTTCCTTTCCCCCAGCCTTTCTTTTCCTTTCCCTGTCTTTCTTTTCCTTCCCCCCCCCCCCCACCTTTTCCTCTGCCTTTCTTTTTCTCCCCCCCCTGCCTTTTTCCCTATGTCTTTCTTTTCCTTTCCACTGTCTTTCTTTTCCTTTCCGCTGTCTTTCTTTTCTTTCCCCCTGTCTTTCTTTTCCTTTCCCCTGTCTTTCTTTTTCCTTTCCCCTGTCTTTCTTTTCATTTTCCCTCTCTTCTTTTCCTTTCCCCTGTCTTTCTTTTCCTTCCTCTTGCCTTTTCTCTGCCTTTCTGTTCCTTCCCCCCTGCCTTTTTTAACTGCCCTTCTTTTCCTTTCCCCTGTCTTTGTTTTCCTTTCCCCTGCCTTTCTTTTCCTTTCCCTGTCTTTGTTTTCCTTTCCCCTGCCTTTCTTTTCCTTTCCCCTGTCTTTCATTTCCTTCCCCCTGCCTTTCTTTTCCTTCCCCTGTCCTTCTTTTCTTTCCCCTGTCTTTCTTTTCCTTTCCCCTGTATTTCTTTTCCTTTTCCTTACCTTTCTTTTCCTTTTCCCTGTTCTTCTTTTTCATTTGCCCCTGTCTTTCTTTTCCTTTCCCCTGTCTTTCTTTTCCCTACCTCCTGCCTTTTTCTCCTGCCTTTCTTTTCCTTTCCCCCTGTCTATCTTTTTCCTTTCCCCCTGTCTTTCTTTTCCTTTCTTCCTGTCTATCTTTACCTTTTCACCCTGTCTCTCTTTTCGTTTCCCCTGCCTTTCTTTTCCTGACTTTTCCTTTCCCCCTGCCTTTCTTTTTCTTTTCCCCCGCCTTTCTTTTCCTTTCCCCCCTGTTTTTTTTCTTTCTCCTGCCTTTCTTTTCCTACTCCTCTGCCTTTTTCCCTGCCTTTCTTTTCTTTTCCCCTGACTTTTCCCCCTTCCTTTCTTTCGCTTTTCCCCGTTTTTTTTCTTTTCCCCTGCCTTTTTCCCCTGCCATTCTTTTCTTTTTCCCTCTACCTTTTCCCCCTGCCTTTCTTTTCCTTTCCCTATCTTTCTTATCCTTTCACTATGCCTTTCTTTTTCTTTCCTCTGCATTTCTTTTCCTTTCCCCTGTCTTTCTTTTCCTTTCCACTGTCTTTCTTTTCCTTTCCCCTGCCTTTTTCCTTCCCTGCTTTCTTTTCCTTTCCCCGTCTTTCTTTTCCTTTCCCCCTGCTTTCTTTTCCTTTCCCCTGTCTTTCTTTTCCTTCCTCCCTGCCTTTTCTCCTGCCTTTCCTTTCCTTCCCCCTGCTTTCCCCTGCTTCTTTTTCCTCCCTGTCCTTTCTTTTTCTTTCCCCTGCTTTTCTTTCCTTCCCTCCTGCCTTTTTCTCTAGCCTTTCTTTCCTTTCCCTGCCTATTTCTTTTCCTTCCTCCCCTGCCTTTCCTGCTTCTTCTCCCCTGTCTTTTTTTCCTTTCCCTGCCTTTCTTTTCCTTCCCCTGCTTCTTTTCTTTTCCTTTCCCCTGTCTTTCTTTTCCTTTCCCCTGTCCTTCCCATTTTCATTTCCCCTGTCCTTTCTTTTCCTTTCCCCTGCCTTTCTTTTCCTGACTTTTCCTTTCCCCCTGCCTTTCTTTTCCTTTTCCCCTGTCTTTTTTTCCCCCTTACTCCTGTCTTTCTTTTCCTACTCCCCTGCCTATTTCCCCTGCCTTACTTTTCTTTTCCCTTGCCTTTTTCCCCCTTCCTTTCTTTCCCTTTTTCCCTGTCTTTCTTTTCTTTTCCCCTTCCTTTTCCCCCTGCGATTCTTTTATTTTTCCCTCTGCCTTTTTCTCCTGCCTTTCGTTTCCTTTCCCCTGTCTTTCTTGTCCCCTGCCTTTTTCCTTTGTCTTTCTTTTCCCTTCCCCCTGTTTACCTTTTCTTTTCCCTGCCTTTCTTTTCCTTTCCCCCTGTCTTTCTTTTCTTTTTCCCTGCCTTTTCCCTTCCCTCGTCTTTTTTTTTCCCTCTGCTTCTTTCTTTCCCTGCCTTTCGTTTCCTTTCCCCTGTCTTTCTTTTCCCCCTGCCTTTTTTCCTTTGTCTTTCTTTTCCTTCCCCCTGTTTACCTTTTTCTTTTCCCCTGCCTTTCTTTTCCTTCCCCCTGCCTTTTCTTTTCTCTTCCCCCTGCCTTTTTCCCCCTGCATTTTCTTTCCTCTTTTCCCTTCTTTCTTTTCCTTCCCCTGCCTTCCTTTTCCTTCCTATCTTTCTTTTTCCTTTCCCTGCTTTCTTTCCTTTTCTCTTTCCCCCTGCCTTTCGTTTTTCCTTTCCCCTGCCTTTTCTTTTCCTTTCCCCTGTCTTTTCTTTTCCTCCCTTCGCTTTTTCTCCTGCCTTTTCCTTCTTTTTTCCTTACCCCTGCCTTTTTCCTTCCTGCCTTTCTTTCCTTCTCCTGCTTTTTCCTTCCCTGCCTTTCTTTTCCTTTCCCTGCCTTTCTTTCTTTCCCCTGTCTTTCTTTTCCTTTCCCCTGTCTTCTTTTCCTTCCCTGCTTCTTTTCTTTCCCCTGTCTTTCTTTCCTTTCCCCCTGCCTTTTCTTTTCCTTTCCCCTGCTTTTTCCCATCTTTCTTTTCCTTCTGTCTTTCTTTTCCTTTCCCTGCTTTCTTTTCTTTCGCCCTGTCTTTCTTTTCCTTTCCCCTGTCTTTCTTTTCCTTTCCCCCTGCTTTTTTCCTTCCCTGCTTCTTTTCCTTTCCCTGTCTTTTTTTCTTCCCTTTTCTTTTCCTCTGCTTCTTTCCTTCCCTGCCTTTTCCCCTGCCTTCTTTTCCTTTCCCTGTCTTTTTTTCCTTTCCCCTGCCTTTCTTTTCCTTCCCCTGTCTTTCTTTTCCTTTCCCTTCTTTCTTTTCCTCCCTGTCTTTTTTTCTCTCCCTGTCTTTCTTTCCTTTCCCCTGCCTTTTTTTTCTCTGTCTTCTTTTCCTTCCCTGTTTCTTCTTTTCCTTCTTTCCCCTGCTTTTTTCCCCCCTGCTTTTCTCCTGCCTTTTCCTTTCCCCTGCTATCTTTTTCCTTCCTGTTTCTTTTCCTTTCCCCCTGCTCTTTCTTTCCCTGTCTCTTTTCTTTCCTCCTTTTTCCTGCTTTTCCTTCCTGTTCTTTTCTTTTCCTGCCTTTTTTCTCCCCTGTCTTTTTTTTCCTTTCTCCTGCTTCTTTCTTTCCTTTTTCCCTCCTTCTTCTTTTCCTTTCCCCTCTTCTTTTTCTTTCCCCTGTCTTTTTTTTTTTTTCCTTACCCTGCCTTTTTTTTTTTTCCTTTTTCCCCCTGCCTTTTTTCCTTTCCTACTTTCTTTCTTTCTCTGCTTATTTTTTTCCCCTGCTTTTCTTTTCCTCTGTTTCTTTTCCCCTCCTTTCTTTTCCTTTCCCCTGCTTTCTTTCCTTTCCTCCTTCTCTTTTTTTCTTTTCTTTCCTTCTTTTTTTCCTTTCCTGTCTTTTTTCTTCCCTTTTTTTTCCTTTCCCTTCTTTTTCCTTTCCCCCTGCCTTTTCCCCCTGCCCTTCTTTTCCTTTCCCCTGTCTTTTTTTCCTTTTCCCTGTTTCTCTTCCTTCCCGCTGTCTTTCTTTCTTTCCTCTCCTTTCTTTTCTTTCCCCTGCCTTTTTCCCTCCTTTCTTTCCTTTCCCTGTCTTTCTTTTCCTTTCCCCTGCCTTTCTTTTCCTTCCCCTGCTTTCTTTTCTTCCCTCTCCCCTTCCCCTTTCTTTTTTTCCCTTTCTTCCTCCCCTGCCTTTCTCGTTTTTTTCTCCCCTGCCTTTCTTTTCCTTTCCCCCTGTCTTCTTTCTTTCCCTCCTTTCTTTTCCTTCCCTGCCTTTTCTTCCTATTTCTTTCTTTCCCTCTTTTTTCTTCCCCCCTGCCTTTTCCCCCTTCTTTTTCTTTTCCTTTCCCCTGCCTTTCTTTTCCTTCCTTGTTTTCTCTTCTCTTCCTTCCCCTGTTTTTCTTTCCTTTCCCTTCCTTTCTTTCTTTCCTTTCCCCTGTCTTTCTTTTCCTTCCCTGCCTTTCTTTTCCTTTCCCCTGTCTTTCTTTTCTTTCCCTGCCTTTTCCCTGCTTTCTTTCCTCCACGTCTTCTGTTCCTTTCCCCTTTTTTCCTCTGCTTTTTTTTCCTTTCCCCTGTCTTTCTTTTCCTTTCCCCTGCCTTTCTTTCTTCCTGCTTTTCCTCCCTGCCTTTTTCCTGCCTTCTTTTTCCCCCTGCCTTTTCCTCCTGCCTTTCTTTTTCTTCCCTGTTTTTTTTTCCTTTCCCTCTGCTTTTCTCATTCTTTCCTTTCCCTGTTCTTTTCTTTCCTCCTTTCTTTTCTCTCCCTGCTTTTTCTCTTTCTTTCCTTCCTCTTTCTTTCTTTCCCCTGTTTTCCTTTCTTTCATTTTTTTCCCTGCCTTTCTTTTCCTTTCCGCCTTTCTTTCCTGACTTTTCCTTTCCCCTGCCTTTCTTTTCCTTTTCCCTGTCTTTTTTTCCCCCTTACTCTGTCTTTCTTTTCCTACTCCCCTGCCTATTTCCCCTGCCTTACTTTTCTTTTCCCTTGCCTTTTCCCCCTTCCTTTCTTTCCCTTTTTCCCTGTCTTTCTTTCTTTTCCCCTTCCTTTTCCCCCTGCGATTCTTTTATTTTTCCCTCTGCCTTTTTCTCCTGCCTTTCGTTTCCTTTCCCCTGTCTTTCTTGTCCCCTGCCTTTTTCCTTTGTCTTTCTTTTCCTTCCCCTGTTTACCTTTTTCTTTTCCCCTGCCTTTCTTTTCCTTTCCCCCTGTCTTTCTTTTCTTTTTCCCTGCCTTTTCCCCCTGCGATTCTTTTATTTTTCCCTCTGCCTTTTTCTCCTGCCTTTCGTTTCCTTTCCCCTGTCTTTCTTTTCCCCTGCCTTTTTCTTTGTCTTTCTTTTCCCTTCCCCCTGTTTACCTTTTTCTTTTCCCCTGCCTTTCTTTTCCTTTCCCCCTGCCTTTTCTTTTCTCTTCCCCCTGCCTTTTCCCCTGCATTTCTTTCCCTTTCCTTACCTTTCTTTTCCTTCCCTCCTTCCTTTTCTTCTATCTTTCTTTTTCTTTCCCCTGTCTTTCTTTTCCTTTCCCCCTGCCTTTTTCCCCTGCCTTTCTTTTCCTTTCCCATGGCTTTCTTTTCCTTTCCCATGTCTTTCTTTTTCTTACTCCCTGCCTTTTCCCTCCTGCCTTCTTTTCCTTTTCCCCTGCCTTTCTTTTCCTTTCCCCTGTCTTTCTTTTCCTTTCCCCCTGTCTACCTCTTCACCTTCTCTTCACCCCTGCTTTTTCCCCCCTGCATTTCTTTTCTTTCCCCTGCCTTTCTTTTGCTTTCCCTTGCCTTTCTTTTCCTTCCCTCCTGCCTTTTCTTCCTATCTTTCTTTTCCTTTCCCTTGTCTTTCTTCTCCTTTCCCCTGTTCCTATCTTTCTTTTCCTTTCCCCTGTCTTTCTTTTCCTTTCCCCCTGCTTTTTTTCCCCGCCTTTCTTTTCCTTCCCCCCTGCCTTTCTTTTCCTTCCCCCTGTCTTTCTTTTCCTTCCCCCCTGCCTTTCTCCTGCTTTCTTTTCCTTCCCCCCTGCCTTTTCTCCTGCCTTTCTTTTCCTCCCCACTCCCCTGCCTATTTCTCCTGCCTTTTTTTTCCTTTCCCCCTGCCTTTCTTCTCCTTTCCCCTGTCTTTCTTTTCCTTTCCCACTGCCTTTTTCCATGCCTTTCTTTTCCGTTCCCCTGGTTTTCTTTTCTTTTCCCTTCCTTTCTTTTCCTTTCCCCTGTTCTTCTTTTTTTCCTTTCCCCTGTCTTTCTTTTCCTTTCCCCTGTCTTTCTTTTCCTTCCCCCTGCCTTTCTTTTCCTTTCCACTGTCTTTCTTTTCCTTTCCCCCTGCCTTTTCCCCCTGCCTTTCTTTTCCTTTCCACTGTCTTTCTGTTCCTTTCCCCCTCCCGTTTTCCCCTGCCTTTCTTTTCCTTTCCCCTGTCTTTCTTTTCCTTCCCTCCTGCCTATTTCTCCTGCCTTTCATTTCCTGCCTTTCTTTTCCTTTCCCCTGTCTATCCTTTTCCTTTCCCCCTGTCTTTCTTTTCCTTTCCCCCTGTCTTTCTTTTCCTTTCCCTGTCTTTCTTTTCCTTTCGCCTGTCTTTCTTTTCCTTTCCCTTGTCTTTCCTTTCCTTTTCCCCTGCCTTTTTCTTGTCTTTCTTTTCCTTTTCCCTGCCTTTCTTTTCCCCTGTTTTTCCCCCCTGTCTTTCTTTTCCTTTCCCCATGCCTTTTTCTCCTGCCTTTCTTTTCCTTTCTCTGCTTTTCTTTTCCCCTGCCTTTTTCCCCCGTCTTTCGTTTCCCCTGCCTTTTCCTCCTGTCTTTCTTTTCCTTTCCCCTGTCTTTCTTTTCCTTTCCCTGTCTTTCTTTTCCTTTCCCCTGCCTTTCTTTTCCTTTCCCCTGTCTTTCTTTGTTCTTTCCCCCTGTCTATCTTTTTCCTTTCCCCTGTCTATCTTTTTCCTTTCACCTTTCTTTTCCTTTCCCCCTGTCTTTTTCCTTTCCCCTGTCTTTCTTTTTCTTTCCCTGTCTTTCTTTTTCTTTCCCCTGTCTTTCTTTTTCCTTTCCCTGTCTGTCTCCCTCTGTTCACCTGATGTCCAATTGAATCTGTCTGTCTGTCTGTCTGTCTCTGTCTCTCTGTCTCTCTCTCTCTTTCTCTCTCCTTTTTTCAAGGGCTGGATAGGGGGAAAAGTCAGTTATTCATTTCCCCTCAGAACATAATAAATTTCGTTAGTTCATTGGTTTGTTAGTCTGTTCTTTTTCTATCTCATATTATTAATCCTGTGTATCCACATCAAGAAACCTAGCATGCTAATGGAACACGAAGCACGCACACACGCACACACACACACACACACACACACCACACACACACACACACACACACACACACACACCAAGCCAGCATCATCAGCCATATCAGAAAGCAACACCTCAGCCACAGCCTGCAGCCATCACACTGACTTGATGCAACAGTCATGTGGCGCCAGATCACACACACACACACACACTCTATACACGGGGCAACACTGTAATCACCACACTCTATGCTCAGAAACTAGCACGAAAGTGTTTTACTTTGGCAACAGACCACAGTGAGAGGAAGCAAGGCTAGCTGTTTTCACCTGGCAAAACCGCCCTGCCTACATGTGAACACTGCTGTGCTGTGCAGGCCTGGTGTCGTTTATTGAGAAAGATTACTCAGCAGGAAAAGAGGCAGCACACGAACAAGGGAGCAATAGAAAAAGAAAATTTAACAGTGGAGATGGTATCGATGTACCTAGAGGGTCAAGGAAGTAAGCATCATTCTTACAAAATAACGGTGTGCGTATGAAACCATCAACAACAATTACACAAGGAAGAGGAAAAGGAGGAGCAGGAGGAGAGAGAGGAGGAGGAGGAGGAGGAGAAGAAGAAGAAGAAGAAGAAGAAGAAGAAGAAGAAGAAGAAGAAGAACAAGAACAAGAACAAGAACAAGAAGAACAAGAAGAACAAGAAGAACAAGAAGAAGAAGAAGAAGAACAACAACAACAACAACAACATCAACAACAACAACATGATGATGATGATGATGATGATGATGATGATGATGATGATGATGATGATGATGACGACTTATTAGCGCACGTTAAAGAACCCACGGCAATAAGAGAGTTGTCCCTGGCAAAATTCCATTGAAAGAAGCCACTCTGAGAGATAAACAAATAAGGAACAAGAAAAACTAATGGGTGGCGCTGCTCTCATGGAGACGCGCTCTTCCCGGGGAGAAAAGCCCGAACTTCACGCAGAGAAATCTGCAGTGACTTAAAATGGTATAAATGAAATAAACGAAATGAAATGAGCTACAAGAATGGCAATGGTTGTTACATCTTAAAACAGACGGAGACTTTAAAGTTTTAACTACTTTCATTTAGACGCACAATAACATCTTTTCAGTGAATACGAAGGTCATTTGAATTAAAAAATGGTTACTCTCAATGTTTGATTATTATCTGGTTATTTTGTGTATGCTTTTCTTTGTACCGAAATACCTCTTTCTTGGAATGAATAATTTGACTTGACTTTTAGAGACTGACGAAATCAACATTCAAACATCGAAAATATTCAGCGATCATTCAAATTGCATACATGATTATATTCTAAAAGATCTAAGAATATTTAGTTTTATGACAAAACCTCACAACAAAGTAGAGAAACATATCTTTTTGCTTTCTCCCCCTTAAAGGGTAAGAAAACGAGTCATGCTGATACCTATACCAATACTGTCAAGCATTTTGCGCTGTACACAGAAAGGCCTGTTAATCATGCCGGTGAATAAACAGAACCAAAGACGGATTCCCCGCTCTGTGAAAGAGATCTGATTGGAGAAAACATTCACAGCATGCTGCACCTCCTCCATCCCTCCCTCCCTCCCCTACCTGAGATCTGTTCCATGACGCCTGCAGACCAGCACCTGCTGCCAGACTTATCTGACATCGTCAGACAGGTGCCAGCCAGGGACAACACCTGACACCAAGACGCCCGTCATTCCACCCCCCACCCCCACACACTACTCTACCATCGAAGAGTAGTATGTAACTCTACAGAGCACCTTTCAACCCCCAACAAGGCACAGCATCAGTCAGGCAGGCCATCTCCTTAGTGAGTGAAGTGAAGGGAAGCAGACTCAGGAAATACAACGAGCTGTGGTTTTCCTTTTGCAAAGCACTGTGCAGAGCAGTCTGAAGTTGATAGAATTTCACTTCAGGGCGAAAAAAAGACAAGTTGATAAACAAAACTATTATAATGAGGAAATAGAGAGAAAGAAGAACTACAAGAAAAGAGAAGGTCGTGGATAGCTAGAAAAGCAAGATAGTATGGAAGTAGAAGGGGGAAAGAAAGACAGACAGACAGACAGACAGACAGGCAGACAGGCAAGCAGGCAGAGAGATTGGCAAGCAAACAGGCAGACAGACAGAAAGGCAGACAGACAGACATACATACAGACGGGCAGGCAGACAGACAGGAAGGCAGATAAACAGACAGACAGGCTGGAAAGAGCAGTTTGATCATTTCTATGTTTTTCTTTAGAAAGAAAGATGGACGTGCTGATAAACAAAAGAAGACAGGCATAAGGAGAAAATGGAGAAAAACAACAACCATGATAAAAGATGAGATTGTGTAAAATTGGAAAAGCAGAGGCCTTAAAAAATAGAGAGGAAAAGGATGGAAGACAGGGAAAAACATCGACAAAAAGTAGTGAAGAATAAACAAAGAAATAAAAAATCGAAGAAAGAAAGAAAAAGGGAAAGAAAGAAAGAAAGAAGGAAAGAAGGAAAGACAGACAGAAAGACAGAAAGAAAGAAACAAAGAGCAATGTGGAAATTTAGAAAGAGATCAATAGAAGAATAGAAGAGAATAATAAAAAGAAAAATATTAGGAAAAGAACAAGTTCAGAAAGAAAGATTTCCTGGAGACAGGCAGATAGGCAGATAAACAGACGGACAAAAAGGGAAAACCTGGGGAAAGTACACTGTATGTCGGCTGTTGTCTCCACACACTGCGAGAAAGCATACTGTAGAAGGAAAAGCAAGAAGTGCAAAGCACAGCAAAGCAGCTCATTAACGTGACAGAACCTATCCAATCCTGTTGTTTATGGCCCCGCCCCCCACAGAGGCCCTATCAGGGCTGTCACCTCGTCAACTTTTAAATCTCAGAATAAAACTGTACAGAGCATCACACGACATGGCACACACATACAATAATGCGTTATTGCTACACTGGGCAACAAGATACAAACTCAGTAGAGGAAAACAGTTCAATTCAACACAATGCATACAATTCAATGCCAAATTATACAACACAGTACAGTGCAATGCTATACAGCAAATTACAAAGGAATCTCATCAACCATTTTGATCCGGTTCAATCCAGTTCAAAGCAACCCTATCCCATGTTCTCCCACCCTAGGCAAAACATGCAGTGTTGCGCTATCTTGTCACATCAGTCCAACCCTACACAGTCCAGTCCAATGCAATAAGTACAATACAACATGATACAATTTTCTACACTACACAACGCTATACTACACTACACCATACTACACTACACTACACCATACTAACACTACACTACACTACACCATACTACACTACAATACACTACACTACACAATACTACACTACACTACACCATACTACACTACACTACACTACACCATACTACACTACACTACACTACACCATACTACACTACACTACACTAACACCATACTACACTACACTACACTACACCATACTACACTACAATACACTACACCACACCATACTCACTACACTACACTACACTACACCATACTGCACAACACAACACTACCTACACTACACTACACTACACTACACCATACTACACTACACTACACTACACTACGCCATATAACGCTAACCCTAGGCAAAACATGCAGTCTTGCGCTATCTTGTCACATCAGTCCAACCCTACACAGTCCAGTCCAATGCAATAAGTACAATACAACATAATACAATATTCTACACTACACAACGCTATACTATGCCACAAAACACTACACAACACTACACATACACTACACTACACTACACTACACTACACAAAGTCACATAACTGCACTGCACTGCACTGCACTGCACTGCACTACACTACACTACACTGCACTACACTACACTACACTACGCCATGTAACGCTACACTACACTACACTACGCCATACAACGCTACACTACACCATACTGCACCACACTACACTACACTACGCCATATAACGCTACACTACACTACACTACTTACACTCCACTCCACTCCACTCCACTTCACTACGCCATATAACGCTACACTACACTACACTACGCCATATAACGCTACACTACACTACACTACGCCATATAACGCTACACTACACTACACTACACTACGCCATATAACGCTACACTACACTACACTACGCCATATAACGCTACACTACACTACACTACGCCAGATTAACGCTACACTACACTACACTACGCCATATAAACGCTACACTACACTACACTACGCCATATAACGCTACACTACACTACACTACGCCATATAACGCTACACTACACTACACTTACGCCATATTAACGCTACACTACACTACACTACGCCATATAACGCTACACTACACTACACTACGCCATATAACGCTACACTACACTACCTTACGCCATATAACGCTACACTACACTACACTACGCCATATAACGCTACACTACACTACACTACGCCAAATAACGCTACACTACACCATACTACACTACACTACACTACGCCATATAACGCTACACTACACTACACTACGCCATGTAACGCTACACTACACCATACTACACTACACTACACTTACGCCATATAACGCTACACTACACTACACTACACTACACCATATAACGCTACACTACATCATACTACAAACACAAAGCACACCTTCCTTTTCCTCTCTCTTTCTCTGCAGTCCTGCTTCTCTAATTTTACACTCTCATCTTTCATCATGGTTGTTCTTTTTCGCCATTTTCTCCTTATGCTGTCTTCCTTTGTTTATCGGCACGTCCGTCTCTCTTTCTAAAAAAAAACACGCGAAAATGATCAAGACGTCCTTCCCAGAGTCTGTCAGCCTGTCTGCCTTCATCTCCACCACCCTACCTAAACGTGGTGTGTGTGTGTGTGTGTGTGTGTGTGTGTGTGTGTGTGTGTGTGTGTGTGTGTGTGTGTGTGTGTGTGTGTGTGTGCGTGTGCGCATGTGTCTGTAGGCGTATGCGTGCGTGTGTGAGAGCATACATTTGATATAATTAATATGTTAACTCTAATAGTTTGTGAACTGTTGCATGTGTGTAAATAATTTGAATGCAAGCGATTCGATTTGTTTGCTTTACAAGGTTTAGAGCTATATAAATACCATACATTATTATCATTCTTCTTCTTATTATTATGATCATCATTATTATGTATTTATTTATTTTATGCACGGTACAAACACAACGCACAAAAGATAAACGCCTAAAGAAGACAAAAACGTTTCAGTCAACCAGACAGTGATGAGCACAGAAAACGTGAACAAATGGAAGACAAAAAGGAAAAAGAAAGACACACACACACACACACACACACACACACACACGCACGCACGCACGCACGCACGCACGCACGCACGCACGCACGCACGCACGCACGCACGCACGACACACACACACAACACACACACACATAGATCATCAGATTGCAAAAAGAAGCCTACCACACAAGACGAGTCGATTATCATAAGTGCTCATCTTCTCCATCCTCAAGATTCCCACAGAACGTATCCAGGTCTGTGAGTGATCAAGATCCCACACGTACACAACAGTTTTCTGAGCAGTCTGTTTCAGCAACATCCATCAGCACAAGTGTTTTCAGGACTGACTCTGTCCATGAAGGATTGTTATCTCTTTTGAGGGCACCATTATGTCTGTCCGTTTATTTGCACATCTGTCTATCTGTGTCTCTGCTTCTCTGTCTCTGTCTGTCTGTCTGTCTGTCTGTCTGTCTGTCTCTCTCTCTCTCTCTCTCTCTCTCTCTCTCTCTCTCTCTCTCTCTCTCTCTCTCTCTCTCTCAACAGCGAGGTACCCCATGTGGATGCTTTCTATCCTGAGATTCATAAAATTTTGGATACAAATAACTCAGATGAATGCAGAAAAGAAGAAGCATAATTATAAAATATCGCTAGATATTGATAATAGAGGCAAATTGAATGGGCTTCAAATGTAAGAATAAAATTATGCGAATTGGGTTTGGTTATGTGGTTAAACCAAGAGAGTTGGAGATGTGCGTGATTTTATTCAACAGTTTCGTGCAAGATCGATTGATTGTTGGCGGCAAAACTGTGAGAGTCATTTACAGAATAGTGAAAGATTTTCCCATTATAGAATGTTCAGCCATGTAAATTGTTGGCCAACGTATTATGTTCATGCATACTAATAGACATTTGAAGCGTATAATGACACGATTTAGATTTGGTATTTCGGGTATCCATGTTCATCACTATCGCTTATAGACAGGCACTTGCCACAAATCTTCAATGCCCAATTTGGAAATGTTCAGTCGAAGATCAAATCCATTTTGAGCTTTCCTGCCCAAGGTTAGGAGAAATACGAGAGCAATTTATTCTACGAAAGTACTGTTGAGATCCATGTTTATTCGGGTGGGTTTTGTTATTAGCTTCGACGAACGAGTATAACACATGTAAAACAACTATCAATGTGTTTGTATAAAGCATTTGAAGGGAGAAGTATCTGTGTAACATAGCGCTATCACATGCCCGTCATGTTTTTGCTGCATTCCCCTATCTGCTAGATAGATAGATAGATAAAGAGGTAGGTAGGTAGGTAGGTAGGTAGGTAGGTAGATAGATAGATAGATAGATAGATAGATAGATAGATAGATAATAGATAGATAGATAACACATTCTGTGTCTTTGTCTCTCATACACACATACACACACGCAAACACACACACACACATAAATATACACGCACACGGGTGCGCGCCCACCCACGCGCTCACCCACGCACGCACGCGCACACACAGTATCAAATAACGAACAAAATTAATGAATAATTAAACACATTTTGGTAAAATAAATTAATAGAATAAAAACCACAAGTCGCATCTTTTCTATCAATCCCTCTTTGGAAAGAAAGAAAGAAGACCTTTTTTTTAAACCGAAACAAAAAAACAAAAAAAGAAAAACAAATAAAACAGGATTCGCGTAGCAGGACATAAAACACAAAAGAAAGCCAAACTTCCCAAACAACTGAAATGGGAGAGCTACAAAAACAACTATGCAGAAGAAAAACCCACACTGCGCCACTACACAAGCAGCTCTTCAAGACAAGAAAGTTGTTTTCAGACACAAACAGGAAACCATACATGGCTGTCAGCCGAGGCGTCCTTCGTTGACCTTCCTGTCTGATGACAGACACAGCCATACAACTGCTTTTGCTCGTGCAGCCGAGTACACACACAGACACGAACATGAGCATGCATACACACGCGTGCAAGTATATACACACACGCGAGCGCTCGATTTTTATCGCTTCGGCTGTTGCAGATTAACTAACAACTGCTATAGATTTACAAAAGCAATTCTGAAGACATGATGTGAAACCATACATGTCTTTTAAGAACAGAATGCGGACATGTTGTCCTCCGTTAGAATAGCAGGCAGCCATAGACAGGCAACTGACTGTCCTGCTTAGAACACACACACACAACACACACACACACAGTACAGGTGTATGGTTTTCTCTTCTTTCAATATCCCCTCCTCTTCTCTTATCACACATTTCGTCTTTGGTATACCAGACTTTGATCACTAGTCTCAAGATGCTGGCCCCTAGAGAAGCTGGGGTCTCTGGCACCTCTCTTCCCAACAGTCACACAGGCCACTGGACACGTTTAGCAGGAATGGGCTCCACCAGTTTCAACTTGCCCTGGAGAAAGACACAGCCTGAACCATTCAGGGCTGCTCCACAACGGCTCCAGGGAGAGTTCAGGGAGAAGAAGGGGGAGAGAAAAGTCGATATCCTGTGCGTGTTTTCCCAGATCAAAGAATCCCAGTAATTCCCCACTAAGTCCTCTCCTCATGTCTCCAGAGGTCAGGCCTGGCTTTTCTAACCACCTCTACCTTAACCCCTTGTGTTTCATGCTCCAGGCTTGGCCGTGTGAAAAGGATTTAAGTGGGATTTACATAACCAAACCATGATGTTATCATACTTGTTGTTTTAAACAGTGATTTTCCACACTCGTGATTTATCCTTTTTAAGTCATAGATAGACAGACAGACAGACAGACATACAGACAGAGAGATAGAGAGAGAGAAAGAGAGAGAGAGAGAGAGAGAGAGAGAGAGAGAGAGAGAGAGAGAGAGAGAGAGAGAGAGAATGTGATGTGATACGTCATAGTATTAAGTCATATAAATTCAAAACAACATCACTATTAATCTTTTATTATAAACACTCTGTGCCTTCGGGATCTGGGTTTTATCACAGTTCTTGATTAAACCATTGACCCTGAGGGCAACAGCAAAGTGAGAGGCTGTATGATCAGTGGCTTTTCCGTTCATGGAATTCCACTTTACAGCTTAGTCTTTAGTGATCGACTATGACTCTCTGACTAGGAGGCTTGACTCGCACAGTCCTTATGTGCTGCAGCCCTGGGGGATGGTTGAACTTTGGAGAACATCTCCAACGCTGACTGTCGGCATGTTCTCTTGGCCGAGACAGTGGAGGTGTGCTGTGGGCAAGGTACCTCCGCTAAAATAAAATTTCTGCCCCATTTTCGAAACAGCAGCTGCCTCTTCTGCTGTTTTGGAGGTCATCACCGAGCCCAACGGGATATCTCAGTGGTCAGAGTACTCGCTTTCCCCCAGCAAATGTTAATCAGCGTCGAGCATGGTTACCAATTTGATAGGTGACCGGTTGAACGCCTTGGCTTCAGTACAGTCACCCAGTTCACCCAGTTGTAAATTGGTACCTGTCTCTTTATGGTCAGGAAAGGTAAAGCAGCGAAGGAGAGGAGATGGGCGCCGCCCTCAATTTGCTGGCCCCAGAAGCTGAGGTCTCTGATGCTTCACTCCCTTAACACCACATAGGCTATGGGACACCTTTAACTTTTTATCGAGGACGATGGACAAACAGATATATTTCAATCATGTATGATTATATAATTTATTCATTTGTCAAAAGATAATATTCTCTAGGTATGGAAAAATTAGCAAGGGTTTTAGAAATGACAAAACAAAAATTCCGAAAACTGGCTTGTAGGACCCAGAGGAGAGGGAGGAAACACGGTCAAGGTGGAACTGTGCTGCTGAAGAGCAGACTGGTGCAGAGGAAGGGTGACCCTGCTCAAAGACGGACAGAGGGAAAGATGATCACAGGACAACCATGCAACTGCTGAAACATGTACACCTTGCAGTAAGCGAGAGTTCACCGGACACAGGAGGGATGCCAAGACAGTGTCAGATTCCAGCAGCGTTCACAGTAGCTCTCTCTCATAGTAAGTCTGACACCCCTAGCCCTGGAGAAGCACCGATTTATTTTTGATGCACACATGGCATGTCCACATGCAGCCAGGCAGCTCCCTTGGAGAGTGCTGGGTATGTGTCTTCTTATCGTGTTGGATTCAGCTAGTCGGACTGACTGCAGCACTGGAGAGTTTGGGGATGCGGCTTTTGGGGAGTGTGTGCAATGAGAGAGGGAGAATGGCTAGGTGAGGCCTGGGAGTTGGTAGAAAGACACAATAGCTGATAACACCTGATATGAGGAGATAGACACTTGTGACAGTACCTCTTCAGTCTGTCTCTCTGTCTGTCTGTGTTCTATCTGTCTGTCTCAGTGTCTTTGTACCTCTCTTTCTGTCTCTATTCTTTCTTTCTCTCTCACTTCCTCTTTCTTTCAAACAAGTGTGTGTGTGTGTGTGTGTGTTGTGTGTGTGTGTGCGCGCGCGCGCGCGCGTGCGTGCGTGCGTGCGTGCGTGCGTGCGTGCGTGCGTGTGTGTGTGTGTGTGTGTGTTTTCCCGAATGTTTTATTGATTTCCATGTTGAATTGTTTGTGTTGATGTATGTATGTTTACAAGGACAGATTGTAAGACTAAGTTCAGCCTAAAATCTTAATGCTTACGTTTAAAGATCATTAATTCATTCATTTATTCTCTGTTTGTGTGTTGGTGTGTCTGTCTGTCCGTCTCTCTCTCTCTCTCTCTCTCTCTCTCTCTCTCTCTCTCTCTCTCTCTTTCTCTCTCTCACCTTCTCTTCTTATCAACTCAAAGCTTCTGGGCAACGCTCTTGTACACGTTTTTTTCAGAACTGATTCATTTTATCTCAACAACCTATCTGAATAAACTATTTCAACAGCCTATCTGAACAGCCTATCTGAACAGCCTATCTGAACAGCCTATCTGAACAGCCTATCGGAATAGCCTATCTTAACAGCCTATCTGAACAGCCTATCGGAACAGCCTATCTCAACAACCTATCGGAACAACCTGTCTCAACAGCCTATCTGAACAACCTATTTCAACAACCTATCTGAACAACCTATTTCAACAACCTATCTGAACAACCTATTTCAACAACCTATCTGAACAACCTATTTCAACAACCTATTTCAACAACCTATATGAACAACCTGTCTGAACAACCTATCTGAACAACCTCTCTGAACAACCTATCTGAACAACCTATTTCAACAACCTATCTGAACAACCTATTTCAACAACCCATTTCAACAACCTATCTGAACAACCTATTTCAACAACCTATCTGAACAACCTATTTCAACAACCTATCTGAACAACCTATTTCAACAACCTATCTGAACAACCTCTCTGAACAACCTGTCTGAACAACCTATCTGAACAACCTATATGAACAACCTATATGAACAACCTATATGAACAACCTGTCTGAACAACCTCTCTGAACAACCTATATGAACAACCTCTCTGAACAACCTATCTGAACAACCTATCTGAACAACCTATTTCAACAAACTATCTGAACAACCTATCTGAACAACCTATCTGAACAACCTGTCTGAACAACCTATATGAACAACCTCTCTGAACAACCTCTCTGAACAACCTATCTGAACAACCTATCTGAACAACCTATTTCAACAACCTCTCTGAACAACCTCTCTGAACAACCTATCTGAACAACCTATCTGAACACCCTGTTTGAACAACCTCTCTGAACAACCTGTCTGAACAACCTATCTGAACAACCTATTTCAACAACCTATGTGAACAACGTATGTGAACAACATATCTGAACAACCTGTCT
>CM054157.1:766321-778821 GCA_028751875.1 Rapana venosa
TTTCTTCTCAGTTTGACGAGAAAATCAAACTGAATGTCAAAGTCCTTCCGATGAGACTATAAACCCTAGCGTGTGCGATTGCACGCAGAACATCTTGCGAACACGTTAAAAACCCGTTCCGCCTTTCGGTAGAGTGGGACATGTCGTGCCGGCAGGAACCGATGGCAACATTTTGAAAAGCGCATGCTCACCAGTGTCATGTTTGAACTCCATACCAAAAACCGGAGTTCGGCTACCTACATGATCGGGGGGGGGGGGGGGGGGGGGGGGAGGGGGGAGGTGCATACAAAATCTCACCATGGTAACTCTCAGAGCTCTAGCCAAGAAAGGGAGGGAGGGATCTCCATCATCCACTATGCTACAAGATTTCCAAACATACACAAACTATGTACTAACGTATTTATGATCACGTGGACAGAGTAAGAATAAACACTGCCTGTAGTTAACAGCTGCTCTATTAATTCTGTATAGGTCTGTAGTTTGTTAACAGACACCGTGAACTCATCAACAGTTTGGTATGTTAACAATCAGAAAGAAGACCTAGAGACTGGCAAACTATACAACTTTAAACATTCAAGCACTCTGGAACTATGCAACTGAGTTAGTATTATTAGTGTAGACCAATAGTGTACTGTTTGAACTGTGATCACTGTACCTAATTATCACAGTAACAGCCATATCTAGCATGTACTGATAAACAGAATATCCACAGGCAGACACACGCAAAACAGAACCAAACAAAAAAGTGTAAGGGGAACATCAAACAATTTATGAATGAAGAGAGGGAGCACCAAAAACATCCAGGCCAAAAAACTGGAAGAGGCCGGATGAAAAGAAGAATCCCTTTGAAACAAGACAACGCTGTGGACTCCATTAGCTACTTTCTGCTTGCCTGATGATGAAGTGAAGAACAGCTAAATAGCTTACGCCTGCAATGAAAAGTAAAGCAACAACACGTAATACCCAAAACACCTCAAACACAAAAGACTCGCTGATGGTTTTTCCAGCCTCCCACACTCTCTCCTTCTTCACCTGCACAGCCCCTAACGTCAGAGGATGCAGAGAGGAGGGAGAGGGTAGGGGCGAGCAGGAGGACAGGATAAAAGCAGCGGCAGCAGCAGCGGCAGGCCTACCAGCACAGTTGTATGAACACTACAAGTTGCCGCACTGATGGTAGCAACAGAAGAGTAGCTCTAGCGTAGTAGTAGTAGTAGTAGTAGTTTGTCAGTCAGTTATCTTTACTGAGTAAGACCTCACAACAATAAAAAGTAACAAAAGACGGGCTTATCTGCTTTAAGGTTATATGGTTTGGATTGTCGAGATCAATCCTAGTAGAACAAGATGGCGGCATAGAAGAATAGCCGTTACTTTTGTCTGTGCCATGGATTCTTTCCCTGTGTTATTTTGGAACTGCCTAGTCTGGCGAACCTGTCCCCTTTGTATCTACTTCCCTATGTCAATATCTATTTATCTATCTGTCTGTCTATCTATGTATCTATCTTGTCTATATATATATATATATATATATATATAATATATATTATATATATATGTCTGTCTATCTATCTATATATCTGTCTATCTATCTGTCTGTCTGTCTGTCTGTCTCTGTCTGTCTGTCTGTCTCTCTCTCTCTCTCTCTCTCTCTCTCTCTCTCTCTCTCTCTCTCTCTCTTTCTCATCATTTCTTACTTTGAACATATCTGGCAATGGTACATTGATACATTTGCTTAAAAACTACTCTCTTAAGTTTGAGTACATGTAACATTCCAATAGAAAGTGGGCTTCATTTTCAATTTTCGTTTTACAAAATGGACATAATTTATCTCGGATATTATAACTATATCTATACACATTATTGTTAAGAGGTAAAACATTAAATCTTGCTTGTGTAATTGCTACACGAAAGCAGTAGACATCTATAGTGTTTAAATACTGCTCTTTTACAAAAATACTTTTAAACGATCTATACACATCATACCTCTCTTTGTCTCGTACAGTCCCATCCCATTCTTGAATAAACATATCCACTAATCTTTGTTTAAACATACCTAAGAAAACTAAGAAAAAAAGTAAGAAATGATGAGTACAAACATAGTTTGTCTAGATACATTTTTCATTCTATTAACAAAAGGAAAACAATGTTGGCTCAAATGCTTTATTGAAAAACTGCTACGATTTGATATATACTCATATGAATGATTTTTCTTAGACAGCATCTTCTTTCTATGATTGGATTATGGTTGATTTAAGGTTTATAATCAAGAAATAGAATAAATGGTGTTTTTCTTCTTTATTCAGTCATAAATTGTTACTGACATAATCTTTTTGCATGATTTGGTTTTGTATATGTTTGTGTTCTCCTCCTTTAATCCTTCACAAATCATTACTTGTTTGTGCATTTGCTTTGCCAATGATATGAATGAACCCATTGTTCCATCCCAAGCCCAACAAATGTATTGTGGTCCAAGGCCAATGTACATTAAATTTTTTCAGAGTTCAGAGTTCAGAGTTCTCTCTCTCTCTCTCTCCTCATGCCCTTTCTCTTGTCCAATTCAATAGATTTTATCGTGGATGTTGTTTTTATTGCAGTTAGAGATGAGATTACTAGTACTATTATAAGCGATATTGTTTTAGTTTTATAGTCCAGTTGATTATGGGCCTTTGAATTTTGTATTGTATTGGGGTTTTACTTGTTTGAATAATTGTCTTATTATTATTATTTTTCTATTTCATTGAATGTGTTTTCCACTTCCCCCTTGATACTCCTCTCTCTCTCTCTCTCTCTCTCTCTCTCTCCTCTCTCTCTCTCTCTCTCTCTCTCTCTCTCTCTCACGCAAATCACCTTGCGCACACGCCTTTAAAAAAGTACGCCATTTATGACAGTGGGAACCGACTTCAAAAATTACAAAAACTGCATGTACACGTGAACTGGTGGTAACATTTAAAAAATAAAAGCACTTGCGTGCTTGTTCCATACCCTCGAATCATAAAAGGATTTAAAAAAAAATAAATGTTTCCACACACACACACACACACAAACGTGCACGTAAGTGTACACTAACCCTCACCCCAAATATCCTGCCACCATCACACACACAGAGGTTTAGAGACGACTAGAACTACATCAAGTTCCTTCCTTTCTTTCTTTTCTAATCCTCTTCTCTACCACATTGTCTGATTCTGAAATGTGATCTCTTTTCTAGATCAGAGGGCAGCGCATTTTCCCAAGATCAGAGAAGCCAATCATTCTTCAGTAACACCTGCTTCATCCCACCCCGTGTCAGCCTTGCCTTCCTCTCTTCTTTACCTCCCCCCCCCCCCCCCCCCCTCACACACCTCCTGTCCTTTTTTTGTTCTGTGAATGAAAACGCTCTTTCCCTAACACGTTGTCGGTAGGTAACTCCAAGCGGGTGGCTTTGTGTGTGAAGTTGACTGCAGGCTTCAAACACCTTTCCTGTCACTGCTCCCTATCTGTTCTACAAACCGCCAACCGTGTGGCGTGCTTTCTCTAGGCTTTATGGACCACATCAACGGCTATATTCTCTTATATGGGTAGCATAAACAGGAAAACATCGATGTTTTAAATGTGTACTTTTAGGTTATGTTCATGCATGCTCTATTGACAAATTTGATGATAAATTCATGTGTTGAAATATTCCAACTTTGGGATAAAAAAAGTAGTAAATATGTTATCAGTGAATAAGCAACAACCAGCATTTGAAATGCAGCAAGCAAACCAAAAGGAACAAAGAGGCTGAAAGCAGGGACATGTGTGTGTGTGCTGCTGCATTGGAGAGAGAGAGAGAGAGAGAGAGAGAGAGAGAGAGAGAGAGAGAGAGAGAGAGAGAGAGAGAGAGAGAGAGAGAGAGAGAGAGAAGGCACGCAGGACTTAGACATGAACATGCTGAAGATCTGTCAGTGTGAAAACAATATCAATACTCTGATGACAGAATAGCTACAACACTGCTGAAACATTTACACCTCAAAGAAAACGAGACGTCAATGAACACGGTGGGGTGATAGGAGGATGTCGGCTTCCAGCGGTGTTCCCAGTATCTCCCATCTCCATCCTGCCCCTTAGCCCTGGAGAAGCAATGGTGGCTTTTTGATGCACACCTAGCATGTACACTCGCAGCAAGGCTGCTTTCTCGGGTCATGTTCTCTCTCTCTGTCTTGTTATTCATCAAACCAGTTTGACTGTCTGGACACTGGAGTTGTGGCTGTATAGGATGGAAGGAGAGAGGGACGGGGTGTTTAGCATCGATTCGACGGGAAAACCCAGTAAGTGACCTACTATCTATCTATATGTTTATCTGTCTGGCCATGCTTTTTATTTTCTTCTTTACTTTATTCTTTTATTTCGAGGATAATGGGATAAACACTCACTTGCTTTTGGGTTGTTTTTTTTTACACCCAGTCCCTGTGTGCAGGCGGTTTTGTAAATTTTGTCATCCGTTCCCATCAGCACACAATGGCCTACTCTTCCAAAAAGCGGAACAGGTTTAACATATGCGCAAAATTGTCTGTCTGCCTGTCTGTCTGTCTGTCTGTCTGTCTCTCTCTCTCTCTCTCTCTCTCTCTCTCTCTCTCTCTCTCTCTCTCTCTCTCTCTCTCTTTCTCAGAAGAAACAATGTCCATTTTGTAAACCCAAAGTTGAAGATGAAAAGCATTTCTTTTATGAATGTTTTGTGTATAATGATTTAAGAATTAAATTTTAAGGGATTGTGTTGATACACCTTTGCATGATCTACTTAAAGCAGAAAACAGTAGCAAAAATCACTGCCTGTCTAGATATATATTCCATGCCATCAATAAGAGAAAAAGTTTGTTGTATTAAGATATTTACATCACAAAGGAAGATACGGTTATCGTTTTGTTATGATTTTGAGAAACTGTATGTATATTGATTTTTTCCAGACATAAGGAAGGTACACTTAGATCAAAATAGTGAATTGTGTTTGATACATGTGTATTTTTATGCATTTATGCATTGTCTTCATTATTTCTTTCACTGAAAGTGAGCTTGGTATTGTGTATGCTATCCGGTTTTTGCCCACTCTGTGGCATTGTCAATTTCTCCTACGCAAACCATATATTATGGCCTAAGGCCGAGATACATTAAATTTCTGAGTTCACTCTCCCTCTGTAGCCTGCTTCTTTGATTATATCTTTCCAAAGCTACTAATGCAGTTTATGTTGATTTCTTTTCTTGTACTTTCAATCCAATCCAATCCTGTTGCTTATAGCCCCGCCGACCACAGAGGCCATATCAGGGCTGTCACCTCGTCCACTTTTAAATCCTAGATTTAAACTGTGCAGCCACATACAGATTAAAACAGGGTATGATACCAACCCGACTGTCGTTCCTTGTAGCAACACCCTGGCCAACCATAAGGGTCAACCCAGGACGGGCACCGCGTTGTGGGAAAAACCACATTACCCACACAGAAAATGAGATAAAACCAAAACCAGATTCCTTAAAACAACCTTGTTCTCAGTGAGCAACTGTACCACGTTGACCGATATCAAACGGGAAAAGCCCGATTCTCTCAGGAAAAAGGACCGTCAGGAAGTCAATCTGCAGTAAAAAGCTTGTGTCTAATGTCCTGGACATCTCGACACTCCAGAAGCAGACAAATCAAGAGCACTATATAATAATGTACAGCCTATTTCTCAACAGCTCTATTTCTCAACAGCTCTATTTCTCAACAGCTCTATTTCTCAACAGCTCTATTTCTGTACAGCTCTATTTCTCAACAGCTCTATTTCTCAACAGCCCTCGTCCCTGTTGTAAACAAACTTATGATATCAGAACAGATCAAATGTAAGCATTTGGTCTCCTTATACATTCTAGTTATTTCTAAAGCAGGCAATTTCTATGCTATTGTGTGAACAGTTTCCAAGCATGCACAAACTACATGCTAACAGAAATCTTGAATTATCTGGAAAATCTATCGCAGTGAACGTTATAAGAATTTTAACTTAAACTGCGTGTAAATCTAGTTGTGTTGATAAAAAATAGAATCAAAGACAGACAGAAACAAACAAAAAAGCAACTCCAGAAGAAGTCATTAAAGAATGAACAGGATGGGTAGCCAAAAAACAAGTCAGGCAAAAAGTGGAGAGGACTGGAAAGGGTTGTGGAGCAGACAGAAAGCCGTCCATGCCATTGTCCACATGCTGATTGCCTGGGGATGAAGTGAAACACTGCGGAACCCTCCACACTTGTAAAACCCAAAGATGCAATATACAAAAACGCTTAACACACAAACAGCCTTTCTGATGCTTTTGCCACACGCCCAATACTTCTTGACATCTTTGCAGTCTCAACTGTGAAACATGACAACAGAAGGAAAGGAAACAATGAAATACTGAAGGAAAGAAGGGATGAGGGATGTAAATAAGAAGAATTTCAACAAACATTGTACAGAAGAAAACATTGCAAAGAAGACGAGGGGCTATCATCATCATCAACAGCAGAAGCTGCAGTAATAGTCACAGAAGTAATAGCAGCAGGAGCAGTAACAGTAGCAGGAATAATAATAATCACAGGAGTAATAATGTTAGCAGGATTAGTAATAGTAGCAGTCGTGGTAGTAGTAGCAGTAGTAGGAGGAGCAGAATTAGTAGAAGTAGTAGTAGTAGTAGTAGTAGTAGTAGTAGTAGTAGTAGTAGTAGTAGTAGCAGCAGTAGCAGCAGCAGCAGTAGTAGTAGTAGTAGTAGTAGTAGCAGCAGCAGCAGCAGCAGCAGCAGCAGCAGCAGCAGCAGCAGCAGCAGCAGCAGCAGCAGCAGCAGTAGTAGAAGTAGTAGTAGTAGTAGTAGTAACAGCAGCAGCAGCGGCGGCGGCGGCGGCGGCGGCGGTGGTGGTGGTGGTGGTGGTGGTGGTGGTAGTAGTAGTAGTAGTAGTAGTAGTAGTAGTAGTAGTAGTGATGGTGGTGGTGGTAGTAGTAGTACGACGAGGAGGAGGAGGAGGAGGACGACGACGACGAGGACGAGGAGTAGGAGGTGTTATTAGTAGAAGTAGAAGCAGCAGTAGTTGTCGTAGTTTTAGAAGTAATTAAAGTAGTAACAGCAGCAAAACAACACATATAGCACCAGTAATATAACAATTTCAATTACAAGTCTAAGAACAAGACAAAAACAACGACAGTAACAAAACAAGAACAGAAAGAACGAGAAAAATAAAAACAAAATCAGTGATTCAACAAACAGTAACAACAAAAACAGCAACAACAACACAACACCACCATCAACATTAACAGGAGAAACACCACCCCCACCACCCACAATACTGCTACCCCCAGTAGCAACAACAACACAACACCACCATCAATATTAACAGAAGAAACACCACCCCACCACCCCCACCACCCCCAATACTGCTACCCCCAGTAGCAACAACAACACAACACCACCATCAATATTAACAGGAGAAACACAAACACCACCCCCAGTAGTGTTACCCCCAGTAGCAGCAACAACACAACACCACCATCAATATTAACAGGAGAAACACCACCCCCACCACCCACAATACTGCTACCCCCAGTAGCAACAACAATACAACACCACCATCAATATTAACAGGAGAAACACAAACACCACCACCTCCAATACTGTTACCCCCAGTAGCAGCAACAACACAACACCACCATCAATATTAACAGGAGAAACACCACCCCCACCACCCCCAATAGTATTACCCCCAGGAGGCCCAGTAGGCCTAGCAGCAAGACAGCATGGTTCAGCCACAGAATTGTCTGCTCTCTATCTCTCTGTCTCTGTCTCTCTGTCTCTGTCTCTCTCTGTCTCTCTGTCTCTCTCTCTCTCTCTCTCCTCTCTCTCTCTCTCTCTCTCTGTAGCCTACTGCTCTAGCCTACCTCACACTGTCTTCACTCCTAGCCAATCACCGCCTCTGCTTTCCTTTCATTTTCAGTCCGTTATCTGGGCTTAGCAAGACTTCACAGCGCTCACAGGGCAGGAGGGGTAGGCTGGCCAGCTCAGCACCCTGGGCTTTACATTGTTGAGATCAATCATGGCAGATCAACATGGCTGCTTTCTAAAAACATTTTTTGGTCTGCTCTCCGCTTTGTTTGTTTCCTTGTTTATCTTTGGATTTGTTTGAGGTCTTCTGTCAGTGTCAGCTTAGCGTACATGTGTACACACACACACATCTCTCTCTCTCTCTCTCTCTCTCTCTCTCTCTTTCTCTCTCTCTCCTCTCCTCCCCCCCCCCCCTCTCTCTCAGATAAAATGAAATTTAAAAAATCTAATACATGATGTTTTTTGTCTCTTTCCCATCACCCCTGTCCTCTTTCAGATTGTCTGACTTTGTAGAAATTTGAGGTGAGCATGTTTTCCCAAGATGAAAGAAATCCAATTATTCGTCACTACTTCCCTCCGTCATCCCTCCAAGTGTCGTTGCTTTTCTTTTGCCTTTTTCCACCTCTTTCTACAGTGCCCTCGCCCTTCCCTTCACATACTTGTTCTTGTGCACAAATCAATGTTGCATACATAGTACAAAAGCATCAGTTTGTGTTTGACATTAACAGCCAGCTTCAAAGAACGCATAGCTTGCAAAAAGTCGGATCTTTCTGAAAGCTGTCTCTCGTGTGGTATGCATCATTTTGGCTTCAGTGTCACATAGATTAGCCATAAGCATTGCTGTGACATCAGAAGGAAGATTCGGGAACTGCTTTGAAACAGTTGTAAAATGCGTTGTAATACTTTTGTATTCTACAATACACCAATTACTTCAAATGATGTAAAAAAAAAGTATAACTAAGTAGTATTTGTTTTTAAAAACATTTTCCTGTTAGAAAGAAAAAACCCAATATCCACAGAAGACTGCCAAATTTGGTAACTCTTTGCACCAGTGATCGCTGATAGCTTCAAAACATGACTTGGGAGCAGAATAAAGTGACCCAACCTCCCACCCACATCTGTGCAGGGGGAGTGGCGAGTAGCACTAACGCTTGTTATGGTCCACATTCATAGCAAACTAAAGCAGCTTTTGTAAACAAACATTTAATCAAAATGAATCGACCTACAAGTAGTACAGTTTGGTATACAAAAACTAATAAAGACATAAGAAAAAATACAAAAAGCGTGCAGAGGAATAGAGAAATAGTGTTCTTTTCAAATGAAATAGTTAAAATGAAAAGACATCAATAGAAGAAGACAAAGAATTGGCTTGATTGAATGAATAAATGAGCGAGTGATGAACAAACCAACGTACGAACGAACAAATAAAAAAATGAATAAATTAATGAATAAATGACGAATAAATGAATGAATGAATGAATGAATGCATTGCCCATATGATTTACAGATAAAATTAAATTTTCCACACCCAACGGTGTGCTCAGAGCCCCGAGAGAAGACACAAAGAAGGAAACACTGTAAACGGCTGGACTGTACAAGTCATTTGCCCAGTTAGGCTAACTGTGGTTGCCTAATGATGAAGGGAAGGCCTGCTGTTCCTGAACACACACACACACACACAGGCAACAGGATAGGACACCAAGAGAAGCCAGGCACAAACCACAAGCTGATGGAGTGAGGCTTTTGCCAGCCACACCAGTCAGCCACACTAATCAACCACACCACGCAACGCTACCTCCCCATTCACCATCCTCTGAAAGAAAGAACAAGGAAAGCAAGCAGTAGCTACAGCAACAGTAGCAGCAGCAACAGTAGTAGCAGCAACAGTTGTATGCTACGTCGTAGTAGTTGTAACAGAAGCCGTCGAAGAAGAAGAAGAAGAAGAAGTAGTAGTAGTAGTAGTAGTAGTAGTAGTAGTAGTAGTAGTAGTAGCAGCAGCAGCAGCAGCAGCAGTAGTAGTAGTAGTAGTAGTAGATCAACAATATCCTCATCAGCAGTACCAGCATCAGCATCATCATTATCATCACCATCATCATCATCAGCATCATCATCATCATCATAGCAACCAATAAATTATGTCCAACAAAATGATCTATTCTAGCAACAAAGGCATCATCAACATTAACAGCAGCAACAGAACGTTTGCATGGTATAAATAAACTAAAAGATTTCTCTGTATCCACAGCACTGTTCATTCAAATCATTCTTATCCAAAAACCTTTCTGCGTTTTTCCTTCATTTCCATTTATCTTTGCTCTCACTGGTAAAAGATAGGAAAGGTGGGATGCCTTGGTTAACATGTTTTGGTTTGGATTGTCGAGATCAATCACGGCGAATCAAGATGAAGGCTAGGAAAACAGTTCGACAGTTCGTGCATTGTCTGTGCTGTGTGTGCAGGGGGGGGGGGGGGGGGGGAGTGCGGGGCGCTCTGGGTGTGTGTTAGTGTTATGTGTTGTGTTGTGTTGTGTTGTTGTTGTGTGTGTGTGCGTGTTTGTGTGTGTGTGTTCTAGAGAGGAGAATCCAAGCATTCGAGAACAAGTGCCACAGACTTTGACTTACTTGACTTATGCCTCTTGGTTCCTTGGGGAACATAGGGCTGCAACAACACCCCTCCAACGAACACGGTTTTGGGAGATCCTCTTCAGCTCGGCCCATGTCATTCCGGCTGCTTTCGTTTCTTCGTCAACACTTCTGGGCCAGGTCTGCTTTGGTCGACCAACTTTCCGCTTCCCTTGTGGATTCCAGTCAAGGGCCTGCCTGGTGACATTTGATGCAGGCTTGCGGAGTGTATGGCCGATCCATCCCCACTTCCTTTGTTTAATAATGGATTCGATTGGGGTTTGTCTGGTCCTGTCCCACAGTTGTTTGTTGGATATGATTTCCGGCCACCTGATGTTGAGGATGTACCTGAGGCATTTGTTGGTAAAAGACTGGTGTTTGTGGGTGTTGGTTTTTGTTACCCGCCAGGTTTCTGAGCCATAAAGTAGGACCGATTTGACATTGGTGTTGTAGATCCGAATCTTGTTTTGAAATAAGAGGGCTGTTGACCTCCAAATTGGCCGAAGGGTGTTGAAGGCGTGACGGGCTTTGTTGATGCGGCACTTAATGTCTTCATCTGTTCCCCCATCTTTACTGACGACACTGCCCAGGTAAATAAACTTGGTGACTTCTTTGATGGTTTCTTGCTGCAGTCGCACTGGGTCATGTATTTTGTTGTTCACCCTCATGATCTCCGTCTTCCCGATGTTGATTTGGAGGCCACAGAAGACTCCTCAAAATATCATACAAAGAACACAAGACCAACAACTATGTGAAAGAAGAAATCAAAAAGCGTGTGGGCCCCCAAGAACCTCTGCTCTCCACCATAAAGAGGAGAAAACTGATGTGGTTTGGTCACACCACAAGACACAACACCTTAGCAAAAACCATCTTGCAAGGAACAGTCGAAGGCAAGAGAAGAAGAGGCCGCCACAGACATCATGGGTTGACAACATCAAAGACTGGACCGCCCAACCCCTGCAACTCTACTAGCCACACAGGATCGTGAGGCATGGAAAAAGATCTCTGTTGCGTCTTCTCTCATATCCCCCCTACGTCCTTTGGGACATGGGACTGAGTGAGTGAGTGTGTGTGTGTGGTGTGGTGTGTTGTGTTGTGGTATGTGTGTTTTTGTGTGTTGTGTGTGTGTACGTGTGTGTGTGTGTTTTGTGTGTGTGTGTGTTGTGTGTTTTGGTGCGTGTGTGTGCGTGCGCGTACGCGCGCTCCTTGTTTTCTCTGCTTCTCCTTGTTCTTCTACCAATGTTAGCCTATCTGCCTGTCTGTCTGTCCGCCTGTTTGTCTGTGTGTTTGTCTGTCTATCTGCCTACCTGTTGGCTGTCCGCCTCTCTGTATCTATCCCAGTCTCTTGGACTCTGTCTCTGTGATTGTCTCTTCCTCTCTGTATCTGTTTTTATCTCTGTCTCTCCATTTTTATCTGTATTTTCTGTTTGTCTTTCATGTTTGTCTCTCTCTGCTGGTCTGTCTGTCTGTATGACTCTGTCTCTAACTCCTCTTTCACACACAACACACACACACACACAACACCACACACACACCACACACACACACACACACACACACACACACAGCACGCACGCACGCACGCACGCACGCACTTCGGATGAGACTATAAACCGAGGTCTCGTGTGGGAACGCTCACAGAACATCTTGCGTAAATGTTAAAGCCTGTTCCGCTTTTCGGGAGAGAAGGCCATTGTACGCCGGTGGGAACAGATGACAAAATTTACAAAACTGCATACACATGAAGGCTGGGGGTTAAAAAACAATTAACGTCAATGTTATTCTATTATATTCTAAATAAAAGAATAAATAGACTGAAAGAATAAATGAAATAAATAAATAAACACACAGACGCACGCACGCATGCACGTACACACACAGACGCACGCGCGCCCACACACAGACGTACGCATACACACACACACACAAACCCTCGTACGCATGCACACAGCGTATACATACACACACAAACACAAACATACACTCACTCACTCACACACACGCGCGCGCGCACACGCACGCACACACATACACACAGCACGCGCGAAAAAGAGT
>CM054157.1:781321-793821 GCA_028751875.1 Rapana venosa
TATTCTTTTATACTTCTCTCTTCTCTCTCTCTCTCTCTCTCTCTCCTCTCTCTCTCTCTCTCTCTCTCTCTCTCTCTCTCTCTCTCTCTCTGACATACACACACACACACACACACACACACACACACACACACACACACACACACACACACACACACACACACACAGGGAACCAGACAAAGGCAAAGACAGTGACATAAACACAAACAGAAAGAGAGAAAGAGAGAGTGTGAGAGAGAGGGAGAGATAGAGAAAGAGACAGAGACAGTGAGAGAGGAGGGGAGAGAGTTAGAGAGGGAGAGGAGGGAAAAGAGGGGAGAGAGAGACAGACAGATAATCTTTAAATGAAAAATCTTTATTTTTCAAGGGTTACAGATAAGCATTTACTTACTTTTTTCATCCGGCTCTTGCCCTTATTAGAGACTATTAAAACAAAAGTTAAACACCCTTAAAATAAAACAAAACAAACAAAGAAAGAAACAAACAAACAGACAAACAAACAAAAAACCCAAAACAAAGACAAACCAAAACAAAACAATAGCACCACCCCCCTACACGCACACCCCACCACCACCACCACCTACAACAACAACAACATTAAAAGTTCTACCTGTGATTTAAAGAGAGGAGATAGATATATATTCCACAGACACAATCTCCAATTGGATACATTGATAATTATTTAAACAAAAGATATAGTCATGTATTCAACAAACACATAATCACCAACTGACCCGAATATTAATGTCAGAGCAGATACACTGGCTATCATTAAATAAATCAGATAGATTGAAATAGAGAGGAGGCAGCAGAGAAGAGGGCAACCCAAGCAAAGAAATGATATATCAAAACGTTTTCACAGAGAGGGGGGGGGGGGGGGGGGGGAGTACATTCTGGCGTGCGTGCATAGATAGGCAGGTTTAAACAATAAACAGAAACAAGCAGATAGACAGAATATTGAACAAATTATATACATTGATATTGAAACATAAACATCTTAATATGATGTTACCTACTAGGTAAATGTACAGTTCATGCTTGTTAAGTGTCATAGGCTGAGGTCAGACGTGGACAGTCAGTCTGATTTTTAATCAGAGATCTTTAGGCCCTTGTCCACGTGCTTTTTACTGACGACATGCTCTGCTGGCCATTATCACTGTGCTGCTGTTTTAACATCCAGCCATCACCACTTACTCCTTTCATCATTGGGTTGGGCATATTTGCCAGACCATGCATCAGTGCGTTTGAGGATATGTGTGTGGAGGTTAGGAGACTGGGGGCTTATAATGGGTATGGGTGTGTGCGTGTGTGCGTGCGTGTGTGCGCGCGCGCGCGCGTGTGTGTGTGTGTGTGTGTACGTGTGTGTGCACACTTTTGCATACATGCATAACTATATGTTACCAAAATTTGGTATTAATGTATGGTATGTCAGACTCTCTTATACATACACACAGATGCACGCGCGCGCGCACACACACCCGCAGAAATGCTTGCTTTTCTTCATATACCTGATTATGTATGCATAGAGAGAGAGGGAGGGAGGTTCTATATGTGTCTGTATATATATATATATATATATTATATATATATATATATATATATATATATATATATATATATAATGATATATATATACATATAGATATATATATATAGATATATATATATATATATATACTTATTTATTTATTTCTATTTATGTATTTATTCTTTTATATCGAGGATAATGGAATAAGCACTCATGTGCTTTTTTATATCCAGTCCCCGTGTGTATGCGGTTTTGTAAATTTTGTCATCCATTCCCACCGGCACACAATGGCCCACTCTTACGAAAAGCGGAAAAGGATTTAACGTATGCGCAAGATGTTCTGCGTGCGTTAGCACACGGGGCCTCGGTTTATAGTCTCTTCCGAATATCATATATGTGTAGCATGTACTAGAGGATTTAAACAACATACACAGCAAAGACATGCAGACAGACAGACAGACAGACAGAGACAGACAACAGAGAGACAGATAAACAAATCGCTAAACAAAACTGGTCCATTTTCACAAAACCTTGGAGACACAAAGTTGGACATTCAGCCAGACAGCAGTTGATCCTGGCCTTAGTGTCAAAGTGGACCCCTTACCTGATGCTTGTCAGACACGGTCAGTCTATCAGACAGAAGGATCTTAATGCCCCCCGCTAATGTCAGTTTACTGATGGACATACTTCGCTGGCTATTTATTGTCCGTCTTCTTTCAGAATCACACACTGACCATTGTTCTCCTCTTCATATTTTGGTCATGTTTTGCGATTTCCAGTTATCAAGCATAGGCTGTGTGTGTGTGTGTGTGTGTGTGTGTGTGTGTGTGTGTGTGTGTTGTGTGTGTGTGTGTGTGTGTGTGTGTGTGTGTGTGTACAAGAAGCCGCGGAGAGGGGAGTGGGGGGAGTTGGAAAATATTAAGTGGATATATAGCGGAGGTGTGTGTGCGCGCACGCGCACCCATCGTTTAGGTCTGAAGCTAATGTATTATACCCCCTTCAGTAAATGCCATAGCCTATTCTGATTAAACCAATAATAGGGTCAGGGAAGGTAAAGCAGCGAGGGAGAGGAGATGGGCGCCGCCCTCAATACGCTGGCCCTAGAGAAGTGAGGTCTCTGACACCTTGCTCCCCTTCGACCTTAATATAGGTTATGGAATACCTTTAACTTTTTTACAGTGCGATCTCTCTCTCTCTCTCTCTCTCTCTCTCTCTCTCTCTCTCTCTCTCTCTCTCTCTCTCTCTCTCCTCTCTCTCTCTCTCAAAACAGTACTATGATTGTGTTGAGCTTCTACACAAAGACAGCTACCATGTGATGCTTGCTGTGTGGGCACACTGCGGGCTACAGAGGACCCTGCTGCGGCACACAGTGGTGTGGTCAGTGCTGGAGATCTGGGCAGGCAGGGACCCCAGCAGCTGGTGGAATTGATGGTCTGTGAAACTGTAAGCATTCTATAAAAAATGGTTTTATCTTCTGACGGTTGTAATGAAAGCGGCTTTTGTTGCTCTTGGCTTGTCCACAGCGAGGCATTGTTTGCTTCGTGTTCCTGTTAGTCTGTGCTTCTAGTTCTCTTCTGAGCTTTGCTTGTTTCTTTTTATCGTCTGTCTACCCGCTAGTATAGCTTTGGTCTGTTTGTATTTATGTTGGTTGAACTTATCGCATTTTCTTCTTTTTATGAGACAAGAGGACTTTATTTCCAAAAAGAAAATTCACATTCTGCTATCTACAGATTCATGTGCACGCGAGCACGCACGCACGCACACACACACACACACACACACACACACACACACACACACACACACACACACACACACACACACACTACCAGAACAACAACTACAACAACTACTCCAAAAACTACAGCTACCACATAACACCACACATTACACACACCCCACACACACCACAACACACACACACAGAGGTGCTACAGCCGTTACTGGAACAAACAGAGAAAACAGTGACACCAACTGTCTGTACCCCCCACTGCCCTTTCTCCCCTTACTGAGGCTACCATCAAAGCTGGTCTGACACTGGCCGGCCTCCTGCAGGCCTTGACAGTCAGGCACAGCGGTGTCCGGCTGTGTCAGGAGGGGATGGGGGGGGGGGGGGGGGGATTTGAAGGGACTACTGCATGCTGTAAGTCATGGGTAGTTTTACAGTAACTATAATATTGTATTGTATTGTATTGTACTCTACACTACTTTCAGTTATGGCAGATTGCATAAATTTGGGCTGCTCTTCCTGTGGAGAGCGTGTCGCCACCAGTACGGCGCCACACATGATTTTTTTTCTTTTTCTGTCTGCATGTGTATTTGTTTCCCTATGAGGAAGTGCACGTCGCTACATAAACGGCGCTCCCCTTTATGTTTCCACGTGTACTTGTTGCCCTGAGAAAATGTGGTGTTTTTTCTAGGGAATCTGACCAGGCTCATCTCTCTTGCCGTCAGTTCTTTAACATGCGCTGAATGCATGTTGCCCAGAGACATTGATTTCAGCTCATTCCGCACTTCTCGCTTTCTAGGCAGGCACTATATTTTACCATCCATATCTTCTTCGTTTCTGTCTGTTTGCCTCTGTCTCAATGGTTTATGTTACAATTGTCCTTCTCTGTCTCCTTCTCTCTCTCTCTTCCTCTCTCTCTCTCTCTCTCTCTCTCTCTCTCTCTCTCTCTCTCTCTCTCTCTCTCTCTCTCTCTCTGTCTCTCTCACTGAGTGAATGAGTGAGTGAGTGAGTATGGGTTTTTTTAAAATTATTATTTATTTTATTCTTTTATATCGAAGATAATGGAATAATCACATGAGCTTTTTACACCCAGTCCCTGTGTGTATGCGGTTTTTGTAAATTCTGTCATCCGTTCCCACCGGCATACGATGACCTACTCTTACGAAAAGCGGAACAGGATTTAACGTGTGCGCAAGATGTTCTGCGTGCGTTCGCACACGGGGCCTCGGTTTATAGTCTCATCCGAAGGACTTTTGGGGAGAGTGGAGCCTACACCGATGTTAACTCCAGGGGAAAAAAATCCCCTTGAACGGGAATCGAACCCGGGTCGTCAGTTGTGTGTGTGTGTGTGTGTGGGGGGGGGGGGGGGGGGGGGGGGAGGTGCGTGTGGGAAGGGGGGGTGTTCGATCTCTGCTTTCCTTTCTCCTCTCTCTTCTCTCTCTCTCTCTCTCTCTTTCTCTCTCTCCTCTCTCTCTCTCTTCTCTCTCTCTCTCTCTCTCTCTCTCTCTCTCTCTCTCTCTCTCTCTCTCTCTCTCAATATTTTCTGTACGATATTCATTGCATGAACTTAATGTGAAGCATTCATCATCCTACGAGTTTACATCCTTTGCGACCTTTTTCACATTCTGAACAATAAAGTCACATTGTATTATTTGTGATAAAACTAATATAAAAAACCATGCTTTCTGTGGATTTTATACTGTTTTGTTAAAAACTGCTGAGGCTGGTGTTATTGTGTGAGTTGCTGTGAGATCATAAACATCTCTAGGATATGCTTTTGGAATTGCTGATCTTTGAATGTCCGTACTTTCATGAAGCCACTATTCTTTGCTCAATTGTTACAAACTTTTGTTAGGGCTATGTGTCGGCTTGATTTTTCTTTTCTTCCTGTATCTGTTTGGCTGGTTGGATGGTTGGTTGGTTGGCTGGTTGGTTGGATGGATGGTTGGTTGGTCGGATGGTTTGTTGGTTGGATGGTTGGTTGGTCGGTTGGATGGTTGATTGGATAGTTGGTTGGTTGGATGGTTGGTTGGCTGGCTGGTTGGTTGGCTGGTTGGTTGGTTGGTTGGCTGGATGGTTGGTTGGTTGGTTGGTAGGTTGGTTGGTTGGTTGGTTGGTTGCATGGATGGTTGGTTGGTTGGTTGGATGGATGGTTGGTTGTAGTTTAGTCTCTTTGCTTTTATGGGCTGGTTTTGTTTGCTTGTATCTTTGTTCACTTGCTTTGTTTTCTGTGTTCAGTCTTAGAACCCCATGTCTTCTTAATGCACCAAGAATTGGTATATCGATTTTTCCATAGATATACATCACACACACACACACGCACTCTCTCTCTCTCTCTCTCTCTCTCTCTCTCTCTCTCTCTCTCTCTCTCTCTCTCTCTCTCTCTCTCTCTCTCTCAGTGTCTCTCTCTTGCGCGCGACAGTGTCTCTCGCATGGACGTTAATTCAAAGACTACTTACTACTACTACTACTATACTACTACCACCAGGTACCACCACCACACTACTACTACTACTACTACTACAGCGCGCGCGCACATGCGCGCACGCGCGCGCGTGCGCACACACACACACACACACACACACACACACACACACACCACCGTATATCTGACGAAGTAAAGAGGAAAAGTCAGTTTCTTGCCTTTTATCTGGTGTGTAATCCGGTGCTAATGTGGGCATAAATTCAACCCTAATCTCCTTTGCTCTTCAGCACTGTGAACGTGTTGTGACTTGCTTCAGTAATCAGCAACAGCAGAGGCAGCAGCAGCGGCACTAGCGCTGTCATTTTCTTCCTCCTCCCACTCCTCTTCCTCGTCATGAGTTTCCCTGTCATCATTACCATCTTTGTCATCGGCGCTATTGTAATCATCATCATCCCTTCCATCTTATGTCTACTCTTCATGAGTATCAAAAAACTATCATGATCACTATCATCATCCTGGTCCAGGCCAAAAGCTGTGTCAGTTATTGATGTCAGCTAATTGCCAAGGCCTACACTAAAATGTTGTTATGTTGTAAAATGTTGTGTTGAGATTGCCTTCAGCCATGATAAGCTCTTAACATAACAACCTGCACTCTTCTTTTAAAGGAGAAAAAAATCCTCTGAAGTCGGAGTATGGCTGCCTATTTGGCGAGGTACTTGAAAATAGTCATACACGCAAACTTCCATCCGGTGTGCTTCCTATCTCACAGTGATTCCCAGGTGAGATGAGTGAGTCAGAGTGCACGTTCTGGGTGACCCCCAGAGTGTAAAGCGGGGGAAAGGCACAAAAAAAATATTCATAACCCAACTCCCCTTTATACCATCATCACTATAATCAGAGGTCAAATTTAAATTTCTTATCCCCCTACTGAAAAAATGCCAAAATTTATCTAACTTTCCCTTCACCATAGATCTGCTAAATCATCTTAAATTTTAAGAGTTTATAAAAAAAAAAGTCCCCATTATTGCACATTTCCCCATTAACACGGAAATATTAGAAAAAAATTTTTTTGCCCCCCCCTTTTTTAACTACTCCCCTTTACCACACACTACACACAACAAAAAAAAAACCACCACACAACAAAACCACACACACTTGCACACGTAAAGGAAAAACATTTTAAAAACTATGAACAACCCAACATGTTAAGGAAGAATAGAGAGAAAAAAAAAACAAAAGCCAAGAACAAAAACGGGAAAGAATTGAAGGGCCAAAAGACCAGAAATGAAAATTTTCCAGAAAAAGAAACTTTAAATGTGAAAGTAGAAATTTAAAAATAAACCCACAGAAAAAAGCAAAACATTTAAAGGGAAAAACAACAAAAAAAACCAAATGAAAACCAAAGAACACAAACCCAAAAAAGACAAAAGCACAAAATTGCAAAACAAAAGAATAAAAACAAATAGCAACCAACAGTTTTACCTGTGCCCCATTTTCCTATCCATACCAAATGAACCCCAGCACCCTATAGTAGAAAACACTTGAAAAAAAAAATGGAAGCTCTCAAAGACCAGCCCCAAAAAAAACCAAAGAAAGAAAAAAAAACTTAATGCAAATTTCAACCAAGAAACAAAGCACCATTTCAAAATCACACACTGAACCAGTCAATCTGTTAGCTCTATCCCCTTAACCCCACAGTGAAGAAATGATCTGCCTTCCTTTTCCCCATGGATATATTATCTGAACTCCTCTCTCTCTCTCTCTTCCTCTCTCTTCTCTCTCTCTCTCTCTCTCTCTTCCTCTCTCTATTTCCCCTCCTTCTTTCCCTTATTCAGCTCATGGCTGGTAGGTGGTGTTGCGCAGGGGGAAAGATCAGAAGGGAATGGGGGGGGGGGGGGGGGGGGGGGAGAAAGTTAGTGGTGTAAAAATCCAGCATCCTACCGGGAGAAAGAGAAGGGGAGGTATGGGGGAAGTGTGAACAGGTAGAGTGAAAGAGAGGAAGGGGGTAAATGTGGCTTTTTGGTTAAGGTTTGGCTCGTGTGTGTGTGGTTGGGGGGGGGGGGGGGGGGGGGGTTGTGTTGTGGTGTGTGTTGTGTGTGTGTGTGGCACGTGTGTGTGTGTGTGTGTTGTGTGTGTGTGTGTGTGGTGTTTTGTTGTGTGATTGAGTGGGGAGTAGTGTTGTGTGGGTGGTTTTGTTTTACAGAATGTGAGCAAGGAAATTACTATTAAAATTTTCTGCCTTTCGAAACCCTTCCTCTCTGGAAGTCTCGTCACTCTCAAAATCTCTAATTAAAGGGAAAAAAACATTTCTTTCTTCTTTCTCTTTTTACTTTTTTCTTTTCACCTTCTTCCTTTCCGAAGAAATGGTTAAAAGCAAAATGAGATGAATTTCCAAAAATTTTTATTCTCAAAAAAGGTCCCTAAAAGATCAAGCCAATATTTGAACTCATAAAATAAAAAATATTTTTTTGAAATAATGAAAAAAACTTTTAAAAATTTCTTCTTTTGCTCTTAAAAAAAAGCAACTCTTCTGCTTTACAAATGAATTGGGTAAAAGTCAAAATCTTAAAAAGAATTTTCTTCCTTTTAAAATTTTAAATGTGCTTCCTTTATAACCAAAAACTTTGTCAGGAAAAAACTTTTATTTTTAATATAAAATAATGCTTTGTCCAAAAGGAAACAACCCATACCCAAATGGCAGTTTTAAAATTTAAATTTTCTTTTGAACGCAAAGATTTAAAAAAAATTTATGTAAGAAAACAATTATTTTTTGTCTGGCGTAAACCTATCTGTTTGACACCAAATAAAAGCATGTGTTTTTTAAATAAAGCCAGATTTGATGGGTCTAGTGTCCCTTTTCCTTGTTTGGTTTTCTTTTTTTGGGGGGGAAAGCCTAAATTTTTAAAGGCTTGAAATTCTTTGAGGGTGGTATTTAAATTGTGGATTTTCGGAATAATTTTCCCCTTTTTTCAAAATTTTTTTCGTCTTTACATTTTTTCCTCAAACTCAACCCTTCTAAAATTAAATAGCCTCCCCCATTCCTAAACTATAATAAACAGACAACATTCTTGAGGGTTTTGTTTTTTTTTTTTTAAATTATATGTTTTTTAAACTTTTGCGTTAAGTAAAATTTTTGAATTATTTTTATTTTTTATTTATCTTAGTTGTTGTTTGTTATCTTTGTATTTAATTTTTAAGTTTTTTTTTTAATATAACTAATTTATTTCCATCACAATCCCAATTATGTTTAAGGGTTATGTTTTAGTTTCCCCAAACTACATAAAAGCTTATTATAATTTATTTTCCAATCTTTCTTTACTATCTCTTCGTTTTTTTTACTAAATTTAGCTAAATTTTTTTTGGTCTTTTTAACTGCTTCAATTTTTTCACAAACCCAACAACTCTTTCCCTTTATTTTAAAAGAAAAAGGCGAACTTATTTTTTTTTTTTTAACTTTTATGACATTTCCTATTCTTTTTTCAAAAACCCAAAAGGTCCAAAATCTTGTACAAAAGTGTTCTTCAAATAATATGTCCGACTTTTACTTTAAAATTTTATATATAACCCAGGCTCTAGATTACGTAACAATTATAATTTTAAAAATTAATAATTAACTAAAATTTGGTTGCATTTTTGGGCTTTGGTTTATTACATGTCTTTTTTTTTTTCCATTTAATAGTTTTTTCATTACCATTTGAATGAAGGGGGAAGTTGTAAGCTTTTGTCAAAATAATATTCGTTCTTTTCCTTTTTTTATTTCATTCCATTATTACATTATCTTCTCTTCTCATTCTCTCTCTCTCCTCTCTCTCTACTTTTCCCCCTTTTCTCTCTCTCTCTCTCTCTCTCTATCTATCTCTCTCCCTCTCTCTTCTCTCTCTCTCTCCCTTCTCTCCTCTCTCTCCCCTCTTCTTCCTCTCTTTTGTTTGTTCTGCCTGCCTGCCTCCCTGCCTGCCTGTCTGTCTGTCTGTCTGTCTGTCTTCTGTCTGTCTGTCTTCACTCTCTCTCTCTCTCTCTCTCTCTCTCTCTCTCTCTCTCTCACCCCACACACAACACACACACACAAAACCACACCCCACACACACACACACACACCACACACACACACACAAAACAGAAATGGTGTCAAGTAAATTTCCCACTTAGGGATTTTACATCCCCAGGTAAGGGTCAAAGTGAAGACTTGCCAGTCCCTTTACTTCCCTTGTGTCATATCCCATACAGAAGATCAAATGGGTGTCAGTGGTGACAAAAACCCAGAACATACCCAGCATTCCACCCTGCACAATAAAATAGCTTATCGAAATAGTCCTTATGATTTTACACACCTTGATTTGATTAGTTCTTCCAAGTATATTCCAGAAGTGTTTTGAATGATCACGTCTCCAGAATTTACAGACTCACCTTTGCACCTGTCGGCAGCACTGCGTGTAGCTCTGTTTTTTGAATGCTGGATGTGTGTATTTTTTTGCTTCCTTTTGAGAAATTTTTACATCTTCTTGTTCGTTTTTTCACCCTGAGTTATACGGTCAGAACATTTTTATTTCTTATTATCTGCTTTATGTATAATTGTATAATGTATAATTTTCATTTTCTGTTTGATTATTCAACAATTCGATTCAACTTATGAATTGTGTTTATCTGACTGTGCTGGTCTTCGTGACCCACTTCAAACTGACCCTGCTGCCGTTCAACAACTTGCACGTGATTCACGAACTGACACCACCCCCATCAATCAAGACTGGTGTGTGTTGTGCTGCTACCATGGCCGTGAGAGCCGCGGACATTAGAGCGTGCTCGCCCTGAGTTGTGCCCCCAAAACAGGCTTTCTCCTGAGATTAAGCCGATATAACAAACTTAGGGCTTCTCACCGGCCCAAAAAAGACGGCCGGAACACGGCCCGGCCGACCCTCATTGCCAGTGATGGCTTCCCTCCCCGTGTCCCCCCTCACCTCTGCGAAAATTCTGTTACCTTGACAACGCTTCTTCCCTGCTTTGCCGGTCCACCCGCCCCTTCAGCTTTTGGATTGTTCTGTTGTTTGTGACTCTGACAATGTTTTTTGGTTTGATTGTGTGTATCATGATTGGGGTGTGTTCAAACACCGAATCCCCCGATCAATACAGTTTTTCTCACCATCTTCTACTCCTGAATTTCACATTCACAAACTCGTTCTTCCACTAGCCACATCACCATCGCCTTCATCCTCTTCCTCCGATTCTTGTCCAACCTCACCACTTTCATCTTCCAACCTCTCCACCTCCTTCAGATCTCCTTCAAGTTTGTTTGTTCAATGTTTCAGTCTGTCTGTCCAAATGGAAAAGCCGACTACATTTCTGATCTTATCTCTGAAAAAAAAAAAAAACAAAAATTGACTTAATCCTTTTCCCCCCAAAACTTGGCTTAAACCCCATGGGCACGAGCCAAAAATAAAACACCTGAGTCCTCCAGGATATAAAACTATTTATTTCCCCCGACTCTCTCGAGGAGGTGGGATTGCCATAATTTTCAAAGACATATTGGAACCAGCTCTTTTATTTAGTCGCAACTTTCCATTCCCTCACGACTCTTGAAGTTTGCGAAATCAACCTCAACCTACCTGGCCACTCTATTACTTTCTGCTGCCTTTACCGTCCACCTCCCAGCCGTAAAAACAATCTGACATCTTCTCTTTTTTACCAAGAATTCCAGTCACTCCTCAACCACTTCAGCCTCTCTCCTACTAAACTTATAATTCTCATTGATTTCAACTTCCATTTCGACAACCAATCTTCTCCAGATGTCAAACGTCTGTCTCTTTCTCTGTCCAACCATTGTTTCTCCCAACTGGTAAACGAAACAACGCACAGATCTGGTCATATTTTAGACTGGCTGATTTATAAAGCTTCCTTTAAATCTTGTCACATCTGTCTCTGTCACCAACGAACTGCATTCTGATCATTCCGCCATTCTTTTCCACCTCCAACATCACAAAATGCCAGAGAAGAAGAAATATGTTACTCGTTCGCAATCTCAAGGCCTTAGACATTCTTCCTTCTCTTCCACGAGCTTCCGAACGTTTTTCACAAACCTCTGACCACACTGACCTCTCTGATTACTAATACTGCTGATACTGAATATATAATCTGTAAATGCTTTGGAACACATTTCGTGCATTGTTGTTTTCTATTTTCAGATTTTCTGTATAATAGATCTTTTTACAGCCATTGTAGATTAGGAAAGATAGTGTTTACCCCATATGTTCTGCTGAATTCGTTTGTGTTGTTTTTTTAATCAGCTGTTATTAGCTTCACCTTACCTTGGGCCTGTGCCTCACTCTTGTACACCATTGGGGCACCAATGAAATTTTGATTGTTAACATCTAGGAATGTCAAATGCAGTAGATTCATTTGTCTATCCAATGCTTGTGGCTTACATGGCAGTGAATAGGCACAGCAGCCCCCTGAACATGGCAGAGAACTAGATCAGAACTGAAAACCTGAATTCAAAGAATTGGAAGAATGAATCGTCAATACCATAAAGCCATACTATACTCCACCGAGTCAAGGGAGTTTAGTTCAACAAAGTAGTTTGGCTGAGGAGGAGGAGGAAGAAGAAAGTAATGACTTTGTTGTTTGAGACGAACTGAACTGCAGCTGGACGAGGATGAAGAGACTCTTTGTGCTGGTCAAAGCAGGAAAAAAGTAAAGTCAGTTTGATCCAGAAAATCATTCAAGAATATGAAGAAAGAGGAGGAACTCAGAGAATAAGTGAATGAGGAGTTACAAGATAACACGAGGCAGGTTTGAGGTATGCATGTAAAAAAAATGGTATGCAATTG
>CM054157.1:796321-801749 GCA_028751875.1 Rapana venosa
TGTTTGATTATTCAACAATTCGATTCAACTTATGAATTGTGTTTATCTGACTGTGCTGGTCTTCGTGACCCACTTCAAACTGACCCTGCTGCCGTTCAACAACTTGCACGTGATTCACGAACTGACACCACCCCCATCAATCAAGACTGGTGTGTGTTGTGCTGCTACCATGGCCGTGAGAGCCGCGGACATTAGAGCGATGCTCGCACCTGAGTTGTGCCCAATACAGGCTTGCTCCTGAGATTAAGCAGCATATAACAAACTTAGGCATTCATCACGGCAAAACCAGACGGGGAACACGGGCAGGCCGACGTCATTGCCAGTGATGGGCTTCCCTCTCCCGTGTCTCCCCCCTCACCTCTGACGTCACTTCTGTTACCCTTGACAACGCTTCTTCCCCATGCTGCCGTCCACCCGCCCCTTCAGCTTTTGATTGTTCTGTTGTTTGTGACTCTGACAATGTTTTTTGTTCTGATGATGATGTGTATCATGATGTGTGTCAAACACCGAATCCCCTGATCAATACAGTTCTCTCACCATCTTCTACTCCTGATTCACCATCGAAACTCTGTTCTTCCACTAGCCACATCACCATCGCCTTCATCCTCTTCCTCCGATTCTTGTCCAACCTCACCACTTTCATCTTCAACCTCTCCACCTCCTTCAGATCTCCTTCAAGTTTGTTTGTTCAATGTGCAGTCTGTCTGTCCAAATGGAAAAGCCGACTACATTTCTGATCTTATCTCTGAAAAAACAACATTGACTTAATCTTCCTCACCAAAACTTGGCTTAAACCACATGGGCACGAGCCAAAAATAAAACACCTGAGTCCTCCAGGATATAAAACTATTTATTTCCCCCGACTCTCTCGAGGAGGTGGGATTGCCATAATTTTCAAAGACATATTGGAACCAGCTCTTTTATTTAGTCGCAACTTTCCATTCCCTCACGACTCTTGAAGTTTGCGAAATCAACCTCAACCTACCTGGCCACTCTATTACTTTCTGCTGCCTTTACCGTCCACCTCCCAGCCGTAAAAACAATCTGACATCTTCTCTTTTTTACCAAGAATTCCAGTCACTCCTCAACCACTTCAGCCTCTCTCCTACTAAACTTATAATTCTCATTGATTTCAACTTCCATTTCGACAACCAATCTTCTCCAGATGTCAAACGTCTGTCTCTTTCTCTGTCCAACCATTGTTTCTCCCAACTGGTAAACGAAACAACGCACAGATCTGGTCATATTTTAGACTGGCTGATTACTAATGCTTCCTTTAATCTTGTCACATCTGTCTCTGTCACCAACGAACTGCATTCTGATCATTCCGCCATTCTTTTCCACCTCAACATCACAAAATCTGCCAGAAAGAAGAAATATGTTACTCGTCGCAATCTCAAGGCCTTAGACATTCATTCCTTCTCTTCACGAGCTTCCGAACGTTTTTCACAAACCTCTGACCACACTGACCTCTCTGATTACTATACCTGCTGATACTGAATATATATCTGTAAATGCTAGGAACACATTTCGTGCATTGTTGTTTTCTATTGTCAGATTTTTCTGTATAATAGATCTTATACAGCCATTGTAGATTAGGAAGATAGTGTTTACCCCATATGTTCTGCTGAATTTCGTTTGTGTTGTTTTTTTAATCAGCTGTTATTAGCTTCACCTTCACCTTGACCTGTGCCTCACTCTTGTACACCATTGGGGCACCAATGAAAATTTTGATTGTTAACATCTAGGAAATGTCAAATGCAGTAGATTCATTTGTCTATCCAATGCTTGTGGCTTACATGGCAGTGAATAGGCACAGCAGCCCCCTGAACATGGCAGAGAACTAGATCAGAACTGAAAACCTGAATTCAAAGAATTGGAAGAATGAATCGTCAATACCATAAAGCCATACTATACTCCACCGAGTCAAGGGAGTTTAGTTCAACAAAGTAGTTTGGCTGAGGAGGAGGAGGAAGAAGAAAGTAATGACTTTGTTGTTTGAGACGAACTGAACTGCAGCTGGACGAGGATGAAGAGACTCTTTGTGCTGGTCAAAGCAGGAAAAAAGTAAAGTCAGTTTGATCCAGAAAATCATTCAAGAATATGAAGAAAGAGGAGGAACTCAGAGAATAAGTGAATGAGGAGTTACAAGATAACACGAGGCAGGTTTTGAGGTATGCATGTAAAAAAAAAAGGTTTTGCAAATTTAAAGGCCAGCAAACTGCCCAGCCTGATAACTCCGAAAATAAAATAATATGCCAATTTGGAAAACAGTTGCCCTTCAAGTCCAGAGGACCAGTTTACCCCTGGCTTCAATGTGCCCCGTGACAAAAAGCCGAAACCAAAAGTTTTGGACGGGGTTGTAGGGGGGCTCTAGCAAGGGGGCCCCAGTTGAAGAGAGGAAAAGGGGTTTTGTGCCCGCTTGTATTTTGGGGGTTATGCATCACGGGAAAATTGTCAGTATGCAGGCATATGAACTGTAGTGCCCCTGTTTTGATAAATTGTCTCCAGTGAAAGCAACTGAACATTTTCCCAGTAACTGCCTTAAATTCTTTCGCTCTTGAAAAAAATTATAGAAACGCTATGGCCCACAGCAGCATCCCTTTTTTATTAAAAAAATGTTATTATAAAAAAAACCAACAAAAACCCCTACATATGGGCAAAAAACTACGAGTCAGAAAAAAATACTGTTTGGCACCCCAAAAAACCCCAGGGGAGTTCTTAAATACCCAAAAAGTTCCTTTAAATTACCTTTTAGATAAAAAACCTTTTTTCTATCCCTCAACATGCTTCTCAAACCCCTCTTTATTTCCCCCAAAGCAAAGTTCATGACGGGCCCGGGCGGGGCAGGGGGATAAAAAATAAAAGGGAAAAAGGAAAAGGGCAGCAAAAGGGGGTTTGCAGCTTAGCCATTTTCACCCGAAAAAATTCCCCTTGTGTTTTTCCCACACATCCTTTGCACAGGGGAATTGTTTAAAAGGGAAAAGCAAAGGCATTTTTTAAAATGGGTTTTAAACGGGGCTTTCTTTTGACTCCAAAACTCCTTTTTACTTTCTTTCATACTGGTTGTTTGTGACAAAAGTTGAAACAGGCATAAAGTTTAAAACAGGAGAGGTGGGAAGAAACAAAATCCCCAAAAAAAGACTTTTCTAACCTCTTTTTAAAAAAAAGCACATTTTTATATTTTATAAACAATAAACAAAAGAGAAAACATTGAATATGTCTGCATGAAGCAAACCCTTTTTGGGGGGGCTGGGGAAATTTAACCTGTTTGGAGAACGAGGCCCTAAAAAAAACACACCGTAGCGGTTTCCCCGGGTACCGCGCGCGGCCAGCGCCGTGAGAGGGGGGAGGGTGATGGGGAGTGTTTGGGGGGAGAGTTTTGCCGGGAGTCATTTGTATCAGTATCTGACTTCTCTATAAACCCCTCCCGCTGGTCAGGCGTTTTCGCACGTACCCCAGTTACTGTTTTTTATGGTTTTAGCGGTATCTTGCCACAGCTGGGGAAGGGGTTTTTTTTATGAACCAATTTCCCGTTTCAGCTCTTAAATTTTAACCCCGAGAACCCCAGTAGAAAACAAATGTCTTGGGCAGTTTTTCCTTTTATGTCACAAGCCCAAAATACCTCACAAAAGGGTTTGGTTTTTATTTCACTGATGTTTTTGTTACTATTTTAAAAAAAATTTTCTGATCCTGTTAAGAAATTGTTTGTGATCAAAAGTTTATTACTTTCCCGTCCTGTGGGTTTTGTAAAAAAACCCCCCAAATTGCACCAAGCCTCACTTTGACTCAAAGGGAAAACCCAAAAAAAAAAACGGGGAAAAAAAACAACCCCCCACACACAAAAGGATTTACAAAAAATTTTCAAAACTTTCATATAACGGGAAAATAGATTTTTAAAAAAAAACATTTAGTGTTACCTTTTTCCTTGAAATAAAAGAATAAGCCAAAAAAAATTTAAAACCCAAAATGAAACGCAAGTTTCACACACAACATACACCACAAGCAGACCCAAAAAACAAAACACAAAATGGCATAAATTTCATGTACGCATTCCCCTTTTACTTTACAAATTTCCGGGGCACGCCACTCATACCGCGCGCGTGGGGCCACCACACAATTTTAAAATACAAAAAAAGTGCGCACGGCAACATGTGCTTTTTAGATAAAATAACAAAATTTAAATGACACACAGCCCGGAAGCACCTGGCACAGGGAGGTCTGTGGCCGATACACAAACACAACCCCACACACCCCACCCCACACAGAAAACACACCCCGGCAAACGCACACGCGCGCGCCCCGCACGCACGCACCCAATCTCCGCACACACACAACCAAACCCCACACAACACACAATTTAAAATACACCCCGCACACGCATGCATGCAGGGGCGCACACACACCCCACAAAACAACCCCACACACACAAAACCCTTTCACACGCATGTGCAGGGACGCACACACACACACACACACCACACACCCCACACACACCCACACACAGCATCACTCCACAAAGTGATCTTCCCCCCCCCTCTCTCTTCTTCTCCTCCCCCCCTCTCTCTCTTCTCCTCTCTCTACCTTTTTCAGTTTTCCCATTTTAGGGTTGTTGAAAATTAATTACTTACTTACTTACTTACTTCTTAAATTACTTATTACAACACACACACAACACCCCAACCCCTAACCTTTAGCCGTTCGTTTCTTTGGGGAAAACCATGTTTTTAAAAAAAAATGTTTTAAAAAAAAGTTAACCTAAATTTGCTGTACAACCGTCACCACAAACAAGTTTAAAACAGGTTTTAAAGTTTTGTTCACTAAAGTAGGTACTGTAAAAACCGGAAAGGGGGTCCAGCAGCGAATGATAAATTTAAACCTTTCAAAAAGAAATTCGCCCCGTCGCTAATAGACAGCAAAGAAGGAAAGTGTGCGGCACCGCGGGGCGCTGGACTGGACCCCTGACCGGGGCCCGGGGTTTTTGTACAGCCAAAATTGGGATTTAGGGGTTAAACCCCGTGAAAAGGCCAGCCGCAAACTAAAAAGTCCGGGGTTTTTCCCGTTTTGGGGCAGCCCTGCGCGGGAAAAAAAACGTTGTTGTTTTTTGTTGTTGTTGTTGTTGTTGCATCAGTGGACAGATAATTTTCGAAAACGCGCTTAGTTTCCGTAATTAATAGTAGCAGGACTGGGAGTTGTGGGTGATTATTTTTTTTATTTAAAAAGGGGTGTTGTCGAGAAAATACACCTAGTATTTACAAAGTGGAAAAGGTAAGTTAAGTCAATTTAAAGTCAAAAAAACTTTTTAAACATCCCATTTAAGGGGAAATTTCAATACTGACAGGCAGATTTATTATCAAATATATCAAAGACAAAAAAGCTATATTTCAAAATTGGGTTTTTTCCAAAAAAAATGTCACCACACCACACA
>CM054157.1:802249-825425 GCA_028751875.1 Rapana venosa
TGTTTTCATGTATGAGGTTTAACAACATCACAAAAAAGACTGCAGACGGGCGACAGCAGACAAGACAGACAACAGGGACAGAAAACCCAAATCGCTAAACAAAAAATGGTCCATTTTCAAAAAAATTGGGGAAAAACCAAAGTTGGACTTTAGCCGACGCATTGTTTGGGCCCTTGGTCAAAGGGGGCCCCCTTTTCCGAGCTTGTAAAACCGGCATTATCGACGAAGGATCTTAATGCCCCCGCAAATGCAGTTTTGATGCATACTTCGCTGGCTTTTTTATTGTCCGTCTTCTTTCAAAATTCAACTGAAAATTGTTCTCCTCTTATATTTTGGTATGTTTTGCTTTTTCATTATAAAGCATGGGTGTGTGTTGTGTGTGTTTGTGTGTGTTGTGTGGTGTGTGTGTGGGGTTGTGTGTGTGTGTGTGTGTGTGTGTGTGTGTACAAGAAGCCGCGGAAAAGGGGAGTGGGGGGGGGGTTTGGAAAATTTTTAAGGGGATATTTTGCGGAGGTGTGTGTGCGGCAGGCCCCCATCTTTTTGGTTGAAGTAAGTATTATACCCCCTTAGTAAATCCCATAGCTATTTGATTAAACCAAAATAGGGCAGGGAAAAGGAAAAAAAAACGCGAGGGAGAGGAGAGGGGCGCCCCCCCTAAATAGGGGCCCCTTTAGAAAATGAGGTCTCTGACACCTTGCTCCCTTCGCCTTTAAATATGGGGTTATGGAATCCTTTAACTTTTTTACAGTGCGTCTCTTCTCTCTCTCTCTCTCTCCCCTTTTCCCCTTCTCTCTCTCTTTTCTCTTCTCCTCTCTTCTCTTTTCCTCTTTTCCCAAAAACTTTATTTGATTGGTTGATTTACACAAAGACAGCTCCTGTATGCTTGCTGTGTGGGCACACTGCGGGTAAGAGGACCCTGCTGCGGCACACAGTGTGTGGAGTGCTGGAGATTGGGGGGCAGGGACCCACCCCAACGCAGTGTGGAATTTTTGGTCTGTGAAAGTAAGCATTCTATAAAAAATGGTTTTTTTTCTAGGTTGTGATGAAAGCGGTTTTTTTTGTCTTGGCTTGTCCCCAGCGAGGCTTGTTTGCTTCGTGTTCCTGTTGTCTGTGTTTATTTCTTTGGCTTGTTGTTTCTTTTTATCGTTGTCTACCGCTAAATTTTGCTTTGGTTGTTTGTATTTAGTTTGGTTGAAACTTTTCGCATTTTCTTTTTTTTTAGAACAAGAGGATTTATTTCCAAAAAAGAAAATTACATTCTGCTATCTACAGATTTGGCACGGGCCCACGCACGCACACACCACAAACAAACCACACACACACACCACACCACACACAAACCACACACCAATACCAAAAACAACAAAACAACACTCCAAAACAAATACGCAAACACCACATTACACACACACACACACACACACACACACACACACACACACACACACACACACACACACACAAGGTGCTACAGAGCCGTTACTGAACAACAGAGAAACAGTGACACCAACTGTCTGTACCCCCCACTGCCCTTCTCCCTTACTGAGGCTACCATCAAAGCTGTCTGACACTGGCCGGCCTCCTGCAGTCCCTTGAACAGTCAGCACACGGTGTCCGGCTGTGTCATAGGGGATGGGGGGGGGGGGGGGATATTGAAGGGACTAATACTGCATGCGGTAAAGTCATGGGTCGTATTTTTTTACAGTAACTATAATATTGTATTGTAATTGTCTTGTACTCTACACTACGTTCAGTTATGGCAGATTGCCTAAATTTTGGCTGCTCTTACCTGTGGAGAGCGTGTCGCCACCAGTACGGCGCCACACATGATTTTTTCTTTTTCTGTCTGCATGTGTACTTTGTTTCCTTACTATGAGGAAGAGCACCGTCGCTACATAAACAGCGCACCCCTTTATGTTTCCAAACGTGTACTTGTTGCCCTAAAAATGTGGTGTTTTTCTAGGGAATCTGACCAGGCTCATCTCTCTGCCGTCAGTTCTTAACATGCGCTGAATGCATGTTCCCAGAGACATTGATTTCAGCTACATTTCGCACTTCTCGCTTTCTAGGCAGGCACTATATTTTACCATCCAATCTCTCTTCGTTTCTGTCTGTTTTCCTCTGTCTCAATGGTTTATGTTACAATTGTCCTTCACTTCTCCTTCTCTCTCCTCTATCCTCTCTCTCCTCTCCAGGTCTCCCACTCTCTCCTCTCTCTCCTCTCTCAATCTCTCTCTCTCTCCATCTCTCTCTCTCTACGTCTCTCTCACTGATGAATGAGTGAGTGAGTGAGTATGGGGATTTTTAAATTATATTTATTTTATTCTTTTAATATCGAAGATAAGTGGAATAATCACAGGGGAGCTTATTACACCCCAGTCCCTGTGTGTATGCGTTTTGTAAATTCAGTCATCCGTTCCCACACGGCAAACGATGACCTAACTCTTACGAAAAGCGGAACAGGATTTAACGTGTGCGCAAGAAGTTTCTGCGTGCGTTCGCAACACGGGCCTCGGTTTTATAGTCCAACAACCGAAGGACTTTTGGGAGAGAGAGCTACACCGGATGTAACCCAGGGGAAAAAAATCCCCTTGAACGGAAATCGAACCCGTCTCAGTTTGTGGTGTGTGTGTGGGGGGGGGGGGGGGGGGGGGAGGTGCGTGTGGAAGGGGGGTGTACATCTCAGTCTTTCTCTCTCTCTCTCTCTCTCCTCTCTCTGTCTCTCTCTCTCTCTCTTTCTCGCTCTCTCTCTCTTCTCTCTCTCCCTCTCTCTCTCTCTCTCACTCTCTCCTCTTCTCGTCCTCCTCTCTCTCTCTCCCTCTCCTCTCGCTCACTCTCGTCATCTCTCTCTCTCTCTCAATATTTTTCTGTACGATATTCATTGCATGAAACTTAATGTGAAGCATTCATCATCCTACGATTTACATCCTTTGCGACCCTTATTCACATTCTGAACAATAAAGTCACATTGTATTATTTTGTGATAAAACTAATATAAAAAACCAATGCTTTCCTTGTGGATTTTATACAGTTTTGTTAAAAACTGCTGAGGCTGGTGTTTATTGTGTGAGTTTGCCTGTGAGATCATAAACATCTCTAGGATATGCTTTTGGAATTGCTGATCTTTGAATGCCGTATTTCATGAAGCCACTATTTCTTTGCTCAATTGTTACAAACATTTGGTTTGGGCTATGATCGGCTTGATTTTTTCTTTTCTTCCTGTATCCTGTTTGGCTGGTTTGGATGTTGGTTGGTATGCTGGTTGTTGGATGGATGGTTGGTTGGTCGGAGGGTTGTTGGTTGGAATGGTTGGTTGGTTCGTTGGATGGTTGATTGGATAGTTGGTTGGTTGAATGGTTGTTGGCTGCTGGTTGGTTGGCTGTTTGGTTGGTGGTTGGCCTGGATGGTTTGGTTTGTGGTTTTGGTTGAAGGTTGGTTTGGTTGTTGGTTGGTTGCATGGATGGTTGGTTGGTTGTTGGATGGATGGTTGGTTGTAGTTTAGTCCTCTTTGCTTTAGGGGGGGGGGGGGGGCTTTGTTTATGGTTTTGTTTGCTTGTATCTTAGTTCCACGTTTGCATTTTGTTTTCTGTGTCATCTTAGAACCCCATGTCATCTTCATGCACCAAGATTGGTTATATCGGATTTTTCCATAGATATACATCACACACACACACCACAGCACTCTCTCTCTCTCTCTCTCCACTCTCACTCTCTCTGTCTCTCTCTCTCTCTCTCCTCACTCATCTCTCTCTCTCTCACTCTCAGTGTCTCTCTCTTATCGCGCGCGACAGTGTCTCTCGCATGGACGTTAATTCAAAGACTACTAACTACTACTACTACTACTTACTACAACCACCAGTACCACCACCACCACTACTACTACTACTACTACTACTACAGCGCGCGCAGCAACATGCGCGCACCGCCGCGCGTGCGCAACACACACACACAACACACACACACGACCCGTATATCTGATGGAAGGAAAGTAAAGAGGACAAGTCAGTATCTTTTCTTCCTTTTATCTGGTGGTAATCCGGTGCTAAATGATGGGGCATAAATTCAACCCTAATCTCTTTCTCTTCAGCACTGTGAACGTGTTGTGAAACTTGCTTCAGAATCAGCAACAGCAGAGGCAGCAGCAGCGGCACTAGCGCTGTCATTTTCTTCCCCTCCACTCCTTTTCTCGTCATAGTTCCCTGTCCATTAATCTTTGTCACGGCGCTATTGAAATCATCATATCCCTTCCACTTATTTACTCTTCATGGTATCAAAAAAAAATTATTATCTACCCTGGCCCCAGGCCAAAAGCTGTGTCGTTTTTGAGTCCTAATTTCCCAAGGGCCCACACTAAATGTTGTTAGTTTGTAAAATGTTGTGTTTAATTTCCTTGCTGATAAGCTCTTAAATAAAAAACCCGCATCTTCTTTTAAAAGGGGAAAAAAAACCTCTGAAGTCGGAGTATGGCTGCCTATTTGGCGAGGTACTTGAAAATAGTCATACACGCAAACTTCCATCCGGTGTGCTTCCTATCTCACAGTGATTCCCAGGTGAGATGAGTGAGTCAGAGTGCACGTTCTGGGTGACCCCCAGAGTGTAAAGCTGGGGAACGCACAACAACAACAACTATCATCATCGTCATCACCATCATCATCATCATCATCATCATCATCATCATCATCATCATCAATCTCATCATCATCAACATCATCTTCTTCTTTATCATGATCCCCCCTCCTACTAGCAATACTAACTCTGCCGTTATTATTAATTTATCATAACACAAGTCACCCATAGAATCGTGCTAACAGTCATCTTCATTAGCATGATGTGTTTATAAATAGAGTCTCCATTATTGCTGACATTGTCACCATTATCACTTGAATCCATAGTTGAGATTATTGTTTATTTGCCCCCCCCCCTCTCTCTCTCCCCTCTCTCTCTCACACACACACACACACACAAAACCACACACACACACACACAACACAAAACACCACACACACACACGCACACAAGTAAGAAGGAAACTACTTTAAAACTATGATACACCTGAACATGTTAAAGGAGAATAGAAGAGAAAAAAAAACAGGCAGAAAAGCATACGAAGAGACAGACAGAGCAAGATATCTGAGCTCAAATATGTACAGAAATATGTATACATTCTTCCAGCTTAACATGCAAACATTAATGTGAAAGTAGAAATCTTCAAAATACATAAACCAAGACAGAAAAAAGCAAAACATTTTAAAGCAAAACAAACAAATAGACAAACAATAGAATAACCAAAGCAATCTTAGCAAAGCAAAAATGAGAGCACAACAGCCACAGAAAGTTGGCAGAAACACCAAAGAACTTGAAAAACAATAGCAACCAACAGTTCTTACCTGTGACCCATCTTCTCTATCCACTACCAAATGAAATCCCAGCCATCCATTAGTAGAAAACAACTTGAAAAAAATGGAAGCTTCTCAAAGATCAGACCAAAAAACAAAGAAAGAAACAAACTTAATGCAATCAACCAAGCAAAAGCACCATTTCACAATCACACACTGAACCAGTCAATCTGTTAGCTCTATCCCACAGTGAAGAAATGATCCTGCCTTCCTTCCCACATGGATATATTATCTGAACTCTCTCTCTCTCTCTTTTTCTCTCTCTCCTCTCTCTCTCTCTCTCTCTCTCTTCTCTCTCTCTCTTCTCCCATTCTCTTCCCTCTATTCACCCACTGGTGGTTAGGTGGTGTTGCCTGCAGGGGAAGGACAGGAGAACTGGGGGGGGGGGGGGGGGGGGGGGGGGGGGGGGGGGAAAGTTAGTGGTGTGGTCAAGCATCTACCGGGAGGAAAGGGGAAGGGGAGTATGTTAATTTAGGGAGGGAAGTGGGGAAAATGGTAGTAGTGAAAGAAAAAGGGGAAAGGTGTGAAATGCTGTTATTGGTTAAGGCTGGCTCTGTGTGTGTGGTGTTGGGGGGGGGGGGGGGGGGGGGAGAGTTGTTGGGGGTGGGTGTTGTGTGTGGTTTGTTTGGGTGTGTGTGGTGGTGTGTGTTGGGGTGTGTGTGTTTATTGATGTTGTGTGTTGGGTGCATGTGTGGTTGGTGTTGTGGTGTAATTGTGGAGTGTGTGTGTGTTTGGGTTTTTTGTTTCGAATGTGAGGGAAGGCTTCTTTCTATAATCAAATTTCTGCCAATTTCCGAATCAGCGCTGTTCCTCTGCTGGGGTTTATGTCGAACTGACGGACCCAACATACATACTTACATTACAGAAATATGAAAAACACACTTCTCTTTTTCTCTCTCTTTCTCTTCTCTCTTTCCCCTTTTCTCTTTCTCTCTCCTCTCTTCTCTCTCTCCTTGAATTGTATGATGGTCAAAAGCTAAAAAATGGAGTTTTGCAAATTATCAATCAATGAGAAGAATAGCTTCTGCTGATAGTACATTATTTTGAAACTGTTGAACACAAATAGAAACCTGCGAGTTATCAGCAAAATATGGGGTCTAGAAGATACCACACAAATGAAAAAAGTTTCACACCTTTGCTGAACAAATCTTATGTGTTCCATACATGCATCAAATAACTTATGTACAGAGAAATGGTAGATACCCTTTTATATAAGACCATAATAAATGCTTAAATATGGATTTTAAATTTTTGGCTTCCCATGGGTTAACAATAAAAAGCAGCATACGAGATGTGCTTTTTAAAATAATAATGTTAAAGTAAATGGCGACTAAGTAAAAGATCTTTTGCGTAATGGATTTTGGGATTGTTTGGCTATGCCAGGGGGTGGGTTATGAAGAACAGTTTGTTAGAGAATTTTAAAGATAGACTTATTTAAGTTTTCATAAAAAATGGCATGAAACAGTTAATGTCTAGTGAAAAATACACTTGTATAGCTCTTTAAAGATGCGTTTGGTCCAGAACAGTATCTGATATCGTTAACTAATAAAGGCTTCGAAGTAATTTACTAAATTTAGGCAAAGATTGTTTTGGTCTTTTGAACTGCAAACAATGGTATATTACAGCAGAGACAGACAACAACTCTTGTCCAGCATGTGGGAAGAAGAAGAAGACGAAATTTTATTTTTGTTTGCTTGTAGAACTTATCAAAGACATTTGCCAAAAAAATTTTTTTTTGACAAACCCAACCAACAGGGCCACCAATCTTGTACAAAAGGTGTTATCTTCAAATAATATGTCGAGTTAAATCTTTAGCAATATATATAACGCAGGCTCTAGATAAACGTAAGCAGACTATGAATGAAACGGATCCTATACGTAATAACTGAAAATATTGGTTGGCATTTATCTGGACTTTGATTTAATTACTCATGTCCTTTTCATATTCATTCCTATGTTACTATGTTACTTTCCATTACCCCCTTTGACTGATGGCTGTAGCGTTTTGTCAAATAAAATTCGTCATTCGTTCATTCGTTCATTCATTCCTTCTCCTCTCTCTCTCTCTCTCTCTCTCTCTTCTCTCCTCTCTCTCTCCCTCTCCTCTCTCTTCTCTTCTCACTCTCTCTCTCTCTCGTCTCTCTCCTCTCTCTTCTCGTCATTAACACAGCCAGGCACAGATCCCATCACCAAATCCATTCCAACTATTCAAAGCCACCGGTCAGCAACAATCTTCTGATGGCTGGAGCTCATTGATAAATATGTGTTTTTCAATGTATGCAGATCTTAAGTAAAATTCTTCATAACATTCATCATCTCCGTTTCTGATGTTTCTTTGTGCCTAAAAATACACGTTTTATTCTTTGCAGATATCAAAGTACATATTTTATGCCATGCGAAGAAGACAATGCGCAACACAGTTCACTAGATTTAAGGCTTAAGTTTAAAATGTTTGTGCCAAGTGTTACTCTCGTTTCATCTTGAGTACAAGTTAACAGGAATAAGATTGGCTTACGTTCTCTAAGATGGCTTACGTTCTCTCTCTCTCTCTCTCTCTCCTCTGATTGTCATCTCTCTCTCTCCTCTCTCTCTCTGTCCGTCTCTCTCTCTCTCAACTCTCTCTCCTCTCCTCTCTCTCTCTCTCTCTCTCTTCTCTCTCTCTCTCTCTTCCTTTTAAGTATGAATCATTATGGCAGAGACTAATAATGTGTTATCTACTAGGTACACTTTTTTCCCTATTCATTACCTTAAATGACCAAGTTTTGTTCTGGTTTTTGTTCATTTAACCAACAACAAATAGATGCTTAGTAATGTAAAGTGACTTTTAACGTTAACAGTTTGTAACTTATTTAGATCAAGCTAAAGGAAGATACGTATTTTAAAAATACCTTTTTATGTACATAATTGATAATCTGTTCACTTTGATATGTTATACACAGGGTTTTACTGAAAATGGTCAGTCATTGTTGTTTCTCTTACTACGTTTTATACATTGTCACAACTAGCTTGGGTGAAAGAATGAATGAGTTTAGCTTGCTGCGCTTCTGAGACTAGCTTTGGGTACAAAAAACTACGAGTAAGGTGTGAAAGTAATACTGTTCATTTTTCCTGTTGTATTGTGGCCCAATGGCCGATGTACTTAAACAAGTTTCCGAGTTTCCGAGTTTCCGAGATCTCTCTCTCTCTCATCTTCTCTCTCTCTCTCTCTCATCTCTTCTCTCTCTCTCCTCTCTCTCTCTCTATCTATCTCTCACCCTCTCACTCTCTCTCTTTCCTCTCTCTTCTCTCCTCTCTCTCTCACTCTCTCTCTTTTCGCTCTCTGTTTTTTTTGTTTGGGGTTGTTGTCTGCCCTGCCTGCCTGCCTGCCGCCTCAAGCAGCGCCCACCTGTCCTGTCTGTCCTGTCTGACCCCTGTCCTGTCTGTCTGTCTGTCTCTCTCTCTCTCTCTCCTCTCCTCTCTCACTCTCTCTCTCTCTCCACACACACACACACACACACACACACACACAACACACACACACACACACACACACACACACACAAACACAGAAATGGTGTCTAGTGATTCACTTTTAGGGATTTTTATACGATCTCCCAGGTCAACGTCCTAGTGAAGACCTGCCAGTGCCTTACTTCCCTTGTGTCATCACATACAGAAGATTCAAATGTTGTGTGGTCATGAGTGACAGAAACATGAACATACCAGCATCCACCCTGCACAATAAAATGAGCTTATCGAAATAGTCCATTCATGCATTTTACACACCTTGATTTGATTAGTTCTTCCAAGTATATTCCAGAAGTGTTTTGAATGATCACGTCTCCAGAATTTACAGACTCACCTTTGCACCTGTCGGCAGCACTGCGTGTAGCTCTGTTTTTTGAATGCTGGATGTGTGTATTTTTTTGCTTCCTTTTGAGAAATTTTTACATCTTCTTGTTCGTTTTTTCACCCTGAGTTATCGGTCAGAACATTTTTTTCTTATTATCTGTTTTATGTATAATTGAAAAATGTATAATTTTATTTTTGTTGTTTATTCAACAATTGTTAATTATGAATTGTGTTTATTGACTGTGCTGGTTTCGTGACCACTTCAAATGACCCCTCCTTTAAAAAAAAAAAACTTGCACGTGATTCACGAATGACACCACCCCCATAAATCAGGACTGGTGTGTTTTGTGCTGCTCCCAGGCCGTGAGACCCGCGGACATTAGACGATGCTCAAATCCCCGCCCCCCCCCCCCCCCCCCCCCCCGGGGGGGGGAAGGGGGGGGGGGGGCCCCCCCTTTTTTAAAAAAACCCCCCCAAACCCCCCCCCCCCGGGGGGGCCCCCCCCCCCCAAAAAAAAAAAAAGGGGGGGGGGGCCCCCCCCCCCCCCCCCCCGGGGGCCCCCCCCCCCCCCCCCCCCGGGGGGGGGGCCCCCCCTTTTTTAAAAAAAAACCCCCCCAAAAAAAAACCCCCAAAAGGGGGGGGGGGGGGGGGGGGGGGGGGGGGCCCCCCTTTTTTTCCCCCCCCCCCCCGGGGGGGTTTTTGGTTTGGGGGGCCCCCCCGGGGGGGGGAAAAAGGGGGAACCCCGGGGGCCCCCCCCCCCCCCCCCCCCCGGGGGGGGCCCCCCCCAAAAAAGGGGGGGGGGGGCCCCCCCCCCAAAAAACCCCCCCGGGGCCCCCCCCCGGGGGGGGGGGGGGGGGGGGGGGGGAAAAAAGGGGGGGGGGGGGTTTTTCCCCCCCCCCCCCCCCCCTCCCCCCCCCCCCCCTTTTCCCCCCCCCCCCCTTCCCCCCCCCCCCCCGGGGGGGGGGGGGGGGCCGGGGGGGCCCCCCCGGGGGGGGGGCCCCCTTTTGGGGGGGGCCCCCCCCCCCCTTTCCCCCCCCCCTTCCCCCCCCCCCCCCCCAAAAAAAAACCCCCCCCCCCCCCCCCCCCGGGGGAAAGGGGGGAAAACCCCCCGGGGGGGGGGGCCCCCGGGGGGGGGTTTCCCCCCCCCCGGGGGGGGAAAAGGGGGGGAAAAGGGGGGGGGGGGGGCCCCCCGGGGGGGGGGGGGCCCCGGGGGGGGCCGGGGGTTTCCCCCCGGGGGTTTTTTGGGGGGGGGAAAAAAAAAATTTTTTTTTTCCCCCCCCCCCCCCCCCGGGGGGGGGGGGTTTCCCCCGGGGGGGGGGGGCCCCCCCTTTTTGGGCCCCGGGGGGGCCAGGGGGGGGGGGGGGGGGGGTTTTTTCCCCCCCGGGGTTTTAAAGGGGGGGGTTTTTTTTTCCCTTTTTTTTTTTTTTTTAAAGGTTTTTTTTTTAATGTTTTTTTTTTAAAAATTTTAAAAAAAAAAAAACCCCCCCCCCCCCCCCCCCCCCCCCCCCCCGGGGGGGGGGGGGGGGGGTTAAAAAAACCCAAAAAAAAAACCCCCCCCCAACCCATTTTTGGGACCCTTTTAAACCTTTTTTTCCCCCCCCTTTTTCCCCCCCCTTTTTCCCCTTTTTCCCCCCCAAAACCAAAATTTAACCCCCCCCCTTCCCCCCAAAGGGGGGGGTTTCCTTTTGGGGTTTTTTTTTCCTTTTTCCCCTAAAAAAATTTTTTTCCCCCCCAAAAAAACCCCCCCAAGGGCCCCGGAAAAAAAAATTTTTTGGGGTTTTTTTTTTTCCCCTTTTTTTTGGGGGGTTTTTTTTTAAAGGTTTTCCCCCCTTTTTTTTTAAATTTTTTCCCCCCAAAATTTTAACCGCGACCCGGGGGGGGGGGGGAAAAAAGGGGGGGGGGAAAGCCCCCCCCCTTTTTTTTTTTGGGGGCACACCCCCTTTTGTTTTTTTTTCGGCGGCGGCCCGGCCCCTTAAACGGCTGCCGCCCAAATGGGGGGGTTTCCGTGACCCCCCCATAAAAGGGGGGGGGGGGGGCCCGGCGGGGGGCGGGTTAGAGCGATGCTCGCACCGGTTGTGGCCAATTTCCAGGTTGCTCTGAGATTAGCAGCATTAACAAATTAGGATTCTCACGGCAAACATGGGGAACACGGGCAGGCCGACGTAAATTCCCAGTGATGGGCTTCCCTCCGTGTCTCCCCCTCCCTCGACGCACTTCTTTACCTTGACAACGCTTTCCCCATGCTGCCGTCCCCCCCTTAGTTTTGATGTTCTTTTGGGTTTGGTGATTGACATGTTTTTTGTTTGTGTGAGTGTATCATGATGTGTGTCAAACACCGAATCCCTGATCAAACAGTCTCTCACCATCTTCTACTCCTGATTCACCATCGAAACTCTGTTCTTCCACTGCCACATCACCACGCCTTCATCCTCTTCCTCCGATTCTTGTCCACCTCACCCTTTTTCCCATCTTCAACCTCTCCACCTCCTTCAGATCTCCTTCAAGTTTGTTTGTTCAATGTGCAGTCTGTCTGTCCAAATGGAAAAGCCGACTACATTTCTGATCTTATCTCTGAAAAAACAACATTGACTTAATCTTCCTCACCAAAACTTGGCTTAAACCACATGGGCACGAGCCAAAAAAAAAAAACACCTGAGTCCTCCAGGATATAAAACTATTTTATTTCCCCCGACCCCTTCGAGGGAGGTGGGATTGCCATAATTTTCAAAGACATATTGGAACCAGCTTTTTTATTTAGTCCCCACTTTCCATTCCCTCACGACTCTTGAAGTTTGCAAAATCAACCTCAACCTCCCGGGCCCACTCTATTACTTTCTGCTCCCTTTACCGCCCACCTCCCAGCCGTAAAAACAATCTGACATCTTCTCTTTTTTTACAAGAATTCCATCACTCCTCAACCACTTCACCCTTTTCCCTACTAAACTTATAATTCTCATTGATTTCAACTTCCATTTTTCGACAACCAATCTTCTCCAGATGTAAACGTCTGTCTCTTTCTTGTCCAACCATTTTTTTCTCTCCCAACTGGTAAACGAAACAACGCACAGATCTGGTCATATTTTAGATGGCTGATTACAAATGCTTCCTTTAATCTTGTCACATCTGTCTCTGTCACCAACGAACTGCATTTGATCATTCCGCCATTCTTTTCCCCCCAAACATCACAAAATCTGCAAAGAAAAAATATGTTACTCCGTCCCGCAATCTCAAGGCCTTAGACATTCATTCCTTTCTTCCGAGCTTCCGAACGTTTTTTCACAAACTCTGACCACACTGACCTCTTTGATTACTATACTGCTGTTTACTGAATATATATTTTGTAAATGCTAGGACACATTTCGGCATTGTTGTTTTCATTGTCAGATTTTTCTGTATAATAGATCTTTTTACAGCCATTGTAGATTAGGAAGATAGTGTTTACCCCATATGTTTGCTAAAATTTCGTTTGTGTTTTTTTTTTTTAATCAGCTGTTTTAGCTTCACCTTCACCTTGACCTGTGCCTCACTCTTGTACACCATTGGGGCACCAATGAAAATTTTGATTGTTAACATCTAGGAAATGTCAAATGCAGTAGATTCATTTGTCTATCCAATGCTTGTGGCTTACATGGCAGTGAATAGGCACAGCAGCCCCCTGAACATGGCAGAGAACTAGATCAGAACTGAAAACCTGAATTCAAAGAATTGGAAGAATGAATCGTCAATACCATAAAGCCATACTATACTCCACCGAGTCAAGGGAGTTTAGTTCAACAAGTAGTTGGCTGGGAGAGGAGGAAGAAGAAAGTAATGACTTTGTTGTTTGAGACGAATGAACTGCAGCTGGACGAGGATGAAAGAGACTCTTTGTGTGGTCAAAGCGGGAAAAAAGTAAAGTAGTTTGATCCAGAAAATCATTCAAGAATATGAGAAAGAAGGGGAAACTCAGAGAATAAGTGAAATGAGGAGTTACAAGATAAACGAGGCGGGTTTGAGGTTGCATGAAAAAAAAATGGTATGCAATTGAAAGGCCAGCAAACTGCCCAGCCCTGATAACTCCGAAAATAAATAATATGCCAATTTGGAAGCAGTTGCCTTCAAGATCCAGAGGACCCAGTTTACACCTGGCTTCAATGTGCACAGTGACAACAGCCGCAACAGAAGTTCTTGGACAGGTGTATGGGCTCTAGCAATGGGGCCCAGTTGAAGAGAGGCAAGAGTGTGACCGCTTGTACTGTTGGGTTATGCATCACAGGAATTGTCAGTATGCAGACGCGATATGAACTGTAGTGCACATGTGTGATGAATCGTCTCCAGTGAAAGCAACTGACACACTTTCCAGTAACTGCCTTAATTCATCGCTCTTGAAAACAATGATAGAAGACGCTATGGTCACAGCAGCATGCCTTTTTATTAAAAAAAATGTTATTATGAAAAACCAACTTAAAACCCTACATCATGGGCAAAACAACTACAGAGTCAGAAACAATACTGATTTGGCAGCCACAACAGTGTGAGTTACATGAATAGCCACAAAAAGAACCATTTATTACCTGTAGATCAAAACGTTTTCTATCCTCTCGAACACTGCTTCTCAAACCCTCCGTTTAGTTTCCCAGCCAAAGTTCATGACTGGCAGCTGGCAGGGCGTGGATATAAATAAACAGGGCAAAAGGAAAGGCAGCACTAGGGGCTTGCAGCTGTAGCCATGTTCAGCCGTAAATTACCCTTGTGTCTTTCACACATCCTCTTGCACAGTGAATTGTTTAAAAAATGACAAGCAAAGCACTTTTAAAATGAGCTTTAAAGGGAGCTTTCTTTTGACTCCAAACTCCATGTACTTTCTTTCTTTACTGGGTTGATGTGACAGCAGTTGAAACAGGCATGAAGATAAACAGAGAGGTGCAGGAAGAAAAAACAATCACAAAAAACAGACATTTCTAACTCTCTCTCTAAAAAGCACATACTTATATTATATAAACAATGAACATAGAGAAAACATTGAATATGTCTGCATGCAGACTAACCTTTTTGGGGGGGCGCGGAATTTAACCTGTTGGCAGAACGAGGCCATAAATAAAACACACCGTAGCGGCTACGGCTACCGCGCGCGGCCAGCGCCGTGAGAGGCTGGGTGATGGAGAGTGTGGGGAGAGAGTCTGCCGCAGTCATTAGTATCAGCTTTCTGACTTCTCTATAAACACTCCTGCTGGTCAGGCGTTAACAGCACGTACACAGTCTACTGTTTCATCAGCTTTTAGCGGTTTTCCTTGCTACAGCTGAAGGTTTGTTCATAAACCCAATTCCAGTACAGTCATAATTAAAAACCCCCGAGAACACAGTAGAAACAAATGTCTTGTCAGTATCCTATCTGTCATCAAGCCAAGATACCTCAAAAATTTGGTTCAGGTTTTTTATTTCACTGATGTTTCTGATACTATTCAAAAGCATTTTCTGACCCTGTTAAGAATTGTTGTGATCAAATGTTTATCTACTTATCAGTCTGTGTTGTGTAAAAAACCCCCCCAAATTGCACACAAGCTACACTTTGACATCAAAGCAACACCCAAAAAAAAAACGGAAAGAAAAACCACCACACACAAAACGGATGACAAAATTTCAAAACTGCATATACACGGGAAACTAGATTTTAAAAAAGCACATGAGTGCTTATTCCAAATTTTCCTTGAAATAAAAGAATAAGCAAAATAAATAAACACACACACAAAGGCGCAAGTGCACCACACACACATACACACACAAGCAGACAAACATACACACACCAAAAAAGGCATAAATACATGTAAGCATACCGTATACTCACACATCGCCCCGCACGCACACTCATACACGCGCGCGGGGTGCACACCACACACATGTAACTACAAGAAGATGCGCACGGCACAATGTGCTTGAGATAACTAAAAAACTTGAAACTGACACACAGCCAGGGAAACACCTGGCCCCTGTAGGTGCTGTGGCCGATCACACACAAAACACACACACACACAAAACACACCACAAAAGAACACACACCACCCGCAAACGCACACGCGCGCGCCCACGCACGCACGCACCCCTCACAAACTCCGCACACACACACACCACACACACACACACACACACAATAACATACACACGCACACGCATGCATGCAGGGACGCCCCACACACACAACACACACACACACCCAAAAACATACACACGCATGCATGCAGGGAAGCACACACACACACACAAAACACACACACACACACACACACACACACGCACTCACTCACACAAATAGATCTCTCCCCCCCCCTCTCTCTCTCTCTCTCCTCCCCCCTCTCTCTCTCTCTCTCTCTCTCTACCTTATTCAGTCTCCTATTTTAGGGGTTTTCTGAAGACTTTTTATTACTTACTTACTTACTTACTTACTTAAACTTACTACACACACACCCACACACACACAACACTCAGCCGTTCGTTCTTGGGAAACACCATGTTTGTAAAAAAAATGTTTAAAATTAGTTAACCTAAATATTTGCTGTACAACCCTCACCACAAACAAGTAAGCAGGTATTAAAGTTTGTTCACTAAAGTATGATACTGTACAAATCAAGTAGGACATCCAGCAGCGAATGATAAATAAGCCTTTCAAATAGAAATTCGCCCAGTCGCTAATAGACAGCAAAGAAGGAATGTGTGCTGGCACCGCGAGACGCTGGACTTGGACCCCTGACCGCGCGGTGCCTAGATAGCAGCCAGATGGTATTTAGGTTACCGCGTGAAAGTGCCAGCCGCAAACTAAGGAGTCGGGTTTTTCCTGTTTTGAGCAGCCGTGCGCGAAAGACACGTTGTTGTTGTTGTTGTTGTTGTTGCATCAGTGGACAGATATTTGCGAATCGCGCTTATGTGCCGTAATTAATAGTAGCAGGACTGGCAGTTGTGGGTGATTATTTTTTTCATAAAGAGTGTGTTGTCGAGAACTACACCTAGATATTTCACAAAGCTGGACAAAGGTCAAGTCAAGTCAAGTCAAAGTCGAAAACACTTTAATCATCCCATGAAGGGCAATTACAATACTGACAGGCAGATTGATACTCATCAAATATATCAAAGACACAAAAGCTATATTTCATATTGGTTTTCAAATAAAATGTCACCACACACACACACACACACACACACACCACACACACGCGCGCATGCGCACAAACATCAATTGTGAACACAATTTTAAATCCATTGACTAGAAGACATAAAAACTTATTTTTACGCACGCATATACGCAGCACGTACACACGCACGTACGTGTGTGTGCGAATACGCCCACGCACACCCACACCATACACCAATATATGAATTCAATTTTTTAAAGACAGTTGACTAGAACACAGACTTATTTCACACACCCACGCACCCACACACACACACACACACACACACACACAATTATGTATTGACTACACTCGTAACAATGACAATCAGGCAGATAATTCAGAGAAATGTAAGAACTAGGTAGTCAACATCATTGTGGAATCAGAAGTCGAATGCTTACTGGAAACAAAAGAATTTCTTTTTCTGTTGGTTTTGCTGATGGGACACTGAAAACGGCGTTCCGAAGGCAACATTTGAAATTCTGGAAACAAAGCATGAGAGGATCAGCCAAAATGGCTGTGGCTTTGCGTACAAGCTGCTGATTGCAGAACGACATGAGATCTCTTTGTTCTTTTCCAATTATTTTTGAGCAGATTCTTACAATTTTTGCAGGCCATTTTGTTTTTAAACACTAAGGTTATTGTACCAACAAATGAAAGCAAAAACTTAGAACACTCTCTATGTAAGACTTGTAAAACAAGGAAAGGATCTTTTTGTCTACAAAAAATGAGTTCAGTTTCCTCAGAAAATACAGACGTTGTTGTCCCTTTTTGACAATAGCGTCAGTGTTAACGTCCCAGTTTAACTTGTGGTCAAAAACAGTTCCCAGATACTTATAGTTCAAAACGTTTTCAACCTCTTGTTTTATGGATAATAATTTCTTAGGAGTATGCCCTGATCTTCTGAAGTCGATAGGCAGGTCTTTAGTTTTAGAAACATTTAGCTCCAGATAGGCCTCGTCACACCAGTGTACAAACTCGGTGAGGGCTGGACCGTGGTCTAAGACTGATCCGGATAAGAGGGTTAACAGAGCACTATCGTCTGCGAACTTTACCAGAAAGGAATTTCCATAGTTGCTTCTGCAATCATCTGTGTATAGAATGTACAGAAGTGGTGAGAGGACGCAACCCTGCGGAGAACCAGTGCAGGTAAATCTAACCGAAGAAGATATTTTGTTGGCCAAAACACGCTGTGGTCTGTTGGTTAAAAATTCAATCAGCCAACGAACAAGTTGATTGTCCACGTCAAATTTTGAAATTATTTTGTTAACCAGAACGTGAGGCTGCATTGTATTGAAAGCTGAACTAAAGTCAGCGAAAAATATTCTGGCATGAGAGTCAGGTGTTTCCTAATGGCTATACAACTTGTTCAAAATGATTAGTTTGACATCTTCGACTCCCCTACGAGACCTGTATGCAAATTGCAGTGGGTCAAGGTCTTTCTCTGTAGCAGAAAGAATGAGAGATTTTACAATCTTTTCCAGCGTTTTCATCACAAGAGATGTGAGAGCTACAGGTCTAAAATCGTTAGGCCGAGAAGGATTGGGTTTCTTTGGAAGAGGTATTACATTGGAAGTTTTCCAAATACAGGAATCTGACAAGTATCCAGTGAGGCCTGGAACAGGTGTTGAAGGACACTGGCAAGCTCAGTAGCGCAGAATTTCAGGGTTCTTCCACATTACCGTCTGGTCCGGGGAGTTTGTTAATATTTATTGCCTTTAAGTGCTTACAGATAATTTCTTCATCAACAATGACGCTTTTCTCAGAAACTAGGGATGCTTCAGATCATTTAATTCATCTGAGAAATCATGCTTTTCAAAGCGAGTAAAAAATGTGTTTAGATGGTCTGGTAAGTTGTTATCACATACTCCCTGCAAACTGATCTTTGACCTATGTTGGACACCTACCATATTTACTGCAGACATATTTTTGATACCCTGCCATGCAGAACGAAAATTGTTCCTCGCAAACTTGTCTTCTATCTTATTTTTATATATACGTCTGGCCCGTGCAACAGCAGCTTTGACTTCTTTGTTTACTTCCTTCTTTTGTTGGAACTAACGTATTGCCGATTTTTATTGATGTTCTTGTGACGGAGAAAAGTTTATGTTCTGTCCCTATCAGTTATAGACTAAAGTGAATTTTGGCGTGTGGGTGTGCAAAGGTACACTCATCACTAATTTGATTTTGGTGATTGGAATTTTGTTCTAGATAACCTATGAATTCCAGTCAAATATCAATGCTTAACAAATAAAGTTTAGTTTTCATCCTATTGTCGAGAAGAGATCAACAGTTTGTATTCAAACTGCACGTGGAAAATCACAATTTGTTCAGGGCTCATAAACTTTCTCTTCCCCTGCTGACTGTTATGATGTCTGTGTACACCTGTAAAGTGGACATGCCTTCGACACCTGCAAACTGGAAATAGGAACTATGACAGCATGTGAGTGTCAATAATTTTTCTCTTTTTGTTTTAAATGTGTGGACGAATCCACAATTAGTACGAAAAAAACTTGGATACACGATGGATGAAATCCAACAAGCGATTTTCTTGTGGGACTGAAGAGGTCACTGCATGGTGAAAGTCTCTTCTCTATCACTAGACGGCAATCAACGAAAAGTCAATTGTTGTTACAGTGACTGACTTCAACCAAAATGATGAAACCGTTTCTTCAATGCCTCAGTTCATTCCACGATTGCCACCTCTTCAACATTCTAAAACAGTCATCAGACGTTTTCATAAATCTACAAAGTGTGTCACAATTACTCTGTACCTCACACAGCGGGGAGGGGGCACACTGTTGTGTCAAGGAATAGATTGTGTGCAATGGTGTGACAAAGGGTGTGAGAGTTTTTATCTCAGCTTTCCTAGAAACAAAGAACAACGAAGAATGAACTACACACCTCCTCAAAACTCCTGTGTTGTTCATTAAGAACTTCCCAGGAGTTGTTTCTCTAGAAACCCCCCTCAATGATGACGTCTGTCTGGATCCTGCTGCCATGACTCCAGGCCATCAGTCTCCTGATGGACAGGGTACAATCTCTCATCCAGACTTTAATCTGTTGCTGTCCAGTGAAGTCACTGATGCCGCAATGTCTCTGGTCTTCCTTCCTCCAACACCATCCATTCGGAAAGAATCAGTCTACAAAGTCAAAAGAAAATCCTCCCATTGATACAACTCCCATTGGTAAGAGGACTCGTATGCAGAGAAAAAAAACAACCTTTGTTTATTTTGGGTTGAAAGCCTGTACAAAAGAACCATCATCATTATCACTGACATCATGTTAACAAACACTAAAAGAAATTACATTTTCCATTGCTTCCTTAAGAAGAATATGAATGAAAGAAGAACATGAATGAAAGACAGCATCACTCATTAAAAACATTAAAGTTTCATTGAAAAGTTAGCTGGCAGTTCATGTATCTGAAAAACACAATTTGCTATTTTTGGAATTAGACAGTTTGAGAAATAAAAGAAGGCAAAAATGCAAAACTAGAAAAAGAAATAATTCAATTAAAACTCAGATAGGAACAATACAGTCTCAGTTGAAAAGAATTAGCTCCAGACACACTGAGACAGCCTTCACTCAGACTTCCCCCATCCTCAACCTGAACAACTTCCGGCTGTTTTGCTCCAAAAAAACCATCTCCTGAATCAGAACAAAGTGCGTGTTCCAGCCATGAAGCACTACACTCCTCAGTTAGAGATCCAACCATCCTGTCACCTCAGGCAGTGGATTCTGTCACCATGGCTACTGTTGCTACAGAATAGGAAATCATCGAACCCAAACTTCACTACAATATAAAAGGTAAAAAGGTAAAGGAGTCCCATAACCTATAAGGTCGTAGGGGAGCGAGGTGTCAGAGACCTCACTTCTCTAGGGCCAGCATATTGAGGGCGGCGCCCATCTCCTCTCCCTCGCTGCTTTACCTTCCCTGACCCTAAAGAGGGCAGGTACTCATTTACAGCTGGGTGAACTGGGGGAACTGTACTGAAGCCAAGGCGCGCAAACGGTCACCCATCCAACTGGTAACCACGCTCGACGCTGCTTAACTTGGCTGGAGGAAAGCGAGTGCTCCGACCACTGAGCTATCCCGTTCCCCACTACAATATACATGTGTCAAATTCCCTTGAGACACTGGTTGATGTAGATCCTAATCTTACAAAACACAGCAAACACAAGCACAGCCGGGTCCCACAGGAGAACGCATCAAAGGCCAGTACAACAAAATCTTGGACTCTGAAACTGGCAGAACAGCACAAACTCCCAAACCATCACCTATGAAACATTGTTTAAGATTTCAATTCCAGATACTACATCCATGTTACTGATAGGAGATTCTGCAATCAGAAATGAATCAATGTAGACAACAACAAAGAAGAATAAGTAGAGGCCTAGGACATACCCTCAACAGAGGTTTCCCCCTTCTCAGACCAGTAGTTTTACAGAAACTTTGTCTGGGTCTTATGCTGACCATCAGGATCAGCATGTATACTTTCACAACGCAGCATGTCCTCCTCCCTCCTCACTTTTTCACTACCCACCTCTAGGTCAAGGCCACAGGAAAAAATAGCCAATGCTCACTTTCCATTATCTTCAGTTCAGCAGCCCTCTTTGTATTCAGACCATATGAATCTTGGAAGAACTTCCTTTTGTCCTTTTCAAACTCATCTGTTGTCCTATGAACAGTCACTACACCATGGTACACCTATGATGATAATATCTTGATGGCAAAACCCATACGCTGGCAACCAGAGTGGCAGTAGTGGAAAACAAAACAAACTGACAAACATATCTTAAAAAAAACACAGTCAAATTTTTAATTCATTCAGCAAAGACAGACTGCTATTCTTTTCAAGTTCTCAGGCTATGGCCATAACATCTCTTTTTTCCCCTCACCTCAAATCTTCTTGGATCCACAAAAACAAGCCCTTTGCCTACCACCCACAGCCTATCTGAACTTCTATCCATCTTTTCTTCCTTCTTTTCAGACAAATCTGCAATATTGGTTCAGATCGGAAAAGACTCTTTTCCAGCCTGCTCTTCCTGATCCACAGTTCACTGGTACCCCTTTCCTTTTCGTCCACAAAACCAATGAAAAACATCAAGACAATTCTGATAGAAATTACAATAAAATTACGCGATCTTGTCAAAAATCAACAATACCATCACCCACAGCAATGAAACAAAATAACTTCTGGGGAGGCACTAAGTACCTTCTATTACTGCTTTGATAGGTAAGACCTGAAATTGAGTTTAAAGATGATTTCACCGAGATACGAAAAATTTGATATGATAGTGCTGTTGAAGATGATGCAAACTATGAAGGGGATGACTAAGATGTTAAACCAGTATTTGAACGATTGAATATGGAGGACTTTGCTGGTGTAGATGATGGTGTAGGTGGATATTTGTTGAGATTGTTTGTAGAGTACCTGTGTCATGCTTTTAGTATTTTGTTTTCTTGATTTCTAAAAACCTACTGTGTACACCGTCTATGGGAAAAATCATCTATTTAGCTCCAAAAAATAGCAAACCTACATCTATTAATAATTACAGACTTGTGACATAGACTCTCATAGCTATGGAATGTTTTGAATGCATTGTACTGAAACAAATCCTCCTGTTTTTCTACAACTCAGTTAGATCCTTGCCAGTTTGGATATAAAACAAAAAGGAGCACTAATGATGATACAATCACCTTACTGAATCATGCCTTTACTCACTTAGCAAAATCCTCTGAAAAGTCTGCTTCCACTGGTTCTCCACAAGGTACAGTTCTATCACCTATCCTCTTCACTCTTTCCACAAATGATTTTACTGGATCTGATACAACCCTCAAGGTAAAATACTCTAATGAGCTGCCCTTGAAGATCTGTCAAACTGACACTCAGCGCAGTGTAAGCAAGTTGATGATTTTCTCTTAATGGTGTAAACAGAATTACTTTGACCTGACTGTAAAAAATACAATAGAACTTTTAATTGATTTCCATAAGCATCCATTTCCTGTCCAAAATCTTTTCATTTGTGAGATGAAAGTGGAGCGTGTGCTTCAATAAAAGTACCGAGGAACAGTCATTGATGATAAACTGAATTTTATTGCAAACACAAATCTTTTGAATAAGAAATGCAAGTCCCGTATCTTTAACCTTTATAAACTTTGAAATCTGCAAGTCAACGCAAAAGTTCTGCAGAGCTTTAACCACCGTTTCATTGAGTTTGTCATCTGTTTCTCATTTATTTGCCGGTCTGGGAGCTTAAATATTAAAGACAAATATTTATCGAATAAACTATACAGAGCTGAAGCAAAATTGTAGGCAGCACACAAAAAAGTCCGAGCTAGATGAAAATCCCGTCAAATAAACAAGAAAGATTGTGAGTGATATACCCACGGTTTATCAAAATATTACAAGCTCCTCCCATCTCAAGATTCTGAGATGTGCCCCACGACAGTTGCACACTTCCTCCGGACCTGTCCAAACACACCAAAACCAGAGAGCTGATATCAGGCCTACCAACTTGCTATGAGTGACAAGCTCTTTGGACCAGTGGAGGGCCTTCATCGTACAACAGCATTTGTCTGGGCCTCTGGAGTTGCTTTTCCGAGAGTTTTTACCAACGAAGGTTAAGTATGGTGCTATAAGCTCTCTGATGGCAATGTTCATGATGCATTCTTTTATCTTTAGAGTTTAATCATTTTTTTGTAACCTAGATGAATTTCTCTGAGAAAGTCTTTTGAATTTGATTTTTAACAATATTTTATCAGTACAATCACCTTTCTTCAGATAATACCATGCGATCAGG
>CM054157.1:825925-865925 GCA_028751875.1 Rapana venosa
TATTTTTTTTATACTTTGGGCCTGCAACAGCAGCTTTGTTCTTTGTTTACTTCCTTTTTTGTTGGGAACTAACGATTGCCGATTTTATTGATGTTCTTGTGACGGAGAAAAGTTTATGTTCTGTCCCTATCAGTTATAGACTAAAGTGAATTTTGGCGTGTGGGTGTGCAAAGGTACACTCATCACTAATTTGATTTTGGTGATTGGAATTTTGTTCTAGATAACCTATGAATTCCAGTCAAATATCAATGCTTAACAAATAAAGTTTAGTTTTCATCCTATTGTCGAGAAGAGATCAACAGTTTGTATTCAAACTGCACGTGGAAAATCACAATTTGTTCAGGGCTCATAAACTTTCTCTTCCTCTGCTGACTGTTATGATGTCTGTGTACACCTGTAAAGTGGACATGCCTTCGACACCTGCAAACTGGAAATAGGAACTATGACAGCATGTGAGTGTCAATAATTTTCTCTTTTTGTTTTAAATGTGTGGACGAATCCACAATTAGTACGAAAAAAACTTGGATACACGATGGATGAAATCCAACAAGCGATTTTCTTGTGGGACTGAAGAGGTCACTGCATGGTGAAAGTCTCTTCTCTATCACTAGACGGCAATCAACGAAAAGTCAATTGTTGTTACAGTGACTGACTTCAACCAAAATGATGAAACCGTTTCTTCAATGCCTCAGTTCATTCCACGATTGCCACCTCTTCAACATTCTAAAACAGTCATCAGACGTTTTCATAAATCTACAAAGTGTGTCACAATTACTCTGTACCTCACACAGCGGGGAGGGGGCACACTGTTGTGTCAAGGAATAGATTGTGTGCAATGGTGTGACAAAGGTGTGAGAGTTTTTATCTCAGCTTTCCTAGAAACAAAGAACAACGAAGAATGAACTACACACCTCCTCAAAACTCCTGTGTTGTTCATTAAGAACTTCCCAGGAGTTGTTTCTCTAGAAACCCCCTCAATGATGACGTCTGTCTGGATCCTGCTGCCATGACTCCAGGCCATCAGTCTCCTGATGGACAGGGTACAATCTCTCATCCAGACTTTAATCTGTTGCTGTCCAGTGAAGTCACTGATGCCGCAATGTCTCTGGTCTTCCTTCCTCCAACACCATCCATTCGGAAAGAATCAGTCTACAAAGTCAAAAGAAAATCCTCCCATTGATACAACTCCCATTGGTAAGAGGACTCGTATGCAGAGAAAAAAAACAACCTTTGTTTATTTTGGGTTGAAAGCCTGTACAAAAGAACCATCATCATTATCACTGACATCATGTTAACAAACACTAAAAGAAATTACATTTTCCATTGCTTCCTTAAGAAGAATATGAATGAAAGAAGAACATGAATGAAAGACAGCATCACTCATTAAAAACATTAAAGTTTCATTGAAAAGTTAGCTGGCAGTTCATGTATCTGAAAAACACAATTTGCTATTTTTGGAATTAGACAGTTTGAGAAATAAAAGAAGGCAAAAATGCAAAACAGAAAAAGAAATAATTCAATTAAAACTCAGATAGGAACAATACAGTCTCAGTTGAAAAGAATTAGCTCCAGACACACTGAGACAGCCTTCACTCAGACTTCCCCCATCCTCAACCTGAACAACTTCCGGCTGTTTTGCTCCAAAAAACCCATCTCCTGAATCAGAACAAAGTGCGTGTTCCAGCCATGAAGCACTACACTCCTCAGTTAGAGATCCAACCATCCTGTCACCTCAGGCAGTGGATTCTGTCACCATGGCTACTGTTGCTACAGAATAGGAAATCATCGAACCCAAAACTTCACTACAATATAAAAGGTAAAAAGGTAAAGGAGTCCCATAACCTATAAGGTCGTAGGGGAGCGAGGTGTCAGAGACCTCACTTCTCTAGGGCCAGCATATTGAGGGCGGCGCCCATCTCCTCTCCCTCGCTGCTTTACCTTCCCTGACCCTAAAGAGGGCAGGTACTCATTTACAGCTGGGTGAACTGGGGGAACTGTACTGAAGCCAAGGCGCGCAAACGGTCACCCATCCAACTGGTAACCACGCTCGACGCTGCTTAACTTGGCTGGAGGAAAGCGAGTGCTCCGACCACTGAGCTATCCCGTTCCCCACTACAATATACATGTGTCAAATTCCCTTGAGACACTGGTTGATGTAGATCCTAATCTTACAACAACACAGCAAACACAAGCACAGCCGGGTCCCACAGGAGAACGCATCAAAGGCCAGTACAACAAAATCTTGGACTCTGAAACTGGCAGAACAGCACAAACTCCCAAACCATCACCCTATGAAACATTGTTTAAGATTTCAATTCCAGATACTACATCCATGTTACTGATAGGAGATTCTGCAATCAGAAATGAATCAATGTAGACAACAACAAAGAAGAATAAGTAGAGGCCCTAGGACATACCCTCAACAGAGGTTTCCCCCTTCTCAGACCAGTAGTTTTACAGAAACTTTGTCTGGGTCTTATGCTGACCATCAGGATCAGCATGTATACTTTCACAACGCAGCATGTCCTCCTCCCTCCTCACTTTTTCACTACCCACCTCTAGGTCAAGGCCACAGGAAAAAATAGCCAATGCTCACTTTCCATATCTTCAGTTCAGCAGCCCTCTTTGTATTCAGACCATATGAATCTTGGAAGAAACTTCCTTTTGTCCTTTTCAAACTCATCTGTTGTCCTATGAACAGTCACTACACCATGGTACACCTATGATGATAATATCTTGATGGCAAAACCCATACGCTGGCAACCAGAGTGGCAGTAGTGGAAAACAAAACAAAACTGACAAACATATCTTAAAAAAAACACAGTCAAATTTTAATTCATTCAGCAAAGACAGACTGCTATTCTTTTCAAGTTTTCAGGCTATGGCCATAACTCTCTTTTTTCCCCTCACCTCAAATCTTTCTTGATCCAAAAAACAAGCCCTTTGCCTTACCACCCACAGCCTATCTGAACTTCTATCCATCTTTTCTTCCTTCTTTTCAGACAAATTCTGCATTATTGGTTCAGATCGGAAAAGACTCTTTTCCAGCCTGCTCTTCCTGATCCACAGTTCACTGGTACTCCTTTCCTTTTCGTCACAAAACAATGAAAAACATCAAGAAATTTGATAGAAATTACAATAAAATTACGCGATCTTGTCAAAAATTCACATATACCATCACCCACAGCAATGAAACAAAATAATTCTGGGAGGCACTAAGTACCTTTTTATTACTGCTTTGATAGGTAAGACTGAAATTGAGTTTAAAGATGATTTCAACCGAGATACGAAAAAATTGATATGATAGTGCTGTTGAAGATGATGCAAACTATGAAGGGGATGACTAAGATGTTAAACCAGTATTTGAAGTTTGGGAATATGGAGGACTTTGCTGGTGTAGATGATGGTGTAGGTGGATATTTGTTGAGATTGTTTGTAGAGTACCTGTGTCATGTTTTAAAGTATTTTGTTTTCTTGATTTCTAAAACTACTGTGTACACCGTCTAATGGGAAAAATCATCTATTTAGCTCCAAAAAATAGAAAAACCTACATCAAATTAATAATTACAGACTTGTGACATAGACTCTCATAGCTATGGAATGTTTTGAATGCATTGTACTGAAACAAATCCTCCTGTTTTTCTACAACTCAGTTAGATCCTTCCCCAGTTTGGAATAAAACAAAAAGAAGCACTAATGATGATACAATCACCTTACTGAATCATGCCTTTACTCACTTAGCAAAATCCTCTGAAAATTTCTGCTTCCACTGGTTCCCCAAACAAGGTACAGTTCTATCACCTACCCTCTTCACTCTTTCCACAAATGATTTTACTGGATCGATACAACCCTCAAGGTAAAATACTCTAATGAGCTGCCCTTGAAGACTGTCAAACTGACACTCAGCGCAGTTGAAAGCAAGTTGATGATTTTCTCTTAATGGTGTAAACAGAATTACTTTGACCTGACGTAAAAAATACAATAGAACTTTTAATTGATTTCCATAAGCATCCATTTCCTGTCCAAAATCTTTTCATTTGTGAGATGAAAGTGGAGCGTGTGCTTCAATAAAAGTACCGAGGAACAGTCATTGATGATAAACTGAATTTTATTGCTAACACAAATCTTTTGAATAAGAAATGCAAGTCCCGTATCTTTAACCTTTATAAACTTTGAAATCTGCAAGTCAACGCAAAAGTTCTGCAGAGCTTTAACCACCGTTTCATTGAGTTTGTCATCTGTTTCTCATTTATTTGCCGGTCTGGGAGCTTAAATATTAAAGACAAATATTTATCGAATAAACTATACAGAGCTGAAGCAAAATTGTAGGCAGCACACAAAAAAGTCCGAGCTAGATGAAAATCCCGTCAAATAAACAAGAAAGATTGTGAGTGATATACCCACGGTTTATCAAAATATTACAAGCTCCTCCCATCTCAAGATTCTGAGATGTGCCCCACGACAGTTGCACACTTCCTCCGGACCTGTCCAACACACCAAAACCAGAGAGCTGATATCAGGCCTACCAACTTGCTATGAGTGACAAGCTCTTTGGACCCGTGGAGGGCCTTCATCGTACAACAGCATTTGTCTGGGCCTCTGGAGTTGCTTTCCGAGAGTTTTTACCAACGAAGGTTAAGTATGGTGCTATAAGCTCTCTGATGGCATGTTCATGATGCATTCTTTTATCTTTAGATGTTTAATCATTTTTTTGTAACCTAGATGAATTTCTCTGAGAGAAGTCTTTGAATTTGATTTTTAACAAATATATTGATTCAGTACAATCACCTTTCTTCAAGATAATAGCCATTGCGATCATGGTCCACAAAGAACTGGTTGTTGGTTTTCATGTCTCCTCTCTCTCTCTCTCTCTCTCTCTCTCTCTCTCTCTCTCTCTCTCTCTCTCTCTCTCTCTCTCTCTCTCTCTCTCGTCATTAACACAGCCAGGGCACAGATCCCATCACCGAAATCCATCCAACTATTCAAAGCCACAGGTCAGCAACAATCTTCTGATGGCTGGAGCTCCGTGGGCAATCTGGTAGGATGGGAAGCAGTAGGCGGGACCATGGTGAGAGCAGAGAGGACAACAGACATCTGCAAAAGAGGATGCTGAATAAATCCCCAGTTTACCTTGAAAATGCCTGCCAGGATCAGGGACCATGGGAACATCCGGATCATCAGCAGTGGAGGGAAAGACACATTAACGCCAGGAAGAGATCTTGGAGTCATGCTGCATCCCTTGCTGCTGAAGGGCAACGAAGCAGACGAGAAAGACAGGATGCTCCTCCTCCTCCTCCTCCTCCCCCTGCTGAAGAGGAGCGAGGGGGCAGGTGGGAAGGAGAGGGCACTCCTGCTCCTCCCCCTGCGGAGCAGACGGGAAGAAGACACTGCCCCTGCTGCGGAAGGTCGACGGAGCAGACGGGAAGAGGAAGACACTGCCCCTGCTGCGGATGGACTTTGGCTCAGACGGGAAGAGGAAGACACCGCCCCTGCTGCGGATGGAATGTGGCTCAGACGGGAAAGACAGGATGCTCCTGACTACTGGCGATCACGTAGCAGTGACTGGTCTGTGGGCGGTATGTACAGCCATCAGTTCAGAGCAGTTGCCCCAGGTATGTGGTCATACAGTCAGGCAGTGCAGAAAACACATGCACCAGGGAGAAAGACTAAAATGTACAACAGGCCCATTCATAAAACCCAAGTAAGTTCCAGCCATTCAGAACATACAGAGAGAGGATATTCTAAAATCAGACATATTTCCAAGCAAAGCATTTACAGCACAGTAAATGCTGACAATGTTGAAGACACATACAGTGTTCGCAGTGAACATTCACTGACTGATGACGAAGACAAAGATGACACAGAACAGGACAATAAAGACATATGTGACAAAATAAGTTACTGCATAAAAGATGTTCTCGACTCGGGTGCAGAGAATTTTGACACCAAAGATCAAAATGAGCTGACTGTTGAATCAGATCTGGCCATATCCTCAGGTCAGGCTAAGAAAGCAAATTATTTTAGAAAAATAGCAGAAAGTGATACAGCTAATGAGGGCATAGAGGCTGACATAGAATCCAGAGAGTATGATACAGAAGACAGACAGGGACCAATGGAAAAAGCTGACGATGAACAAAGGGAGGTAGATAGCAGTCAAGAGAGGACTGACAGACAACAGGACAGAAATAAGACCATGGACGTAAATATAGGGGACAAACTTGATACTTCTGATATTGTTCAGACAGAGCTAGAGACAGAGAAAGAGCAAAATGAAACAGCAGCACTCCCTGCTGATACTGACAATGCCATGTCACAAATGCAGCAAACACCTGCAAAAAGCAGACAGTCTCAGCGTCCTTCCCCTAATAAAAGTAGGAAAAAGAAGACCGGCAGAACAAGAACAACCAGTCAAAGCAGCATCATCAACAGCTTTCAACGTATGATGTCAAGTGATCGTAATCAAGGTGCACATGACAGGGGACGCACCAGATCTCGTACTCAACGTGGCTCCCCCACCCTAAATAGGACATCAGCCGGGCCAATAAAATCAGTAGAACAGAAGGGGAAAAAGTTAGCTGTGATGACTGCCAAGAAGTTAACTCGCCAGAACATGTACATTATTCTGTAAATAATGCAACAAATGCTAGAATTAAATTTCTTAACTTCAATGGTAATGGTTTATTTTCAAAACTAGATAACATCGACTTCATTCAGTACATAATATCTCATGACTTTATATCCCTGAATGAAACATTTGTAGCTACAGAATTTGAATCATCCCTTTTCAGTGATTATATCATTTTTAATTCTAAAGCAAAGAAGGTATCTAAGCAAGGCAGATATTCTGGTGGTGTTATTGTCCTAATTAAAAAGAAATTTGTAAATTTCGTTACACACATTGAATATAACTTAGAGAATATAGTGATAGTGAGTATTGATAGAAAGTTGTTTGAAACAGACTTAGATATATTCTGGATATGTACATATATACCCCCTCATGATTCTGCTGCATGGAAATGTAAAGAAAATGGCTATGGCATAGAAATTCTGGAACAATGTCTTATGATTTTCATAGCCTATTATGTGGAGACCTGAATGCAAGAACAGCTTCCGAAAATAGTATGTGCATCAATGTAGATAATTGTACAGAAAATGATGAAAAGTCCCCTTTTCTGAGAAAATCTCAGGATGAATCTCAAAATACAAATAATGTAATGCCTTTGATTTGGTTATCTTGAATGGTCTATGTGAGCTGAATGTGATGGAAGTTGCACTTTTATATCTAATTCAGGTGCTAGTAATAATAATAATAATATAATAATAATAATAATAATAAATGGAGTTTATATAGCGCTGTATCTTGCACAGACAAATCAAAGCGCTTGCACTCAACTCATTCTTACACAGTCATGCAACCAATAGCAAGTAATAGTTCTAACAAGTCCAAATGCACACACACACACACACACACACACACACACACACACACACACATACAAACACACACACACACACACACACACACACACACACGCGCGCGCGCACACACACGTCATACACTTTGGCAGGGTGATGGAAGTTTTGGCTGTTGAAAAGCAGGGATAGCTATGAAATGAAACAGGAGAGGAAATTCTTAGGTTTGAAACAAATATGTCTTGAGGCCAGATTTAAAAGTGTCACAAGAAGGTCTTTGGCGAAGAGAGATAGGGAGGCCATTCCAAATCAATGGACCAGAAACAGAGAAAGAGCAACGGCCAACAGTGGACTGGTTGAATATAGGGGTTTGTAAGCACAAGGAATCTGCAGCAGAGCGAAGGGAACGAGAAGGGGTGTACAGGTGGAGACATTCACAGAGGTAGGAGGGTGCTGTTTTGTGGAGACATTTGTAACAGAGAGTACTGATCTTATAGTTTATTCTTTGTGGCACAGGCAGCCAGTGGAGAGATCGCAAGAGAGTGGTAATGTGCTCAGATTTTTTCTTTCTGAGGACTAGTCGAGCTGCTGAGTTTTGAATACGTTGAAGGGAGTGGATAGATGATGCTGGCAGACCAGCCAACAGAGAATTGCAATAGTCCAGACATGAAAGAATGAGATGCCACAAGTTTGGATGTTGCATCTGTGGACAGGTACTTTCCAATTGCACTAATACGCCGTAATTGATAGAAGCACGACTAGCAGGTCTGGGTGATTAATTTTTGCATAGAGTAATGTTGATTATTTTGTCATTTCATATAATTTACTCATGATGTCACATTATATATCATTCAATGTTGAAGATTCGACTGAATCTGATCATTTACCTGTGGTTTGTTCTCTTCTATCATCCATCAGTCACTGTGTTGGAAAAAGTGGGAAAGATCAAAAGGTTTGTATTCAAAAGCATGTATGGAGTAAGGAAAAAGAACACGATTTCTTGAATGACACAGATATAAAAGGCAAATTACAAGATGCGGAAAGTATTATTGAGCAGGATGTAGATGGTGCATTGAATATTTTTGTGCATTGTTTGATAACTGCTAGTAGTTGTATGCTGACAAAATTTTATTCTTAAACACCTAAGAAATCTTCCATGTGGTTTGATGATGAATGCCAACAAGCCAAAATTAAAAGTCGACAGACATTAAGAATATTTAGGAAGTCTGGTAAAACTGAAGATAGGGTAATGTATGTTCAAGCAAAAAAGAGTTATAAGACAATACTTAGAGTCAAGAAAAGAAAATTTAGACGTGAGCAAGTAATAAAGTTAACATCAAATATTTCAGATTCTTCCAAATTTTGGAAACAGTTCAGTTAAATGGGATGTGAGCGGCAAAGAGCAATTAATACTAGTAATATTTCTATAAACAAGTGGTATGATCATTTAAGAAAGGTGTTTTCTATAGATGATAGCAATACAAGAAATGAGTTAAATGATGGGATTGACTTGACAGAGCAAGAAGATCATATATTAAATTCTGAAATAACTGAAGTGGAAGTTGTTAACGCAATAAGCAAATTTAAACTGGGTAAAGCTTGTGGAATGGATGGCATTCTCTCAGAAATGTTGAAAACTGGTAGTCAAATTACAGTTCATTTTCTACAGAGATTATTTAATGTACTTTTTTCAAAAGGCATTTACCCAAAAGAATGGGCCAAAGCCATTGTTATACCAATCTATAAGAAAGGTGACATTGAAAATGTTGATAATCATAGAGGGGTTTCTCTACTGAGTATAATTTCAAAATGCTATAGCACAGTACTAAACAAGCGGCTTTATACATGGTTAGAAGATAATTATATGATCTCTGAAGGTCAGGCTGGTTTTCGTAAAAACTATTCTACAATTGATCATATTTTTTGTCTATATTCTATTATTCAAAAATGCTTCTCTCAGCGGAATAAAAAAATATATGTAGCTTTTCTTGATTTTTAAAAAGCTTTCGATTCAGTAAGACATGACAAGCTACTACAATTACTTAGAAATCAAGGTATCAAAGGAAAATTTTTATGTTTCCTATGTACAATGTATAGTAGTTTGATATCACGTGTTAGATCAAATAATGAATATTCAGATTTTTTTGGACTGCTTCGACTCCTATAGGTCTGCAGAATCAGTTGAATATACTCCAAACCTGTTGTGTAGATATGAAATGAAAAATAAATAAAGATAAAACCAAAGCAATGGTCTTTAGAAAAGGAGAAATCTTGGGTAGGGGAGAGGATTGGTTTTTAGGAAATCAAAAATTAGAAGTCGTAAATATTGTTATTTGTGGTATGTTTTCTCAACAAGCTTAGTCCTAGGCTGGGTACTGAACATTTGAGTGTAAAAGGGAAAAAACCACTAGTAAGTCTTATTCGAGCTTTTAAAAAAATTAAGGATATATCTTACCAGGTTTACTTCAAAGTCTTTGATATAAAAATTAAACCAATATTACTATATGCATCTGAAGTTTGGGGTTTAAATCGTTTAGAATCTTTAGAAAAAATACATCTCATGACTTGTAAGCATTTTCTGGGAGTTCCTGTTAAAACGCCCAACAAAAAGGTATATGGGGAAGTAGCAAGATATCCTTTACATGTACCACTTGTATTTGTGCAATAAGATATTGGTTAAAATTACTGCAGATGAGCCATCACAGGTTGCCTCGACAGGCTTATGAAATGCAATTAACTCTTGATCAAAATGGTAAGAAATGTTGGGTAACAGGTATAAGGGAATTGTTGTGTAGTTCAGGGTTTAATATCGTTTGGCTACAACAGGATGTTGGAAATATTCAGGGATTCTTTACGAGTTTTCTAGCAGAGATTATTTGATATGTGTATTCAGGAGTGGTCTGGTGTCATGAGAGTAATAGATATGAAACATATAGATCTTTTAAGACTATTTTTGAAAAAGAATTGTATCTTGATAACATCGAAATTTACTGTTTCAGAGTTGCGCTGTCACAGGCCAGATTGAATGTTCTTCCCTTGAATAATAATCTTAATAGATACAGCAACAACTACCAAGATATAAACTGTTTTTTGTGCAGAAATGTTATTGAAGATGAGTACCATCTCATATACATTTGTTCATTATATGCAGATCTCCGAACAACTTACCTGAAAGATTTTATTCACGTGCCTATTCCTTTTCTTCTTCAGGCACATAGTAAACATTGTGCAATGCAGCTGGCAAAGTTTTTGTTCCATGTGGTTCAAAGAAGAAAGATAATGGCAGAACTTATTTAATCTTAGTATTAGATATTCAATGCTTTTCAGTGTAAAAGCAGATTTGTGTCTAATGTGTATTTTTGGCTTAATTTGAAATTTTTGTACAAATTTGTTGTATACACGCACATGCATTTGAATTGTGACCCAAGGCTGATGTTCAATAAAAACATTTTCATTTTTCATTTTCTCTCTCTCTTTCTCTCTCCCCCTCTCTCTCAACATGGTCATTTAAAACTACTGTCATTCGTTCATTCATTCATTGAATCGTTGGATCGTTAGCCACCCCTCCCTTCACCCTTATCTACACTCGTTTCTTCTCCTGGGTATGCACATTGTATCAGTTCGGGTGCAGCTGGCTTCCAGCTATCAGCACCACTGCTTCGTACATGTGCCTATGTGTTTATGTGTTTCAGAATTCAAAGAGAACATTCATCCCTTCATCAGGAAATGATTCAATGTGTGCCGACAACCACAAAGGAAGACAGAGGTCAAATGAACCTCCCTACAACTGTTTACATCAACCAGTCATCTAAGCAGCAAACCACAGGGTCAACTCACCAGCAACTAAAGAATTAAAGTTATGGCCACTGACGCCGAAAAACGAAATACAGCCGTCGATTTCACTGACTACTGAGACACTTTAAAAAAATATTTTTTCATTCGTTCTTCGGCTAAAACTTCAAGGTTCACCAATGGTGAGACTTCTTGTGTATACGAACTCCCCCCCCCCCCCCACACACACACACATACACACATGCATACACACCATTTAGGTAGCCAGCATTTCGACCGGGGATAGTGTCTAATAATAATAATACTAATACGATATGGAATTTATATAGCGCTGAATCTTGTAAATAAACAAACAAATCGAAGCGCTTGCACTCAATCATTTACAGGCATGCAACTTTCCTTAAACATAATGAACAACAGATTTCAAAACCATGCGCGCGCACGTATGCACGCATGCACGCACACACACGCGCACACACACACACACACACACACACACACACACACACACACACACACACACACACACACTCACACACACACACACACACTCGGAACAACACTTAGAAAGTGAAAGATGCTGTTGAAAATTAGGGACAGATATTTGGGGGGAAAGTCTCAGGTAGGAAATAAGTGTGTTTTGAGGCTGGATTTGAAGGTATCAAGTGAAGGCTTTTGACGAAGTGAAAGAGGGAGGTCATTCCAGGTGAATGGACCAGAAACAGAGAAGGAGCGACGGCCGACAGTGATTGCGGATTGTTTGTTTGGTTTTTTTTTTTTAATATTGTCATCTGTTCCTACAATGGCATATTTTCTTCAGGACAGAACGGGTTTTTAACATATGCGCAAGATGTTCTGCATGTATTCTCACACAGGGTCTCGGTTTATAGTCTCATCTGAAGGACTTTGGCATTCAGGTTCGATTTTCTTGTCAAGCTAGGAAGAAAGGGCGAGGATGAGAATCAAACCCAGAACCTCACAGTTCACTTGTTAGGCAGGAACCATCCGGCCACTTTTGTTCTTATTGTGGCCAATGAAATCTAAGAGAGAAAAATGCCGTTGTAGGGGAAAATCACAAGAGAGAGAGAGAGAGACAATGACAATGACAATGACAAAGGTTTATTGTGATAAGCGAGATGCCCATTCACAAGGGGACAGTGGGAGGGGGACTGGGCACAAAACACAAAAATTTCATTTACTGTGAATTTAATTAATTACAGCCCAAATAGTCATCATGTCATGGATTCCATAACATGGTTACAGAGTTGATTCATATACTTTCCGGTGTTTTTTTTTTTAACCTTTGGTTAGCCCTTACGATAAAAATTGGTAAGGGGAAGGAATTTCCTCCACAAAACTGTACAAGTCTAAAGTCAAAATCTCACAACAAAGTGGTCTGCAACAAGGAAACTAGGTCACAATGCCTCTTCTTCTGTCTTTTTTCATGGCTTTTGAAACTTTGCACCGCTAACACGTGAAAAATTTGACACACTCCAGGTGGCATGTAGCATACAGCTATCCCCTCTCTCTCTCTCTCTCTCTCTCTCTCTCTCTCGCTCTCTCTCTCTCACACACACACATTTACACACACGTTACTACATTACGCATGTAACTATATCCACATGCATATACACACATACTATCATGCACACACACATATACACACATACACACACATACACACACATACACTCATACTTACATGCAGATACATTCATACTCTCATGCACAACACACACATCATGAAAGCGCTCATACACGCACGCACGCACGCGCACGCACGTACACACACACACATACATACACAAACGCGCACGCGGGGTTATCCAAGCAAGAATCGAACTGCGTCCACTATTACATGCATCACATCAAGTCCGGCACTGATTCGATCTTTCAGTTTCACCCGGTCAGCAGGAGACCACAGCTTCAGTTTGTTGTAGACAACACCTTCATCATGGGTCATCAGCCTGAAGTCCTTCTTCACGAACCAAAACAAATCAGGGTGTGTGTCGTCAGCAGCAGTCCATTGAAAGCGAAACACGAGATCGTCAGTGTCACAAACCATCGTGTCTGGGTGCCGCTTACTAGTGAAGAGGCCACGAAAGTCTTGGTTCCTGCGTGTGTCCCTTAGCCTCCTCTGCAAGGTCCGATCAGTCAGCTCAGCCACATAGTCCTTGATGACGTAGACACTAGTTCCAACTTCGTGAACTTTCGCCAGGGAGTCGTCACAGTTCAAGGTTTCCGTCGTAAACATGTCCCCAAGGTCAATGTCACGTTGCACGTCTGCATGTTTTTCGTTTGTCAACTCTTTGACACTTGGTGAATGACGTTTTTCACGTGCAGCGTCTTGCGACAGTGTGTTGCTGGCAGAAGGGGGTGTGTCAGTGTGTAACACAGCACATCTTGTAGGAGGTGTGGGCACAAATAAACATTGTGAATGTTCCTCGGTCATAACACTTTCACTTGCCTCCATTTCTTCTTCCCTCTGTGCTGTCTTTCTCCTCTCCTCTGTCCTTCGCCTGTCTCTATCAATGCAACTTGGTGGCTTCCTGCGGTAGCTGTGGGAAATGACAGGGGCGTGCTGTTGCGCCATGTTGCTGTTGTTGGCTGGGCTGGCTTTCAATCGTAGCACAACGACTGTATTGTCACCACTCCCAGTGACTTTCCAGGAAGTGAGGTGCTGTTCTTGGAGCAGGGCATCCAAGGTCGCTTCCAACGCTGTTGGCAGGCCAACAACGGGCATGGTGTTGGATTAAATTGACTTTTCTTGACAAATTAATGAACAGCAAAATTTCTTCCTGCCTACCTTCAAGGGAGATCACTCCAGCCCGCGAGAGAGAGAGAGAGAGAGAGAGAGAGAGAGAGAGAGAGAGAGAGAGAGAGAGAGAGAGAGAGAGAGAGAGAGAGAGAGAGCAAATGCCACGACCACCTAAAATTACGCAGGTTGTCTCTCCATCTCAATAACAGATAATCCAATCCATCTGTAGAAATACTCTGTCCAGAGAACATAGCTATGCCTATCTCATTGTTGCAGATGACTGTGTGGGGCAGAGTGAAACATTGAACAACAAAGCACAACTGAACTGCCACTCAACAGGGAATGGTGTCGCAGAATAAGTCTTACTTGCACATAACAAACTCGGCATATAGGTGTGTGTGTGTGTGTGTGTGTGTGTGTGTGTGTGTGTATGTGTATAGAACAGGAAGATGATGTATTAAGTATACAAACATTAAAGTGGGTTTTTTAGCAAGTCCAAAAGGTGATCAGGTAAACGAATGTAAACATAAAAAGAACATTCCTTAAGATATAGCGGTAACAAATATCAGTTAAATTCAGCACATGAACGCCTTTGTTAAACAGTTTCTAAACCTGCACTGTATGCAGATTGAACGATAAGTTAGCAGCTTCAGGCAATATCTTGGTAGCGATTCCTACCCACACACAGGTTTCCATGGCAGTTTATCAACCCTATACACATGTACGTGTACACACACTCGTGTACACTCGCGCGCGCGCAGTGTACGTACTTACATGCATGTGCACAAGTGTGTCCACGCACAAGCCACCTAGACAGGCAAGAGCATGCCAGTTGGGGGTGAAGTGTGTCAACATTCTGACTGAGCTGGGCCTGTGTCTGGAGCCTGGAGATTGTCCAGAGAGGGAGCATATTGGTGGTAAAAGTTTACAAATGTAGGGGGATGTCACACAAAAATTAATACACGTGGGCACAGGAAAAAAGAAAGGTTTAGATTTCCAACTACTCACCCCTGTCCCATGCACTTTTTCGCTGGCAAACAGGACTGCCACGTACCCCTTTGGTAATTCTGTAGTCACATCCAGGATCACAGAGAACATTCAATTCTGATGTTTATGCTCACTGAATATTCATCAAAAGATTTCCACCAGGGACCCTCACCTCCTGCATAACATTCTTTGTTATCCTTTGTCCCAGCATGGGCCCATGGCTTTTGAAAGCACTACCACCACGTCAGTGTTATGTCTGCTTTGAGTAGCTTACTCGGTTTCATTTTGACTAGGACTTTGCCAATGGACGACCCAGAGATTCACTCTTGCCACAACTAGTCGTTGGTCCTGTGTTGTGCATACACCCTTCTGTTTCAGTTCTCTTCCAACTTCTTTTCCTTCTGGCAAGAGAAAAAAAATAGACCTGCCATTACCAGGCCTTTCTCAACCATGAACAATTTCTAGGTGCCTGTTGAAACAGTCACGTCCACCATATGGCAGACAATATCTGCACATAGTCTGCACTGTTTCTTCCCTTGCAGTTTCCCATTCCCACTGTAAACCCACACATTCCACAGACATCCATGTGATTTCTGGTCATTCTCTTGTCTGTTTGTCTATCCATCTGGTTTGGGAAGTTTACATTTTCATTCTTGACTTTTTTCACTTTATTTTCCAACTGTTCTTGTCTGTTTGATGCTTAAACACTGTACCTTCTAACGTTGCAATTTGTTCCAAAAACTTTGACGTCAAAAGCCATATCAATTCCAGTTAACTTTATGCCACGTGTGCAGGTCACAACTCCCTGTTTCTGGTTAACTTGTTCTTAACTCCATTGAAGACAGGTATCTATCTTCCTCCATGTCACTTTCACAAAATTCTTTGTGTTTTTGTTTGTATAAACAGTTTCATGTTTTTGTTTGCGGAGTCTAGACTGTTGTCACTGACAGACGATATGTTTGATGATTTCTGTCTCTTCTTTTCCCCTCCACTCTTAGCAGACTTGGCAACGTATTTTCCATTACAAAATTCATGTTCTAAAGCTATCATCATTGAACACTACCGCACGCGTTTTCTTGCAAATCTGCCTTTAAATCATTTTGACCATGTAACTTGGCTTTCCATTTACAAAACCCCAGCACAGTTTCCTGCCTCAGTGGCTGAAGGCGGATATCTAAAACAGCCTATGGCGATAGATGAACAGACACAGCTAATGCCGTCAGCGTGCAGTACAGAGCGTGCGGAAAAACTACCTGCGAAGAGTGATGAGCAGTAGTCAAGTACAACTTTGCCTGATCTTGGTTCGGCCTCATGTAAAGGCTGTGTTACTGCCGAATATTGTCCCGGCTGGTGTCAGGTGGCTTACTAGGGATTTCTGAATGCTGAAAATGATGAGATACTACTTTACAGCTACTACCCTGCTTTACAGCCACTACCGCCTGATGTGCTCTGTCCCTCTGCTTCTCTTTGGTAAGTTGGATGTTTGTCTTCATCTTTGTCAGTCCTACAGATGAGACTATAAACCGAGGTCCCGTGTGTGAACGCACGCAGATCATCTTACACACACGTTAGTACCCGTTCCACTTTTCGAAAGAGTAGGCCATTGTGTGCCGGTGGGAACGGATGACAAATTTTACACAACTGCATACACACGCGGAGTGGATGGAAAAAAAGCACATGAGTGCTTATTCCATTATCCTCGAAATTAAAAAAACCCAAACCAATCAATCTGTCTGTCTCTCTGTCTGTCTCTCTGTCTCTCTCTCTGTGCGCACTTCTCTTTCGGTGTCTGCCTGTCTGCCTTCCTGTATTTTTTTATTTTTTAATTTTGGTTGTTGCTGATGTTGTTATTGGTTTTTTCTTTCGAATCTATCATTTCGAGGGTAATAAGGAGTTATATTCACTCACTATGTACATGCGGTCTTGGAAACTATGTCATCAGTTCCCATTTGCACACAATGGCCTACTCTTCCAAAAGGCGGAAAGGTTTTAAGGCGTGCGTAAGATGTTCTGCGTTCGTTAGCACACTGAACCACGTTTATACTCTTAATTTTGTGTCTGTAAGTCTGTTTCTATTTGTGTCTATGTATTTATGTGTGTCTGCGTCTGTCTGTCTGTCTGTCTGTCTGTCTGTCTCTCTCTCTCTCTCTCTCTCTCTCTCTCTCTCTCTCTCTCTCTGTATGCACACACATAAAGGTTATACACTTCGGCAGGGTAATGGGGTTTTGGTTGTTGAGGGCAGGGACGAGAATGAGATGGAACAAGAGGGGAGAATCTTAGGTTTGAAATAGATGAGTCTTGCGGCCGGATTTAAAAGCTTGTTTGATATTATGGCAGGGCTATACATCGACGGGAAAGATCTTAGAGTCCTCAGAAACATATATTGGGAACAGGAGGCAGCCATTAGAGTCGACAATGACATCAGTCAATATACACCAATCTGCAGGGGTGTGAGGCAGAGCTGCGTGTTCTCGCCTGATTTATTTAATGTATATAGTGAAATAATTCTACGAAATATTGAGAATCATGAGGGAATTAGTGTAGGTGGCCACAACATCAACAACCTGAGATATGCAGATGACACAGTCCTTATCGCCAACTCTGAAGAAAAACTGCAAAAGATTCTAACAACAGTAACAGACGAAAGCGAAAAGAAAGGATTACAGCTCATTGCAAAGAAGACAGAATGCATGGTGATCTCGAAAAAAGCTGTTATACCACAATGCAACATAGCCTGTAAAGGAGAGAGAATCAGACAATTAAACACCTTTAAATACCTTGGTTGTACTATCACCCCGGACGGCAAGTGTGACACAGAAATCAAGAAGAGAATCGGTCAATCTAAGGCAACTTTTAACAACATGAAATGCATTTTTACCAACAGTAAGATAAGCCTCAAGACAAAGATCCATGTTTTGAGAGCCTACGTATGGTCCATTCTTCTGTACGGATGTAAGTGCTGGACCCTAGCCAAGGACACAGAACAGCGACTAGAAGCAGTGGAAATGTGATTCATCCGGAGAATCATGAAAATCTCATAGACAAAAAGAAAAACTAATGCAGAAGTAATGGAAATGGCTGGGTACAAGAGATCCCTTCTCAATACCATCAGAGAAAGACAGCTCAAATTTTTCGGCCATATAATCAGGGCTGACGGACTAGAGAAACTGTTATGGAGTGGCAAAATCTGTGGAAACAAGAGCAGAGGAAGACAATGAACAAAATTCACAGACAGCTTAAACAAATTCGCAACGAATAAAGAGGGCACCAACAATGAGCTCATGAGAGGGACCGAGAACAGGGAAGAATGGAGAGCCATGATCGTCGATGTCTGCAGGACCAGACCGGACACTTGAAGAAGAAGAAGGGGGCTTTCGGCGGAGGGAGAGAGGGAGGTCATTCCAGATCGATGGGCCAGAAACAGAGAAAGAGCAACGGCCAACGGTGGACTGGTTGAATCTAAGTATTCTTAAGAACAAGGTATCTGCAGCAGAGGGAGGGAACGAGAAGGAGTGTACAGATGAAGGCATTCACATTGATTTATTCATGCTTTTTTTCAATTTTTCTCCATGAGGGCCTGGTGAAAAGAAGCCTATGGCTTAACTATTTACCCTCATTGAAATATTCGAGTTTGAGCTCTCTCTCTCTCTCTCTCTCTCTCTCTCTCTCTCTCTCTCCTCTCTCTCTCTCTCTCTCTCTCTCTCTCTCTCTCTCGGGAGTTGGGTAAGAAGAATTGGGTATATCAAGTTAAAAACATTTTTTTGTCAGAACATGGTTTTGGAATCGTGTGGTTGTCTCAGGAAGTATGAGCGGGCATCGGTTTATTTCTGAATTGAAAGACAGACTCATTTGTTCATTTAAACAAAATTGGCACTCAGATATGGAAAGTAAAGAAAAATACTGCTGTTTTTTTGTTTGTTTTAGAGTGCCTATCAAGCTGAAAAGTATCTTCGAAAAATCACGGACAAATGGCACGACTACAATATGCAAGACTTCGACTAAGAACTCTTGGTTTCAATGCAAACAAAAGATGGTTTCAACCTGAAAGGTCCACACAGTTCCATGCCCTATTTGTGGGTCATATTCTTGATGATGAAATACATTTCCTGTTTCAGTTCAAGCATATGTTTCCATACGTGAAAACTGTAGTGTTCTCAATTTAGAAGCTTTCCAAAGGCAAGATATTTTTTCTGTCTTATCGTCTGATGACAATATTGTGATCAAATCTGTAGCAAAGTTTATTGCTGAAGCACTGAAATTACGACCATCACAGCTAAATACCAATTAGTTTAACTTTTGTAACTAAACTAAAGAAACATCTCTATTATGTAATCTCCAGCAATATTTAGTGACACACCTAAAGAAACATTTATAATTACTCTGTAATTTCCAGCAAGAATATCTATTGAAAATTTCACATAGAATTTGATTGCATGGTCTAATATAGCAATCTAGAATGTTCTTATTGTTTTAGTTATCGTGTATTCGTTCCTGTTGTTTATCATTGATCTTACTTTGTGTTCAGTTTGAAACTGAGTTCACACCAGAGCTTAAAGTTGTATCCATCATAGAGAGCTCTTGGTGGGGGTTTTTCATTACGGTAAATGCGTCATGTAATTTTTCTTGTATTCATTTCTATTTACAAAAGAAAGTCACGTGTAGCCCCCCTTGTCAACAGGCCACATTGGCCAATGACAATACATTGGTCAAAGCGTCTCTCTCTCTCTCTCTCTCTCTCTCTCTCTCTCTCTCTCCATTATTCATTAGATTAAACGAATATTAGCCATTTAACATCCATTTTGTTTACGTCCTTTGCGACCTTTTTAACATGAAAAATAGTCAATCACATTTCATGTTTTCATACGGTATTTATTTTGGTGTAAAGGCAACCTGTTTGTGTGGAAATAATAGCACTTTGTTGAAGGTGGTGTTTGACTGGATGCTCAGGCAAGAGCAGTGCCTGATGTCTGCCTTAGGAATGGATGATGCATAAAATCTGTGGATCTATGGATTATAGATTATTTGTGAATCCAGCACTTCCACTTAATAATGTAAGACTTGTGTTTTTTTCTGACTGGACTATTTCGCCCTGTCTCTGTCTATTGGATTGGTTTTGGGTATTTTTGTTTGTTTGCTTCATTTTTTATTTCTGCTTTTCTATGTTTGCTGTTGCTGTTATTCTTTTTTAAGTAATAATAATAATACATGGAATTTATATAGCGCCATATCTTGAAAAAAACAAATCATAGCGCTTTCTTCATCCCACTCATTCACATGCAGCCAGTTACCATCAATAGATTTTACAAATTCAAATGTATGTACACCCACGCACGCACACACATAAAGGTTACTTCGACAGGGTAATGGGGTTTGGGTTGTTGAGGGCAGGGACGAGAATGAGATGGAACAAGAGGGGAGAATCTTAGGTTTGAAATGGATTAGTCTTGAGGCCGGATTTAAAAGCTTCATAAAGAGGCTTTCGGCGGAGGGAGAGAGGGGGGTAATTCCAGATCGATGGACCAGAAACAGAGAAAGAGCGACGGCCAACGGTGGACTGGTTGAATCTAAGAATTCTTAAGCACAAGGTATCTGCAGCAGAGCGGAGGGAACGAGAAGGAGTGTACAGATGAAGACATTCACAGAGGTATGAAGGTGCTGTTTTGTGGAGGCATTTGTAACAAAGGGTACTGATCTAATAGTTTACTCTCTGTTGCACAGGCAACCAGTGGAGAGATCGCACTAGAGGAGTAATATGCTCAGATTTTTTCTGAGGACTAGTCGAGCGGCGGAGTTTTGTATACGTTGAAGGGAGTGGACATATGAAGCTGGGAGACCAGCCAGAAGAGAATTGCAATAGTTCAGAGTGAGAGAATGAGAGACGTGACTAGTTTGGATGTTGCATCAGTGGACAGATACTTTCGAACTGCACTGATACGCCGTAATTGATAGAAGCACGACTGACAGGTCTGGGTGATGAATTTTTGCATGGAGCATGAGTTGTTGATAATGACCCCTAGATATTTCACAACAGTGGATAGAGGGACAGACTATTGCCGAATTCTATTGAAGCTGTTGTGATGGAAGAGAGTTTGTGTTTGGTTCCTACAAGCATAGCTTCGGTTTTATCTGCATTTAGCTGTAACTTGTTCTGTATCATCCAATTTTGGATATCTTGAAGGCAGTAGAACATATTAATCAAGAGAGAAGTATATTCCAAAGTGTGCCGTCTTTGTCTATATGTGGTTTTCATTTTAATCGTAGAATTTAATATATATTCTTAATGGAGCAGAATTTAGTAGCCTACATTGATTTTTATACACACATTCAGCAGGCATTCTCTTGTACGCACACGCGTGCAGACAGGTGCGCATGCACGCACACATACACACGCGCGCGCGCACACACACACACACGCACACACAGACACACACACACCAAGAGACTGTCTTTAAACCCCTCCCTTCCCATGCCAACCAACATCCTGACAGCACAACACAGAACGCAGATAAGGCTCATGTAGATTTTGCTGGCCCTAATAGTTCAGAATCATTCAATCAACAAAGTCAAAAGTTCAAATTTACATCGCAACCATTTCTATTTCTACCCCAAGCAGTCCTTAAAGTTTCTCAGATTCGTCCTCCACAGTCTATTTTGGAAGTCACGCCCCCGAGATCACAAATTATCGATGCCTCCCTGCAAGTCCAGTTTAGACAGTTTTGTTTTGAAGACATGCCTTGTTCTTGATGAATTCTATTGGGGGGGGGGGGGGGGGGGGGGGTAGGGTAATAAAAAAAACGGGCCATGAGCAAAGAGCGCGGAACCAAGAGGGGAAGGAAAACAGGCGTACTTGAAGGGGAAGAGAAAAGTTGGAGGGAATCCTCTACCCAAGTCTTGAAAATCAAGAGATGTATTAACTCAGGTCCTTTACTTCCATCAGGAAATAATTATGCAACATAATATAATACATTATATAGTGACACAGAACGTAGAAAACAGGGTGCCCGACTTTCCTCAAGGCCTTTTCCTCTCTTCACCTATGGGAGGCCAGGTGGACGCCCAACAGCTACCACTGCAACAGAGACCCGTCCCCATCAGCTAGAGACTGACTCTCTCCAAGAGCCAAGCCTGTCTGACACATTTCCTCATAGGTCATGGACAATGTTACAGCTATCTACCATCAGAAAACCTAGAACATTCCCCCACAAAGCAGGAACAGCTTGATAAATTGTTCACCAACAGGCAAACGTGCAGAAGAAAGGGAATAAACCGCCATTTTGGTTTCATCTGGATTTTCCATGTGGGATTGTGCAAGCTGGACTGGGATTTAATGCATTCACGAAGAACAAACACACACACACACACACACGCGCGCGCGCGAACGCACGCAAACTCTCACACACACTCACACACACATGCGCGCGCGTGCGCACACACACACACACACACACATATATATACACGCGCGCGCGCACACACGCAAACAAACACACAGAGTGTCAAACAGTAATATCTAGGAAAGTGAACAGGAAAAGTCAATTTGTTGCTTTGCTATCTTAAGTGCGTAACTGAAGTGCTAATGGGTGCTTTAATTCTTCCTTAATCTCTTTTGCTCTTCAGCTCTGTTGAAAGGTTTTTAAGGTTTTCAGTTATTATCAGTAGCAGCAGCAGCAGCAGAAGCAAGAGTGTTGTCATTCTTTCCCTCCTACTTTTCTTCATGAATTTCATCATCAGCATTGTCATTATCATTATCACTCACTCTCACTCACTCATCCCTTGGTCGGGACGACCGTTGGGGTACCCGCACGGACGCTGCAAGTGGACCGCCAAATGGTTCTGTCCTGGGCTGTTTTCAGGAGGTTTGGTACAGTGAGGCCGGTCCACTCCTTGATGTTGGATATCCAGCTTTTGCGTGGTCGTCCCTGCCTCCTTGCTCCTTCCACCATTCCCTGCAGGACTGTCTTTGACAGGCTGTTATGCCTTGTTGTGTGGCCAAACCACTTCAGTTTCCTCCGTTTGACTGTATCTAGCAATGGTTCTTGTTTGCCAGCCAGTGCCTCGATCTGCTGCCAGACGTAGTCATTGGTTTTGCGGTCTCTGTAGGTGATGTTCAGGATCCGCCTGAGGCACTTCATCTCAAAAGGCTTGAATGCGACGTTCTAAATCGGCAGTAAGTGTCCATGCTTCACAGCTGTACAAGGCAATGGATGTGACGAGTGCCTTGTAGAGTCTGACCTTAGTGTGGGTTCTGATGTTGTGGTTTCTCCACACTTTCGCCAGCTTAGTCATGGAGGAGAGTGCCACAGCAAGTCTGATCTTCACCTCTTGTGTGCTCGTGCCTTCTTTGGTGATGACTGCCCCAAGGTACTTGAAAGTTTCCACCACCTCTAGTGTCTCGCCACTCATCTTGATGCTGGTGGGAGTGGTCGGTGTGATACTGTTCACTAGGATCTTGCTCTTTTCCGTGCTGATCTCCATACCGTGGGCATTGGCTGATGTTTCCAGTCTGGTGGTGAGATCTTGGAGTTCTTCTTCACTGCGGCCCATGAGATCGATATCGTCTGCGAATCGAAGATTGCAGACTGGCCTTCCTCCTATTGTGATTGTGGTCTTGAAGTCGAGGAGGGCCTTCTGCATGATGTTCTCCAGGAACACGTTGAAAAGAACGGGGGATAGCGGGCAGCCTTGTCGAACTCCAACTGAAGTCCGGAAGAACTCCCCGATTTCTCCACCCATGAGGACTGCACTGTGGGAGCTGTCATACAGTGCCTGGATGACTTGAATCAGGTCCTCGTCGATGCTATAGTCTCTCATGACTTGCCACAGAGCTTCTTGCCACACTCGGTCGAAGGCCTTCTTGAAGTCAATGAAGTTGTTGTAGAGCTGTAGCTGATGTTGGAGATGCTTCTCTATGAGCATTCTGATGTTGAAGATCTGCTCGACAGTGCTTCGACCTGGTCTGAATCCTGCCTGTTCTTCTGATAGGATTTCTTCTGCTTGTGGTTTCAGTCTGTTCAAGGCAATGCGTAGCATAACTTTGCTTGGATGGCTTATCAGACTGATTGTTCTGTAATTTTGGCACTTCTTCAGGTCTCCCTTCTTTGGAAGTGGAACTATGATGGATTGGGTCCACTGTTCAGGCCACTCTTTGCTGGTCCAGATGCGTTGGCAGATGATTGTTAATGCCTTGATCATCTCTGGGCCTCCGTTCTTGATGAGCTCAGCCGGGATGTTGTCAATCCCTGGTGACTTGCCTCCTTTCAGGGATCTTACTGCTTCTTCTACCTCTTCCTCCAGCACCTGTGTGCTTTCAGGATCTGATGGTCTGGGATCTTGCTCGTGAAGTTTGTTCGGATCAGCCTTCAGCTTGTAGTTGTACAGGTCTCTGCAATATTCTGTCCATCTCTTCATGATAGTGGCGCTCTCTGTAAGGACTGACCCCGCTTTGTCTTCAATAACGGAGGTCTTTGGCTGCTGGGACTTGGTTAGTACCTTGATGGTCTGGTACGCCTCTTTGCTGTCTCCTTTTGCCATTGCCTTCTCAACCTTGGAGCATTGTTCTGACATCCAGTTCTCCATGGCCTCAGTCATCTTCTTCTTGATTGACCTGTTGACTGTTCTATATTCTTCGGCCGTTTCTGGGTTTTTGTTCTTCACTGGCTTTAGCTCCCTACGTTGGTCGCACAGGTCCAGGATATCGTTGGTAACCCACGGTTGGTTCTTTTTCCTCTCTTTCCCAAGGATCTCCAGCGCTGTCTCCTGAATGGTCTTGCTGAAGGTCTCAGTGAGGTTGTTGATGTCATCTTGGAGGAAATTCAATCTGCCCCCTATCTCAGCTTTAAAGATTTCAGCGACTTCGGGGTCCTTCAGTTTTTCCATGTTGAACCGCAAACGGGGATTTCTCTTCTGGTTCTTGGTCTTCAGCTTGATCTGTAGGGTCATGAGTACCATGTCGTGGTCACTGCCAATATCAGCGCCAGGGAAACTTCTTGTCTGGCTTTGTTGATGCTCGACTTAAATCGTTTGGGGGCCAAGATGTAGTCAATCTGGTTATGTGTCTTTCCATTTGGTGAGTGCCACGTCGTTCTTCTTGATGTCTTGTGGGGGTATAAGGTGTTGGCGAGAGTAAGATTGTGGCTGTTTGCGAATTCCAAAAGTCTGAGACCTCTATCATTAGTTTCGTCCACGCCATTATCATTATCACCTTCACTATAATTGTCATCATTGTCATAATAATCAGTCAATTCCACCAACTCCTCTATCATCATCATCATCATCATCGTCGTAACATTCTGCTCCTCCTCTTCATCTTCCTCCTCCATCTTCTTCTTCATGATCATCATCACAACCACCCCCCTACTATCACCAATATTAGAATTGGAATCATCACTATTGACGTGGTCACTCACTAGTGCAGTCATACTTAAGGCCATCTTCACTGACAGCTTACTTTTCATTACTCTCACCGTCGTCACAGACATTATAATCATTATCTCATTTATCAGGATGATGTCAGTGGCACGTAATATTAATATCATGATATTTTGGGGTATATACGATATCATGATAATAAAGTATTTGGTACTTATTTATTTTATTTTATTTATTTATACCACTTTAAGTCACGAGATTTCTCTGCGTGAAATTCAGGCTGCTCTCCCCGGGGAGAGCACGTCGCCACAAGAGCAGCGCCACCTTAAGGTATATTACACCACATTTATTCTTACTGTCCGTCTGCCTGTATTCCTCTTTTTATTCACTCCAGCCCTTTTTCCATCTCCTTACACACACACACACACACACACACACACACACACACACACACACACACACACACACGAGGAGAGAGAGAGAGAGAGAGAGAGAGGAGAGAGAGAGAGAGAGAGAGAGATGAGAGAGAGAGAGAGAGAGAGATGATTCAAAGTGGCGGTAACTAGGCACAACTAAGTTTTATCTCTGTGATTTTCTGAGGAAAATGAGCAAATCTAGATGGTTAGATCGCCCAAGAAAACGTCAAAAGTCAAGCACCCAGCTTGGGTATCCAAACGTGAGGATGTTATTGGTTTCAATAGAAAACAGCAACCTTCAAAAGAGTGATTGTTTTTGTGGATGGACAAGACCTGGCTGGAATTTCAACGTTGGGTTGCCATGATCGCGAGCGACAAATTCAGGTAGATTGTTCCAAGATTACAGTGTTTTAAAATCTCATCTCTAGCGATTTTTTTCATGTGAAGAATGTGTCACGTCTAGATCTAGCTGTTCTTCAAAGTCCAAATCTAACAATAATGGAAGTGCAGAGTTTTTGTCAGGGCCTTGATGCTAGGAAGCAGCAGCTTGTTTCCCTTGACAACTGTGCTTTATTCGATAGAACTGAAGAACGTACCCCCAAATCAATCACATTTCACTAACTGTTCAGGAGTTTGCCAGTAGTCAGGAAAACCTTGATGCACACGACAACACGACTTTTGAGAAGCAGAGAGACCTTAGGGTAAGTGATGTTTTGCATACAAGCAGAGAAGTAGACTTGGTGGCCCCTGCTCCATCTAGGAATCCACGGCCTGGCCCTTCTTACACTGAGGTGGCAGCCATCTGTACCTCCTACCCTCAAAACCAGGACAGCACATAGCAAAAACACAGTACAGACCAAAAAGCAGCAAACATTTTACACAGGTTACGCCTACTCAAAGACAAAAAGAAAATGATAGTGCAAGAAGTACATTGAAACGTCAGTACAAAATTTACGTCATGTAAATCTTGTGTCAGTCAATAGAAAGAAAAAAGAAATTGCTATAAAACAAATCGAAGTCGAGTGTTGTACAATTGAGATGACACACCGGAAGATCAAGATAATAAAAGAGAATACTGTAGATCAGGAAACACTGATAAAAAAAAGCACCAATTCTTCAAAATAACAAAACACAGTTCCTGCAGCCTTGGTATTACATGATTCTGTTTTCAAACTGACTGATGCGGGCAGGCTGGGTAGATCGTATGGGATTCGGGCAACCATGAGAAAAGTACCTACAGTTGAAGAAAACACCAATGAACTAGAGCAAACTAACTTGTCTTTGGCTGAAGTCATATTCATCCATGTGGGCATCAATAATTTACGGAAAAAGACCCCAAGAAAGCCAGTAAAGATCTTGTGGGTTGTCACTTCAATATAAAAAATAAAATATATATATCAAGATGCTGCTTAGAAAAGTTTCTCCTACCTGTAATCCATATTTGAATCAAAAGCAGATGTATTCAACGCTTACAACAATTCAGCCCTGCTAGAGCACCCTCCTGTTTCCTTCGTTTCACATGACAATCTTATAACAGGTCAGGGACGCATGATGCCAGGCGGTATTCACCCATCCTAACGTGGCACCAGTTCTTGCTGGGAATGTTCGTTGATCTCCTCTGCGCCTTCTCTGGGAAAGTCCAAAGAAAAGAGGTCTCCAGCGCCTGTGATATCAGTGGCCAAGAGGCTGTCTCTCCTTAAGTAGACCTGCCTTGCCCACAGACTGGCAGACTTGGCCCTGGGGAAATTTGTTTTACTGCTATTGACTTTCTGTCTCATGTTATTGTTCCTCTATATCCCTAGGTTTTTCACTTCAATGGGTTAAAGTGCAGACAAGTGTTTATTAGTTGTGCTACAGGAGTGCCAGTTGATTAATCCCTGTTAAGATTGCCTTTAATCATTCATTGTTACTTTTTTCTTGAAACCAGTTATTTATCATTTTTAGGATTAAGATTGTCTTTAATCATTCATTGTTACTTTTTGCTTTAAACCAGTTATTTTTTTAGGGCTTTTGATTGCTTGCTTTTTTCAATTTGTTTTGAACTGGGTTATTTGTGCTAAAATGAATCAAAAACTTCACATGTTTCAGTGGAAAGTCCAGATTGCCGCTGTTAATTTACCCTATTTGCTTCACCATCTATCTTCTAACAAAAACCAGGTTTTAGTGCTACAGTCTCTTAATGTAACATCAAGTCATTTACCAAATATTCAAAATTTCTATTACCCACCTATTTGACAAAACAAACTGTGTCTGGGGACAAAATCTACACTGCTATTTATGTGCAGCTGGGACTTCAGTATTCCATTTGTAAACCACCTGTACCAAGCAACATACCTGACCTCTACTCCTGTGTAGTATGTGTGGAATTCAACAAAAATCTAACATTTAACGTGGTGTCTGTTTATTTTCCAGAGGTCCAAATGACCAAAACTGGTTACATTCATAAGATGACTCCAAAGCCAAATGGTTTATAGGTGGTTACTTTAATGCCCATTCTCCATTGTGGGAAAAAGACTGCACTATTGTCACTAACAACCGTTTTGTAGAAAACATCGTTAATTCTCCATAATGTTTGCTTAACAATGAAAACTGTGTTACAAGAATTCCAGACGTCTCTTATCATAGATCCACTTCCATTGATTAGTCACTCATTTCTCCATCACTTGTCCCAAACAGTAGCTGGGAGACTTTTTCTGATAGCTTAAGAAGTGTCATTTGCCACTATGTGTTACTGTAAATGAAGAAGGGAGTACAGAAGATGTGATAATGGACAAAGTACCCAGATTTAAGTATAAAAAAGCAGAGGGGCAAGTTTAAAGGTCTGCTCAATGTATATAGTTTAGATCTAGAAACAGTACAAGACAATGAGGTGGACTCTATATTTATTAGCAAGTTGTTGTTTGCAGCAGAGAATTCAGTTCTTAAATAATTATAGTTCATTTAGTTCAGCAAAATCTTGTAGAAATATCTGGTGGAATCCACAATGCCAAAGTGTAGCAGATAAGAAAACAATTGAAGACTAAGAAATATCTAACAGACTTTAAAAGAGAGAACTATGAAGAAATGAAAAGAGCAAAAATTAATATTAATAAGGTGATTGCCCAGGCTAAGCATGATTATTGGTCCTCTTTTTGTATTTCAGATGTGTCAAGCCACAAAAATGTACCAAAGGTCTCTCAGAAGATACTATCTATCTATCTATCTATCTATCTATCTATCTATCTATCTATCTGTCCCGTAGTCTGACGACCGTTGGGGCACCCTCAAAGACTCAACAACCAGTTCCCTCCATTCCTCTCTCTGTTCTGCCTTTCTCAGGGTTTTGTTGAGTTCTAGGCCTGTCCATTCGCTGATGTTATCCTCCCAGCTCTTCCTTGGTCTGCCTCTTCTTCTTCCTCCTTGGACAGTGCCTTGTAAAACTATCTCTGCAAGTCCTTTGGATCATGTGACATGCCCATACCATTTAAGTTTACGCTTTTTCACGATCGTTAGAAGGTTCTCATAGGGTCCAATGGTTTGCTGGATTCTGTTATGCACGCTTTCGTTGCTTATGTGGTCTTTGTAGGAGATGCCAAGGAGTCTCCGAAAGCATCTCATCTCCACCGCCTGTACTCTTCTCTCCAAATCTGCAGTCAGGGTCCATGATTCACAGGCATACAGAAATATGGATATGACAAGGGAGCGCATTAGTCTTATCTTGGAGATAAGTGAGATATTTTTATCTCTCCAGATGGTGTTTAGTTTTGACAAAGCTGTTATTGTCTGTGCAGTCCTGCATACTACTTCTGGCTTGGATCCCTGGTCTGATACAATGGCTCCCATGTACTTGAAGCTTTGAACTGTTTCCAGCTTCTGGTCATTAACCCTGATATCAGTGCTAATGCCGTTGGTGTTATTAGTCATCAGTTTGGTCTTCTCTGCACTGATTTCCATGCCGTATGTTTTGGAGGCCTTATTCAAGTGTTCTGTTAGGCTGGCAAGCTCTTTTTCTGATCCTGCTATTCCATCAATGTCATCTGCGAAGCGGAGGTTTGTGATCGTTCTGCCACCAATGCTGACTGATCCTTCATGATGTTCCAGTGCATCAGCCATGATTCTCTCAAGGAAGATGTTGAAAAGAGTGGGTGAGAGTAGACAGCCCTGCCTTACTCCAACCGTTGTTCGAAACCATTCTCCAATGTTGTTGTTGTAGTACACTGCACTGGTGGCCTCTCTGTACAGCTGTTTGATGACTGATCAGGTTTGCATTGATGCTGTACAAATTCATGGTTGCCCACAAAGCTGCATGCCACACCCTGTCAAAGGCCTTCTTAAAATCGATAAATACGTGGTAAAGGTCTTGTTGATGTTGAAGGTACCGCTCACAAAGTATTCTGAGGTTGAATATCTGTTCTGTTGTGCTACGCCCTGCTCTGAAACCTGCTTGTTCCTCAGCAATGATGGTCTCTGCTTGTGGCTTCAGTCTATTCAATATTATCTGCAGCATGACCTTGCTTGGGTGGCATATGAGGCTGATTGTGCGGTAATTATGGCATTGTTGTAGATTTCCTTTCTTGGGGAGGGTGATGATGAGTGACTGTGTCCATGGTGTTGGCCATTTTCCTGTCTGCCAGATCTTGTTGCAGATTCTTAGTAGGGCGCTGATCATGGCTTCCCCTCCAGCTTGAACTAACTCAGCTGGAATGTTGTCAGCCCCTGCTGACTTCCCCTTTTTCAGCGATCTGACTGCTGTTTCCACTTCTTCTCGGAGGATAGGGTGACTGTCTGTGTCTTTGCTTGCGGGTACATTAAGGACTTCTGGATCTCCTGCGGTTCTATAGTTATACAGGTCGGAGCAGTATTCTGTCCATCTGTTCAGAATATATCCTTGTCGTCAGTGAGACACTTCCCATTTTTGTCTTGGATTGTTAAACCTTTTCCCTGTTTTGTGCTAGTCAGGTCTTTCACCAGCTGATATGCTTTCTTGCTATTGTTTTTCTTGATGTTCTCTTCAATGTCTTGGCACTGTTCACCGATCCATTTCTCTTTTGCCTCCGTCATGGACTTCCTGATTCTTTTGATGACTGCCCTATATTGTTCTGCTCTTTCTTTTGTTTCATTTTTCTTTTTCTTCAACTCTCTATGCTTGTCGCATAGTTGTAGGATGTTAGGTGTGACCCATGGTTTTTTGACTGGTCGGTGTTTGCCAAGAAGCTCGCTTGCTGTTTCAGTCAGTGCTGTATTGAAACTATTCGTCAGTGTATCTATGTCTGAGTCTATCACAGTGAGTGCTGCAAACTTTCCACCTATCCTTGCTTGAAAAATTTCTAATACCTCTGGGTCCTTCAGCTTCTCGAGGTCAAATTTGAACCTGATGTTGTTCCGCTTGTGGATTTTCTTTAGACGTAGTCGGAAAGTCATCATCACAAGATCATGATCACTCCCTATGTCTGCTCCTGGAAAACTTCGTGTCTGTGCGATGTTAACGCTAGACTGAAACCATCTTTTCACCATGATGTAATCTATTTGGTTGTGGTGTTCTCCATTTGGGCTATGCCATGTCCATTTTCTGGATTTCTTGTGTGGGCCAAGTGTATTCACTAGCTGGAAATGGTTGTTACTGGCAAACTCCAGGAGTCTCAAGCCTCTTTCATTTGATTGGTTATTACAATGTGGCCCACAAACGCCCTCCCCATCTTTCCATGCATCTTCTCCTACCTTGGCGTTCCAGTCACCTTGCACAATGAGGATGTCTTTCTTGGGAGTTTGATTCAGAACCTCTTGTAGCTGGTCATAAAATTCTTCTATGGCTTCATCTGTGCAGTCTGATGTAGGGGCGTATGCCTGTACTATAGTTATGTTAAAGGGGGTTGCTCTCAGGCGGATGGTAATAAGTCTGCTGGACTCAGGCTGACAGCTCATGACGGTGTTCACGGTGTCTTTGTGAACGAGAAACCCCACGCCGTGTTCATGTTTATCCTGTTTTCCACTGTAGTATAATTTGTGGTCTTCCTGGGTCGTTGTTTCTCCCATGTTTTTCCACCTTACTTCGCAGAGCCCAAGGATGCGCCATTGATATCTGGACATCTCATGTGTCAGTTCTTCCACTTTGCCTGCAGCTCTTAGCCAATGATGGTGTTGTTTTTAGCACGGATTTTGCTGTGTTTTACATCAGTAGCATACTTTCGACCTCTGTCCTGATGAGCAACAGAAGGCACGGTCCTTGGTAACCCGGGCGACGACCGATCCGGTATGGAAATTCTGGCTGTCTTTGTCATGGGTATATCTTGGGCAAATCAAACCTGGCGGAGCCCATCCCTCTCCAGGTCGGATTTTTTGATTGGGTTTACTCCCCACATGTGGCAGGTGGTACTGGGTTACATGGTTACCAGTAGCAGAGGGAGTCTCTGACCTGACTCAGAAGATACATGAAATGAAAAATGAAAAGTGGGGTACAGACGCTTAAATATTCTGATTCAATTAGATCTAAATAGTGATACATTTTCTGGCAATGCTGATATCTTCTAAAAAAACAATGCAAACGTCTAGTCTTTCCATTGATAAAATAACTTTTAGAGAGACAGAAGAGAAGCAATCTAAAAAGACCCATTACAACATAATGATCACTACATCATTGCCCCAATTACTATACAAGAGGTTAGACATGGATTTCTGTATCAGAGAAACAAAAAGACCTCTGTTGGTTTGGATGTAATCAAATGCCACACCATCTTCCTGAAAAGTATATGTTGGCTAAGTGATTTGTTCCGAAATTGTTGGAGCAGTGGAAGACTATCATGTGTATGAAAGCAGTCCGTAGTTGTACCAATTCTAAAACAAGGAAAGCTGAGTAACAATATAAATAACTACATGCCAATAGCACTTAACCCCCACCCCCACACCACCACACCCCCTCCCCCCATATTGGAAAATTAATGGAGAGAATTATTCTCCAAAGTATGGTGTACTATTGCGGGAGGGGGGTGTGGGGGGGGGGGGGGGGGGAGGTGTTGTACCAATGAATCAAGCAGGGTTTCCCAAAGGAAGATCCACTGTTGATCATATCCTATGATATCCACTGTTGATCATATCTTATGATATCCACTGTTGATCATATCCTATTATATCCACTGTTGATCATATCCTATGATATCCACTGTTGATCATCCTACGATATCCACTGTTGATCATATCCTATGATATCTACTGTTGATCATATCTTATGGTATCCACTGTTGATCATATTTTATGGTATCCACTGTTGATCATATCTTATGGTATCCACTGTTGATCATATCCTATGGTATCCACTGTTGATCATATCTTATGATATCTACTGTTGATCATATCTTATGATATCCACTGTTGATAATATCTTATGATATCCACTGTTGATCATATCTTATGATATCCACTGTTGATCATATCATATGATATCCACTGTTGATCCTATCCTATAATATCCACTGTTGATCATTTCCTATGATATCCACTGTTGATCATATCCTATGATGTCCACTGTCAATGTATGTACAATGTACAGTCAATCCCAGCTGAGATCTACAAAGGGGGTGGCAGAGCGCTGACTGAAAAACTTCATGAGCTCTTCCAAGTCGTATGGCAGCATGAGACACTTCCGCAAGACTTCAAAAATGCCTCCATCATACATCTATACAGAACAAAGGAAACCGCCAGGCCTGTGACAACCACCGAGGAATATCCCTGCTGTCCATCAAAGGCAAGGTCCTGGCCAAAGTACTGCTGAACCGGCTCATAGTCCACTTTGAGCAAGACCTTCTTCCAGAGAGTCAATGTGGCTTCCGGAAAGATCGCGGGACTATCAACATGGTGTTTGCTGCCAGGCAGCTCCAAGAGAAGTGTCAGGAACAAAACACTGACCTCTACTCCACCTTTGTTGATCTGACCAAGGCCTTTGATACTGTTAGCAGAGAGAGTCTATGGAAAATCATGGCGAAGTACGGCTGCCCAAGAAAATCCATCGCCATCGTACGTCAGTTTCATGATGGTATGCTGGCCAGAGTACAAGACAACGGAGAGGCATCTGAATCCTTCCCAATCACCAACGGAGTGAAGCAGGGCTGTGTTCTTGCTCCCACCCTGTTCAGCCTCATGTTTTCGGCAATGCTGTCAGATGCGTTCAGAGATTCGCAGGTTGGTGTCAGCATCAGGTACAGGTATGATGGATCACTCTTCAATCTCAGGAGGCTTCAAGCAAAAACCAAGGTCTCAACAGATATCATCAACGACTTCCTGTTTGCTGATGATTGCGCTCTCAATGCTGCTTCTGAAGCTGACATGCAAGACAGTGTTGACAAGTTCTCTGATGCTTGCAACAACTTTGGGTTGACAATCAGTACCAAGAAGACTGAGATAATGCACCAACCAGCCCCAAGGAAGCCCTACGTTGAACCAAACATCTCCGTAAATGGACATACTCTCAAAGCAGTGGACAAATTTACTTATCTTGGCAGTACCCTCTCCCGCACAGTAGCCATTGATGATGAGGTCAACACCAGACTCGCCAAAGGCATCTTATGATATCCACTGTTGATCATATCCTATGATATCCACTGTTGATCATATCCTATGATATCCACTGTTGATCATATCTTATGATATCCACTGTTGATCATATCTTATGATATTCACTGTTGATCATATCTTATGATATTCACTGTTGATCGTATCCTATGATATCCACTGTAGATCATATCACATATGTTCATCATATCCTAAAGCTGACAACGCAAATAAAAACTCAGTATGCCAGAGGCAAGAACATTTTAAGCCACATTCTTTGATGTAACAAAGCTTATGACAGTGTGTCTAGATTGCTTTTTAAGTTGAAGTCAGTAGGTTTTTTTCAGGACACCTGTACAATTATGTCAAATATTTTCTTAAAGGTCGAAGTATTCAAGTTAAAGTGTGACACACCTTCTAGATCTGTTGACATGGAAATACTGCAGGGGTCTGTAATTGCATCAATGCTATTCAATATTTTGATGCAAGATCTTCCAAGTGTTTTAACAGAAAATGGTTCAATATGCAGATGACATATGCATGTGGACTAAGGCTACTATGAAAAAGAAATCTTATAGAAGAGAAATAAATCATATAGGGAAGTTATATCAATTTGATGTACAAAGTTTATATACTTTTTATGAAAGAAAACGGACTTGTGCATTCAGCTGAACCCCCCCCCCCCCCCCCCCCCCCCCAAAATATGATGCTTTTTAGTAAATGAGCAATCCCCGATAATTTGCCAGTGTTCAGAATAGGTGGTGTTCAGATCCAGTATACAAATCTGGTTCAAGTCAAGGGAGTTTTTCTTACATCAACACTATACTGGAAGTGCCATATAGAACATATTCTTAATAAAGCTCGTTAAAGCCTTAACATTTTGAAAGTCCTCAGCAAACAGCCTTGGGGTTAAGATATATTTACTTTTAAACATTTGGCTGTATCACTTGTGAGAAGTAAACTGTCTTATGGACAAGAAGGCATTTCAGTGCTCCAAAGTTTATGCTGGCAAAGCTACAAAGCATTGATTGTAAGGCATTTAAATTGGCTCTAGGGTTCCTCTTCATGCTTCTAACATTGGTTCTTACAAAGAAATTGGTGTGTTGCTGATGGATGGATTTCGAAAGTTATCAGTTACAAAATATGTAGTGAAAGGTCACAAAATATATGTCTCTTCAGTCTCTTATAACTTACACTTTAGACTGTCTAGATGAAACTGAAATTGGTGTAAACAATATTGCATATCGACCCCTGTTCCAACCCTACCACTGTGGGAGATGCAGCAGGCGGGCTTTGCCATTGATGACACAGATCTATAAAAAAAAAAACAACCACACACTTAAAGTGAGCATCCACATATTTTAGCTTCCAACATTAAAAACCGTCTTTATGGGCAATATCCAGAACATTTGGATGTTTACACTGATGGTTCACTATTGGATGATCATGAAGCAGGGGCAGGATTGTAATTCAAGCTCTTAAGACCAAAAAATATCTTTCTATGTGGAAAAAATAGATCCATTTTTATGGCAGAGCTTCTGGTGATTTCAATGGCACTGACATTCCTTTAAGATTTACCTGTTTCTATTTTCAAAGCTTTCATATGTGTTGACTCTAAGTCTGTGTTAAGTGCTTTGCAGTCAGTAAGTTATCGTGACAACACAGGAGTAGGAATAGTTAGTGAAATCAACACCTTAATTCATTTCCTAACTGTACGTGGTACTCATGTCACCTTTCTATGGATTCCATCCCATTGTTGTATATAATCGGAAATGATCTGGCTGATCAGACTGCAAAACAGGGAGCTAAAAAATCTAGTTAAATCAAGTGAATCAAGTTACAAGTTCAATATAGGGTACAAGAGTGTCATTGCTTTCTAAGAAAAGTCTTTAGGATTCCTTTAACCAAGTACCATAAAACAGCAATGAATCCGTCACAAAACTACAAAATAAGACACAATTCCTAGATACCAAAGCAGCTTTGTATAAAAATTTCCATCGTAATAAGATCCTTTACATATGAGTTTTTAAAGAATTTAAATACCTTGGCAGCCTCTTCACTGAAGATGGAAAATTGGACAGAGAGATAGAAACAAGATGCCAGAAAGCAAACACAGTCAGTTACCAACTCGCCCCCCTTCTAAAACATTTCAGCATCCCAATGAGCACCAAGGCAAAACTCATCAACGCCATCTTCGTTCCAACACTCACATACCAGTGTCAGACATGGGCCCTAACAAAAGCCTTAGAGAGAAAATTGGTCACATGTGAAATGCGCTGCCTGAGAAAAGCTGTCAACAAGACCAGACGCGACAAGATCAAGAATGAGGTGATCAGAGACATGGTCGGACTAACACCAATTCTCCACCATATCGAACAACAAAGGATCAGGTGGTTTGGTCACCTCACTAGAATGCCGCCCAACCAACCAGCCCTACGGGCATACACCACCAAACACAATGGCTGGAAAGCCAGAGGTAGACCAAGGAGACGATGGAGCGACTCCGTGGCTGACACCCTGCGAGCCCATGACCTGTCACTACATCAAGCCTCCCGCCTTGCTGCAGACAGACGTCTGTGTCTCTCCGCGACGCCGAAAGGCACCAGCGGCAGATGAAAGATGAAAGAAGAAGAAGAAGACATATAAGTAGAACTATCACATCATTGTTTTACGGGAAAAGATTGGACGCTTATAAAACAAAATTTAGTATGAATGTTTCTGCTCTTGTCGTGACCGATTTACAAATCAGCATATATTTTTTGAATGCCCAGGTTTTCAAGACATTTTAGCCTCATTTGAAAGCAAAAAACATTATTGCAAATTCTCCCAAATACTGAGTTACTACTTGAGATAATGTTATATTTATTTTATTCAGTGTTCGGTAGCTTCCTTTAACTTCTGTTAATCTTGCTTGTTAATAGATAGAGTTATCTGTATGTACTTGAGCTGGTTGGGGAGGGTGGTTGTTTGTTTGCATGTTTGTTTGTTTTTCATCCATATCATATAATGTGCATAGACATTAATGCAAAGACTACTACGACGACTACTACTACTACACACAAACACCACCCCCCTCCCCCTAATATCACTTAATATGAAAAGACTTTAAATTAAAGAAGAAACATACACACATGCATACAGACACATGCACGCACACACACATACTCGTATGCGCGTGCACACACACAATACATAGAAACACACACACATATACACAGGTATGTGCACATACACACACGTGTGCATGTGTGCTTGCAACAGCGAACACATATATATGAATGAAATAGATTGAAACTATGATAAAGAAGTATGTATTAAATAGAGATTGAGGCTGTGATAAAAAAAGTATGAATGAAATAGAGACAAACTATGATAAAGAGAAATTACTGTATAAATAAACATGAAACACAGACTGAAAGGTAAAATGACAGACGGAGAGACACATTACCGCATGTAGACTCTGGGGTGTACAGCAATTAATGTCTTTTTTAAGCCTAGCAACCAAACCATCACTATAAAAGCAACACTCTTCAAAAGACAAAAAATGTAAAAGCAATACAAATTAAAGCACACACAAAATAAAACAATGTAATGGACAAAGAAGCCCCCAAAACACCAATCTGATATCTAACAAGCAGAAACAAAACGGTATCCAAAACAACCATACAAACACTAGGAACTAATCAAAACAGGACAGTACAAAGACCTGACCATCAAACAAAACTGCAGCAAACAACTCCAGGTGAAGGAACAAAAACAAACTTTAACAAGAACAAAAACAAACTTTAACAAGCACACACCTCTCAAAATTCTGATCATTAAAAAAAAGTTGCAATACAATTGAACACAACACAAACACTATCATTTCACAATTACACACTGAATCAGTCAATCTGTTAGCTCTATCCCACAGGGAAGAAATCGTCCTGCGTTCCTTCCCACATTGATATTTATCTCAACTCTCTCTCTCTCTCTCTCTCTCTCTCTCTCTCTCTCACCTTCGTGGGTGAGTGCGTGTGTGTATGTGCCCGCGCGCGTGCGAGAGCTCATGAACGTGTGCGTGTGCAATATTGAATTACTAAATAAGTAATGATGGAAAGTACCATGCTTATATAGATGTAAACTAAAAATATGATCAAGATGTCACTTTCGGAATTGATAACGTATACCAAACAAGGATGTAGACGAAAATGATGAAGATAATAACGATGATTGTATTGAATGTAATTACTGATAACGGTGACATCATGTGTTTAGGATTATGATAACCACGATGCTCTCAGTCATGTGCTATGTGTTTGAAGAATGTGTGCAACAGTATACAAAAAACTGTTGATTTACATATTTCAGTTTGTTCCCTTTTGTCCCCTTTACTTGTATTGTGGCCCAAGGCCGAAGTACAATTAAAATGTTCAGAGTTCAGAGTTCTCTCTCTCTCTCTCTCTCCCATTCTCTTCCCTCTATTCAGCTCACTGGCTGGTTAGGTGTTGTTGCCTGGAGGGAATGACAGGAGAACTGGGGGTGGGGGGGCGCGGAGGAAAGTTAGTGGTGTGGATCCAAGCATCCTACAGGGAGGAAAGAGAAGTGGAGGTATGGGGGAAGTGTGAACATGGTAGTAGTGAGAGAAGAGGAAGTGGTGTGTGTGTGTGTGTGTGTGTGTGTGTGTGTGTGTGTGTGTGCCCGCGCAGAGGCACACGTGAGGGCGGGGGGGCGGGAGGGGGGTGAATTAGAAAACTTCATTGTCATGAGATCATTTGACATGAAAAGTAAACATAAACAGTTAACATTTCCTAAAAGATGTAGACTCAGAAATGTATGCAGTGTGTGTGATGTTACCCACCAGAACCATTTTCAAGACAATAGGCAACAGACAACGAAACTTCCTTATTCATCGCCATTACTTAGCTGACCACTGTCAAAGTCAAACCAGAATTCTGGATGGTTCACACATCTGAGCTGAGGCCCATAAGTCAGCCTTGCCATTTGTTGGAGAGTGCTGTGCATGCTGGTTAATCAGGGGTAGCCCATTACTGAATGCTACAAATGAGAGGTGGGGGAGGGGGGGGGGGGGGGTTGAGGCCTGTATCACTGTCACTATGTCCTCTGTGCCTGCCTGTGTCAGGATTGTTGGTTGTTTTTGACTACGACTCTTTCTCTCTCTCTCTGTCTCTCTCTCTAAATATGTAAATGATATGGACTTCTATTGCTTCCATGTTGCTGTTACTCAGCTAAGATTAGGTGTACTCCCAATTAATAATAATGTACATAGATATAGTGAATCTGTGCTGGATAGAAGTTGTTCTTTTGTGATAATCAAGTTGAGAATGAACGTCACCTCTTGTTTGACTGCAGCCTTTACACAGACCTCTGAAACAAAATTCTTAAGGAATCATCAGAAGTATCCTTTTATGAACAACTTTATTCATCAAATGTGAATCACAGGCATTATGTATCCAGATGTTTTTCATGCAATCAATATTTGCATGCAAACCTATCAACATTGAGTATGACATACTGACCTAAATAAATGTAGCACCACACCTCCCAGAAGAAGGGATTTAGGTATTCACATACCAAATTTCACACTTCCTAGCAGCAATGCACAATAGATGATGTATTCGCCCCTTATCTGCCTGGCTAATAGACGGAAGATGATATTTGGCTTATAATGATAGGCAGCTTAAACTTGTCTTTTGGCATTTCGTAAATCTTATCAATTGATACAAACTGGAATTGTAACTGTTTT
>CM054157.1:870925-885925 GCA_028751875.1 Rapana venosa
TAAACCTAAAGACAGAGGAAATCTCCCTCGAAAACATTCTACATTAATCATTTCAAGAACCGACTATCCAAGCACTGCATTGACACAAGACACTCAACAACAACCACCACAACGGCACAATGAACTATCACATAACTCAATCATATCTACAGAACATCCCTCACCTTTCACTTAGAAACAACAAGGTGCACTCCTGCACCCCAGGAAAGACGTTGACAAAACGGACAGCACAACGAACGTAGACTGGTCCTCGGGAGCCAGAACCACTCAAAGATGACTTCTCCCCTCTGCTCTCCAAGAAGAGACACCACACCACAGGAAGTACGGTGCACTCCTGCACCTCAAGGAAGACGTTGACAGGACGGACACGACGTAACAACGAAGAACGAAGACCGGGTTCACAGGAGCCTGAACTACTCCAAGGTACTGCTCCCCCCTACTCTCCAAATAGAGAGACAACACCACGCGGCGCCCAACAGCCCAGCTGGAACGGCAACCAACGAACTTCAGCCAAAGACAGAATCTCCTCCCCTAACTGAAGTCAAGATCTCCTTCTATTTAAAGCTGCTGCTGCTCAGCTGATGAAGCAAACCCTCACGACCAAGAACTTCACGAGAAGCTAACCTGATGCAAAATTGCAGAGAAAAGGAAATGTGCATGCCACTAAGCTGGAGTTCACCATGTACGTAAAAAAATGCGAATGTGAACACAGAAAGACACCAGCATCCAGAAACACATAGAAAGAAATAGCCTGAGTAATGCATGGAATTATGCGCAGAATTATGCAAATAGTGACAATTGGATTCAAATGGTCTTCTAAGAAGCAGGGTAAATGAATGAAGACCTCAATTGTGTTTGTATGCTCTTTTTGTGTCAGTCAGCACTGACTCGTGTTGATGAAATACACATGTAGGGGTGCCAAGGTAGGAACAAAGTTTGTGAGAAGTTATGATTAATTTGTTTGGTTTCGGGGGGGGGGGGGGGGGATGTCTTTTTCCACTCTTGTACCTTGAAATGTATTGTGTCCAAAAGCCGATGTGCATTGAACAGTTTCAGAATTTCAGAGTTCTTTGTCTGTCTGTCTGTCTGTCTGTCTGCCTGCCTGCCTGCCTGCCTGCCTGCCTGCCTGCCTGCCTGTCTGTCTGCCTGCCTGTCTGTCTGTCTGTCTGTCTCCCTCTCTCTCTCGTCTGTCTGTCTGTCTGTCTGTCTGCTCTGTCTGCCTGTCTGTCCTCTTCTCTCCTCTCTCTCTCTCTCTCTCTCTCTCTCTTCTCTCTCTCTCTCTCTCTCTCTCTCTCTCTCTCCTTCCCCCTCTCTCTCCTCCCACCCCCCCTCTCTCCCTTTCTCTCTCTCTCCCTCTCTCTAACATACCCACAAGTAATTTTGTCCAACACCCTCATGGTAAAGTGCTAGGAGATCATCAGAAACTGACAGTGTGGCTTTGCTTTGTAATCAAGTTTTAAACACATGACGCTGAAGAGTCTGCAACTGTCTGCTTGTTTGGTTTTGACACGGGCTATTTCCATGTAAATTTGCTTGTCGAGTTTCAGTTTGTTACTGTCGATAATATAAAACGTGTCTGTCGTCCTGCCTGGTTATTTAGCTGGGTGGTTTTTTTTCTGGGTGGCCGGCTAGTTCTCTCTCTCTCTCTCTCTCTCTCTCTCTCTCTCTCTCTCTCTCTCTCTCTCTCTCTCTCTCTCTCTCTCCCTCTCTCTCTCTCTCCCTCTCTCTCTCTCCCCCTCTCTCTCCCCCCTCTCTCTCCCCCCTTTCTCTCTCTGTCACAGATCCAAACAAACATTCCTGAAACTTGTCAAAACTCCCTGTAAAAGATAAAGAAATAAAACAATGACATAGATTAACAAATCGAAGTTGCGGCAAAACGTCTGAAGTTGTCAGTTTTGCTTTGTTTTATGGTCAAGTTTTAAAAGTTAAGACTTTCAAATTTTCTGGTGGGTGATTCTGATATTATGTCATCTTAATGCATATTTGCTTGTCAAAAATAGCTTGTACAATTTCTGTCAATAACACAAGGTTCTTTCGTTTTGGTTTTGGTTTTGGTCATGCAGGCCCAGACATTTCCCAGGGAAAAAAGTGACTCCTGTGTGAAAAGTCTACGTTTCACTAAGGGCCTTATAGGTCAATCTTTGTCTTTGTTTTGTACATTACAACATCTTCATTTTCCACGTCACAAAATATTATGAAATACATTGCCACAGTTTCACCACCATATCACATCATTGGTATTGAAACATTGCATGACAATATCTCCACTGTGCAAAAACAAGGAGTTTTGAAATAATGGTAATGTCCTTTGCAGCTGTTACTGGTATTTCAGCTGTCTTCAAACAGAGGCTGATAGAAGTGCCTTTTTCTTTGAACAACAGGCATGGTTACTCTGGCAATATGTTGTTCTGTATCATATTTCATTGTTACATGCTGTCTAAGTTTTTCATATATAAGTGCAAATTTGAAAACAAAACCCTAGTGTTTTCACTTTTTAACACAAAGTGATTTGTTTCTCTTGCTGCTGGGCTATGTGATTCTCTGTCTGTCTGTCTGTCTGTCTGTCTGTCTGTCTGTCTGTCTGTCTGTCTCTCTCTCTCTCTCTCTCTCTCTCTCTCTCTCTCTCTCTCTCTCTCTCACAAAGACACAATCGAGAAGAAATATAGATTAATCAATTCTCTGACCAAACTGAAGAAAGGAGCGGAGTGAAAGCGGAGTGAAAGCCTTATCACTAGATACTCTGAAGTAGCACAGAGTCTGCTGCTGACTGTTATCTGTGTTGACGATTCAGCGTTGAAGTTATTGTTATTATTAGTCATGGCTGTCAGACTTGGCCAGGGGTCTTGCTTGCTATTAGGTTTGGTGTCGTTTTGCCTGTCAAGAGAAGCGTTGAGCTTGTCTTCCCTTCCTTCCCCTGTTCATTTAAAAAAAAAATTATTCTTTTATATCGAGGATAATGGAATAAGCACTCATGTGCTTTTTTACATCCAGTCCCCGTGTGTATGCGGTTTTGTAAATTTTGTCATCTGTTTTCATCAGTCTGTCTGTCTGTCTGTTCGTCTGCTTCTTCTCTTGAATTTCTGTGTTACATTGTCATGTCTCTCTGTCTGTGCTTGTTTATTTTGTGTTGTTTTAGCCCTTTGAGTCTGTTTTTGTCTGTTTGTTTGTCAGTCTGTCTGCCTGGCCTAGGCTAGTCTGGCCTGTATGTTTTACCCTACATTTTGTTGTGGTGTATTGTTTTTATGGCGGGATAGCTCAGTAGGGGACGGAGATTGCTCGGTGGTCGGAACACTCGGTTTCCCCCAGCCAAGTTAAACAGCGTCGAGCGTGGTTACCAGTTGGATGGGTGACCGTTTGCGCACCTTGGCTTGAGTACAGTTCCCCCAGTCCACCCAGCTGTAAATGGGTACCTGCCTCGTTAAGGTCATGGAAGATAAAGCAGCGAGGGAGAGGAGATGGGCGCCGCCCTCAAGATGCTGGCCCTTGGAGAAGTGAGGTCTCTGACGCCTCGCTCCCCTACGACTTTATAGGTTATGGAACACCCTTTAATGTATATATTGTTCCTACATTATTTTGTGTTGTACTTAATTTTTAGTGACACTGTAATGTATTGTACAACATTGTTTACACTGATTAGGCTTGTTTCACATTCTGTTACAATGTGCTGTTTATAAAAACCAACATACTAAAAGAATAATGACACGGTTATCATATACACTTTCATTCCCATACGACAAGTCTCCATCAGGCCAAAATCAGCAGGGAGTACTTTGTCATTAAAGAGACCGATTCTCACCCCCGCTGTATCTTATAACAAGAAGGCGCCAACCTCCTGATGCTTGGGGTATGGTTGTTTTCTTTATACTATGGTATTGTGTGATGTTTTTATATTATGGTATTGTGTGGTGTTGTCTTTATATTATTATGGTATTGTGTGGTCTTGTCTTTATATTATATGGTATTGTGTGGTGTTTGCTTCATATTATTATGGTATTGAGTGGTGTTTTCTTTATATTATGGTACCGTGTGGTGTTGTCTTTGTATTATTATGGTATTGTGTGGTGTTTTCTTTATATTATGGTATTGTGTGGTGTTGTCTTTATGTTATTATGGTATTGTGTGGTGTTGTCTTCATATCATTATGGCATTGAGTGGTGTTTTCTTTATATTATGGTATTGTGTGGTGTATTTATATTATGGTATTGTATGGTGTTGTCTTTATATTATTATGATATCGAGTGGTGTTTTCTTTATACTATGGTATTGTGTGGTGTTGTCTTTCTATTATTATGGTATTGTGTGATGTTCTCTTTATGTTATGGTATTGTGTGGTGCTGTCTTTATATGATGGTATTGTGTGGTGTTGTCTTTATATTATTATAGTATTGTGTGGTGTTGTCTTTATATTATTATAGTATTGTGTGGTGTTGTCTTTATATTATTATGGTATTGTGTGCTGTTGTCTTTATATTATTATGGCATTGTGTGGTGTCTTTTTATTCAGCGCGCGCGTGTGTGTGTGTGTGTGTTTTATTTATTCTTTTTATATTTTTATTCTTTTATATCGAGGACTTATGTGCTTTTTTACATCCTGCCCCCGTGTTAATGCGGATTTGTGAATTCTGTCATCTGTTCCCACCGGCACACAGTGGCCTACTCTTACGAAAAGCGGAACAGGATTTAACGTGTGCGCAAGATGTTCTGCGTGCGTTCGCACACGAGAGCTCGGTTTATAGTCTCATCCGAAGGACTTTGGGGGAGAGTGGAATCTGCACTGATGTTAACTCGAGAGGAAAATTTCCCCTTCATCGGGAATCAAACCGGGGTCGTCAGATTGTGAGCGCAATGTTCTGACCACTAGGCTATCATCCCCCCCCCCCCCCCCCCCCGTGTGTGTGTGTATTTTTTTTATATCAAGGATAATGGAATAATCACATATTTGCTTTTTTACATCCAGTCCCCGTGTGTATGCGGATTTGTAAATTCTGTCATCTGTTCCCACCGACACACAATGGCCTACTCTTACTAAAAGCGGAACAGGATTTAACGTGTGCGCAAGATGTTCTGCGTGCGTTCGCACACGGGACCTCGGTTTATAGTCTCATCCTTAGGTGGTATATGTGTGTGTGTGTGTGTGTGTGTGTGTGTGTGTGTGTGTGTGTGTGTGTGTGTGAGTGTGCGTGCGTGCATGCGTGCGTGCGTGCGCGCGCATGTGTGTGTATTGTTGTTTTTGTTGTTGTTTTTGTTGTTGTTTGGGTTCATTGTTTCCTTGTTTGCGTTATGTCGAGGTTTTTGTCTTTTTTAAAAATCTTCTTTTTGCTTTCTATTTTCTTTTTTTTCTCTTGTCTTTCTTCCATTGATATGTTACTTTGTCTCGATTTTCTGTATATCTGTCCATGTGTCTCTATCTATTTATTTATTCTTTTATTTATTAAGCATTGTAAACCTTGGATTCATCGTGGCAAAACCAGAAGAGGAGCACGTGCGGGCATACGTCATCAACTGCAGCGTGCTTCCCCGATATCTGCCTTCCCCCTCACTTCTGACGTCACCACCACAACATCGCCTCACTTTCTGGTCCTCCACCTGTTTCAACATTTGTGTGTTACTCTGACTACATGGGTTCTATCCCTAACCTGTGTCATGATCTGCATGAGACTCTAAATCCCCCGCCTGATCCAGTTCTTTCACCGTCTTCCACACCTGACTCACAATCCAAACTATCTGCTCTTCCACTGGACACATCTCTACCATCACCCTCATCTTGTTCCTCAGGTAGTCATAGTCACTCACCACTGTCTTCTCCAACCTCTCTGCCTCCCTCAAACCTTCTCCATATGTGTCTACTAAACGCGCAATCTGTTTCCCCTGATGGCAAAGCTGACTTCATTTCTGATCTTATTTCTGAACACAACATAGATCTAACCTTTCATACAGAGACTTGGCTAAAACCACTAGGCCCCAAACCAAAGATAAAACAGCTGACTCCACCTGGCTACAAAACTCTTTCTTTCCTCCGACTCTCCCGTGGAGGTGGCATTGCCATCATCTACAAAGGCACACTGCATCCAGCTCTTTCTTTCTGCCACTCCCTTCCTTTTCCAACCGAATCTTTCGAAGTCTGTGAACTCAACCTCACCTTACCTGGCCACTTTGTTGCTTTCTGTTGCCTTTACCGTCCACCTCCCAACCGTAGAAACAATTTGACGTCTTCAGTTTTCCACCAAGAGTTTCAGTCACTCCTTGACCATTACAGCCTCTCTCCAAAAAAACGTATCATTCTTGGAGACTTTAACTTCCACTTCGACAACCAGTCATCTACTGATGTCAAGCGTCTTTCTCTTTCTTTGTCAAATCACTCTCTTTCCCAGCTGGTAAACGAACCAACACGCAGATCAGGTCACATTTTAGACTGGCTTATTACCGATGTTTCGCAAGGTCTAGTTACATCTCAGTCTGTATCTGTCACTGACGAACTGCTCTCCGATCTTTCTGCCACTCTTTTATTTCTCAACATTGCAAAGCCTATCAGAAAGAAGAAGTGCATTACCCGTCGCAACCTCAAGGCCATAGATATTCAAACTTTTCTTTCCCCAGCTGCTGAACACCTATCACAAATCCCTGACCATACTGACCCTTCTAAACACTACAATACCGTCCTCAGCCAACTCCTTGATGAGCATGCTCCTCCTACTAACCATCTCCTGCTGATAGGCCATGTGCACCATGGTACAACCGTGACATCCTGGTCGCAAAACGCAAACGCGGACAACTAGAGCGGCAATGGCACAAAAACCCTGAAATAAACAGCTTCTTCGTAAATAAATCAACAAAGTCAAAACCTTAATACATTCAGCAAAAACAAAGTATTACTCTTCTCAAGTTCTTCATGCCACGTCTATGAAATCTCTCTATTCCCTCACATGCACTCTTCTTGGATTTGCGAAGGCTAGTCCTCTGCCTTCTATCCACGACCACTCTGAACTTCCTTCTATATTTTCTGCATTCTTCTCTGACAAAGTCAGCAACATTCGCTCCAGTTTGGATCAGACTCCTTTCTAGCCTGCAACTTCTGATCCCCAATTGTGGCACTCCTCTCTTTTCCTTTCATCCAGCAAATGAGAAAGAAATTGAGATAATTCTGAAAGGAATGACTATAAAATCATGTGATCTTGACCCCATACCTGCTTCTCTTTTTGCACAGTACCTGCCACAACTTATACCCACTATCACGAAAATAGTAAACTTATCTCTTGTTTCTGGAAATGTTCCTTCAGCTCTAAAATCTGCTATAGTCACACCTTTACTGAAAAGGCATGACCTTGACCCTAACATTCTGAAAAACTGTAGTAGATAAACCTGATTGGCCTTTGCACTGGATGGCAGCAGGGTGTGTCTCTCTGTGTTTGGGTGTTGTTTTTGTGCATTTTTACTCTGTTTAGCTAAACAAATTTAATATTTACGTGTTTGTGACTACACCGTGCATTGACTGGTCAGATTAGTTTTCCTTAATATCATTTACATTTTGAATTACTTTAAATTATAATTTTCATTTTCTGATAAATTTTCGAAGTTTCAACTGACTGTATGATTTGTGTTCAAATGGATTTGCTGGTCCTTGTGACCCATTTCACTGTAACAGCAGGCCCTGTGACAAGTTGCACGTGAAACACGAACTCAGATCTCCCCCACCACAACTACCCAGTGTTCCTTCTTCCACCGATATGACACTAACTGTTGAAGATTTGAGAGCATTGCTCTCACATGGGTTTACGATATACCATACAAACTTAAAAAACACATTTCAATCTTAGGAATCAACCGCCGCAAAACTAGACGAGGAACCCGTGCCGGCAGACGTCATCGCCTGTGGCCCCCTACATCCGTCTCCCTCCTCGCTTCTGACGTCACTACCACTACCACCGTAACCAAGGACAACTCCGCTTCACTTCCCTCTGATCAGCCTGCTTCTTCCTGTGTTAATGACTTTGACAAAACGTGTTCTGATAGTTATGTGTATCGCGATGTGTCTGAAACTGTAAATCCCCAAACTTGCCTAGTTCTTTCACCAGCTTCTACACCTGACTCTCAATACAAACTTTTGTCTGCTCTCCCACTCTCCACATCTCTACCATTGCATTCATCCACTTCCTCTGACAGTTATCCTAATTCACCACAGTTAACATCAACCTCTCTGCCTCCTTCAAACCTCCTTAGCATGTGCTTGTTCAACGTGCAATCTGTCTGCCCAGAAGGTAAAGCTGATCTCATTTCTGATTTCGTCTCTGAACAGAATATTGATATAACATTTACAGAAACCTGGTTAAAACCACACGGTCATGAACTGAAAACAAAACAACTGACACCACCAGGTTATAAAACTCTTTCTCTTTCCCGACCCTCCCGTGGAGGTGGCATTGCCATCGTTTATAAAGATACACTCGAACCTGCTCTTTCTTTCTGTCACTCCCTTTCTTTTTCACCTGAATCTTTCGAAGTCTGTGAACTCAACTTCAATACACCTGGCCACTCTATTACTTTCTGCTGTCTTTACCGTCCACCTCCAAGCCGTAAGAATAATCTGATATCTTCAATATTCCATCAGGAGTTTCAGTCACTCCTGGATCACTACAGCCTCTCTCCCAAAAAGCTTACCATTCTCGGTGACTTTAACTTCCCCTTTGATAACCAATCTTCTTCCGACGTCAAACGTCTTTCTCTTTCTTTTTCAAACCACTCTTTTTCTCAGCTAGTAAATGAAGCAACGCACAGATCAGGACATATTTTTAGACTGGCTAATTACTGATGTTTCCCAAGATCTGATCACATCTGTATCTATCACTGATGAACTACTTTCTGATCATTCCGCTGTTCTTTTTCTCTAAACATTGTAAAGCCGCCTATCAGAAAGAAAAAGTATGTCACCCATCGCAACCTCAAAGCCATAGATATTCAAACTTTCTCTGCACAAGCTGCTGAACGCCTATCGCAAACCTCTGACAACAATAACCCCTCTAAACACTACAATGATGTTCTCAGCCAACTGCTTGATGAGCATGCACCTCCCACTGACCGTCTCCTGCCTGATAGGCCATGTGCGCCATGGTACACCCATGACATCCTGGTCGCAAAGCGCAAACGCAGGCAACTAGAGCTGCAGTGGCGAAAAGCAAAAACGGAAATGAATAAGCAGCTCTTCCGAAAACAAGTAAACAAAGTCAAGTCTTTAATTCTTTCAGAAAACACAAAGTATTACTCTTCTCAAGTTCTTAATGCCACGTCAATGAAATCTCTCTTTTCTCTCACATCTACTCTTCTTGGATCTGTGAAGGCAAGCCCTCTGCGTTCCATCCACAACCACTCTGAACTTCCTTCTATATTTTCTGCATTCTTTTCTGAAAAAGTCCATAACATTTGCTCCAAACTGGATCAGAATCCTTTCCAGCCTGCACTTCTTGATCCCCAATTCTCTGGCACTCCTCTCCTTTTCTTTCATCCGACAAGTGAGAAAGAAATCACGATAATTCTGAAAGAAATGACTATAAAATCATGCGATCTTGATCCCATACCTGCTTCTCTTTTCACACAGTGCCTACCACAACTTATACCCACTATCACGAAAATAGTAAACTCATCTTTTGTTTCAGGAAATCCTCCTCGAGAGAATGAAAAATGCAGTCGACCATCTCCTCCGAGACCAGCAGGCCGGCTTCCGCCAGAACAGATCATGCGTAGATCAGATTGCCACCTTGCGCATCATCGTTGAGCAATCTTTAGAGTGGAACTCATCTTTATACATCAACTTTGTTGATTATGAGAAAGCCTTTGACAGTGTGGACCGCAACACCCTCTGGAAATTGCTTCGCCACCATGGAGTGCCAACCAAACTGGTCAACTTGATCAAGAACTCCTATGAAAGAATGACCTCCCGGGTGGTCCATGGAGGACAACTCACAAACAGCTTTGAGGTGAAGACCGGAGTCAGACAAGGCTGTCTCCTGTCACCTTTCCTCTTCCTCCTGGCGATCGATTGGACCATGAAGACTTCAACGGCATACAGAAGAAATGGAATCCAGTGGACACTGTGGGACCAGCTGGATGATCTCGACTTTGCAGACGACCTGGCCCTGCTTTCCCACAGCCGCCAACAGATGCAGGACAAGACTACAGAACTAGCAGCCACCTCATTACAAGTTGGTCTCAAGATCCATGAAGGCAAAACCAAGGTTCTCAAGATCAACGCAGTGAGTGAGGACCCAGTCACACTAAATGGGAAGGAGCTGGAAGAAGTGGAGACATTCACGTACCTGGGTAGCATCATTAACATGCAGGGCGGCACAGACGCAGACGTCAGAGCAAGAATTGGCAAGGCGAGGGCAGCGTACTTGCAGCTGAAGAACATCTGGAGCTCCAAGGTGGTGTCGACCCACACAAAGATCAGGCTGTTCAACTCCAACGTCAAATCAGTCCTACTATATGGAGCGGAGACATGGAGGACAACAAAGACCACCATCAGGAAAGTGCAGACCTTCATCAACAGCTGCCTGAGACGAATCCTCCAGATCCACTGGCCCGACACCATCAGCAACGCAGACCTGTGGCAACGAACCAACCAGCTGCCAGCCGAAAATGAAATCCGGCGCAGGAGATGGGGATGGATTGGGCACACCCTGAGAAACCCACCCAGCAACATCACAAGGCAGGCACTATCATGGAACCCCCAGGGAAAACGAAAAAGAGGAAGGCCAAGAAACACCTGGCGACGCGAACTTGAGGCAGAAACCAGAAAGATGGGATATACCTGGAGACAGCTGGAGAGAATAGCCCAGGACAGAGGACTCTGGCGGACTGTTGTCGGCAGCCTATGCTCCAGGGGGAGTGATGGGCCTAAGTAAGTAAGTTGTTTCAGGAAATGTTCCATCAGCTCTCAAAACTGCTATAGTCACACCTCTACTCAAAAAGCATGACCTTGACCCTAACATTCTGAAGAATTATAGACCTGTTTCCAATGTACCTTTTATTTCTAAAGTCCTTGAAAAGGTAGTTCTCAAACAGCTCAACAATCACCTTCTCTCCAACAATCTTCTTCCTGAGTTTCAGTATGCCTATCGCGTCAACCACAGCACTGAAACCACCCTAATACACACTTTAAACACGCTTCTACTGGCTTCTGACTCGGGGAAAATCTCCGTTCTCACTCTACTCGACTTATCGGCAGCCTTCGACACTATAGACCACTCAATTCTTCTCTCCCGTCTTCAAAAAACGTTCCGTGTTACTGGCACAGCCCTTACCTGGTTTAATTCATACCTTTCTGACCGATTTCAGACAGTTGCAGTAAACAAGATTCAATGAATACCTGCCAAACTGAAATGCGGAGTCCCACAGGTATCAGTTCTAGGCCCTGTTCTGTTCACTCTTTACACTGCCCCACTGTCACATATAATAAAACGTCATCAAATCAACCTTCATTTTAACGCAGATGACTCTCAGATTCAAAGCAGTGTTACTCCTGAAAATCTGCCTTCTCTCCTGGCAAATATGGCCCACTGCTTTGAAGATATTCAAAACTGGATGACACAGAACAAATTACAGCTAAATGCAGATGAAACCGAAGCCATGCTCGTAGGGACCAAACACAAACTCTCTTCCATTACAATGGCTTCAATAGAACTCAGCAATACATCAGTCCCTCTATCCACTGCTGTGAGGTATCTAGGTGTTGTTATCGACAACACACTCTCTATGCAAAAATTCATCACCCAGACCTGTCAGTCGTGCTACTATCAGTTACGGCGTATTAGTGCAATTCGAAAGTACCTCTCCACCGATGCAACAGCCAAACTTGTCACTTCTCTCATTCTTTCACGTCTGGACTATTGCAATTCTCTTTTGTCTGATCTGCCAGCATCATCTATCCACTCCCTTCAACGTATACAAAACTCCGCAGCTCGACTAGTTCTCAGAAAGAAAAAATCGGAGCACATTACCCCCCTCTTGCGATCTCTCCACTGGCTGCCTGTGCCACAAAGAGTAGATTATAAAATCAGTACCCTCTGTTACAAATGTCTTCACAAAACTGCACCCTCCTACCTCTGTGAATGTCTTAACCTGTACACTCCTTCACGTTCCCTCCGCTCTGCTGCAGATACCTTGTGCCTACGAATACCTAGATTCAACCAATCTACCGTTGGCCGCGGCTCTTTCTCTATTTCGGGTCCATCGACCTGGAATGAGCTCCCTCACTCTCTTCGCCAGAAGCCTAGCTATGACACTTTTAAATCCAGCCTCAAGACATATTTATTTCAAACCTAAGATTTCCCCCCTCCTGTTTCATATCAGAACTATCCCACCCTTCACTAACCTATGTCCTATCACCCTGCTAAAGTATATGACCTGTGTGTGTGTGTGTGCTTTTGAAAAAACATTTGACTATTGCAATTTTATTTCATAGATTTGGTCTACAGCGTACCTTGCTTGTAATATCTGTTTGAACTATTGATTATTTGTCATTGGTTGTATGACTGTGTAAGATTAAGTCGAATGCATGCGCTTTGATTTGTCTTTGCAAAATATAGCGCTATATAAGTTCCATTTATTATTATTATTATTATTATTATTATTATTATTATTGTTATTATTATTATTATTATTATTATTATTATTATTATTATTATTATCATTATTATTATTATTATTATTATTATTATTAAAACTAAAGACATGTTTCCAACCTACCTTTTATCTCTAAAGTCCTTGAAAAAGTAGTTCTAAAACAGCTCAGCTATCACCTTCTCAACAATCTCTTTCCTGCGTTTCAATCTGCTTATCGCGTCAACCACAGCACTGAAACTACCCTTGTCCACACCTTAAACATACTTCTACTCGCTTCTGACACAGGGAAAATCTCCCTTCTTACTCTACTGGACTTATCTGCGGCCTTCGACACTGTTGACCACTCTATTCTTCTCTTCTGTCTTCAGAAAACGTTTAGTGTTACTGGTACAGCCCTGACCTGGTTTAGTTCATACCTTACCGACCGATTCCAGTCGCAGTAAACAAGATTCAGTCAGTACCTGCCAGACTGGAATGCAGAGTTCTGCAGGGCTCTGTTCTGGGCCCTGTTCTTTTCACCCTCTACTCTGCTCCACTATCACATATAATTAACCGTCATCAGATCAACCATCATTTTTATGCAGATGACTCAGATTCTAAGCAGTGACACTCCTGAAAATCTGCCTTCTCTCTTAACAAATATGGCCCACTGCTTTCAAGATATCCAAATTGGATGATACAGAACAAGTTACAGCTAAATGTCACAGCATAAGTCCTTCGGATGAGACTATAAACCAAGACCCCGTGTGCGAACGCATGCAGAACATCTTGCGCACACGTTAAATCCTGTTCCGCTGTTCGAAAGTGTAGGCCATTGTGTGCCGGTGGGAACAGATGACAAAATTTTAAAAACCGCATACACAAGCATTAAAAAAAAATCTGAGCGCTTTGATTTGTTGCTTTACAAGATTCAGCGTTATATAAATTCCACACATTATTATTATTATGATTATTATGATTATTATTATTATTATTATTATTATTATTAAATGCAGATCAAACAGAAATCATGCTTGTAGGGACCAAACAAAAACTCTTCCATTACAACAGCTTCAATAGAACTCAGCAATGCATCAGTCCCTCTATCCACTGCTGTGAAGTATCTAGGGGTCATTATCAACAACACACTCTTTATGCAAAAATTCATCACCCAGATCTGCCAGTCATGCTACTATCAATTACGGCGTATTAGTGCAATTCGAAAGTACTTGTCCACAGATGAAACATTCAAACTCGTCGTGTCTCTCATTCTTTCACATCTGGACTATTGTAGTTCTCTTTTGACTGATCTGCCAGGACCATCAATCCACTCCCTTCAACGTATACAAAACTCGGCAGCTCGAGTAGTCCTCAGAAAGAAAAAAATCTGAACACATTACCACTCTCTTGCGATCTTGTACCCTCTGTTACAAATGTCTCCACAAAAAACAGCACCCTCCTACCTCTGTGAATGTCTTCACTTGTACACTCCTTCTCATTACCTCCGCTCTGCTGCAGATACCTTGTGCTTACGAATACCTAGATTCAATCAATCCACCATCGACCGTCACTCTTTCTCTATTTCTGGTTCATGGATCTGGAATGACCTACCTATCTCTCTTCGCCAAAAGCCTTCTTATGACACTTTTAAATCCAGTCTCAAGACATATTTATTTCAAACCTAAGATTTTCCTCTCCTGCTTTATCTCATAGCTTTTCCCTGCCTTCAACAGCCAAGATTCTATTGCCCTGCCAGGGTGTGTGACCTTTGTGTGTGTGTGTGTGTGTGTGTGTGTGTGTGTGTGTGGTTTCGCGCGTGCGTGCGTGCGCGCGTGCGTGCGTGCGTGCGTGCTCATTTGAACTTGTTGGAACTATTAATTGTTACTGGTTGCATGACTGTAAGAATGAGTTGAGTGCAAGCGCTTTGATTTGTCTCTGCAAGATATGCGCTATATAAATTCCATTTATTATTATTATTATTATCATTATTTATTTATTTATTTATTCTTTCATTTCGAGGATAATGGAACAAGCACTTACGTGCATTTCTACATCTAGTCCCCGTGTGTATGCAGTTTTGTAAATTTTTTCATCCGTTCCCACCGGCACACATTGGCCTACTCTTCCGAAAAGCGGAATGGGTTTTAACATGTTTGCAAGATGTTCTGCGTGCGTTCCCACACAGGACTTTGGTTTATATTCTCATTCAAAGGAGTCTCTGTCTGTCTGTCTGTCTGTCTGTCTGTCTGTCTGTCTCTCTCTCTCTCTCTCTCTCCTCTCTCTCTCTCTCATCTCTCTCTCTCTCCTCTCTCTCTCTCTCTCTCTCTCCCTCCCTCCCTCCCTCCCTCCTCTCTCTCTCCCTCTCTCAAAGCGGTTTCAGAGAAAATCACTCTTGTCATACAGCTC
>CM054157.1:890925-958425 GCA_028751875.1 Rapana venosa
GTACCTTGCCTTTTGCCTTGCTGTACCTTTATTCCTTGCTGTACCTTGCTTGCCTGCTGTACCTTTGCCTTACTGTACCTTGCTTCCTTGCTGTACCTTCTTACTGTACCTTGTCTTGCCCTGCTGTACCTTGCCCGCTGCTTGACTTGCCTTGCTTTACCTTGCCTTTCCCTGCTGTACCTTGCCTTGCCTTGCTGTGCTTTGCCTTGCTGTACCTTGCCTTGCTGTACCTTTCCTTGCCTCTCCTTGCCTTGCTGTACCTTCCTTGCCTTGCTGTACCTTGCCTTGCCTTGCTGTACCTTGCCTTGACTTGCTGTTCCTTGCCTTGCTTGCCTTGCTGTACCTTGCCTTGCTTGCCTTGCTGTACCTTGCCTTGCTGTACCTTGCCCTGCTGTACCTTGCCTTGCTGTACCTTGCCTTGCTGTACCTTGCCCTTGCTGTACCTTGCCTTGCCTTGCTGTACCTTGCCTTGACTTGCTGTACCTTGCCTTGCCTTGCCCTGCTGTAACTTACCTTGCTGTACCTTGCCTTGCTGTACTTTGCCCTGCTGTACCTTGCCTTGCCTTGCTGTACCTTGCCTTGCCCTGCTGTACCTTGCCTTGACTTGCTGTACCTTACCTTTGCCTTGCTGTAACTTCCTTGCTGTACCTGCCTTGCTGTACTTGCCCTGACCTGTACTTTGCTCTTGCTACTGTACCTTGCCTTGCCTTGCTGTACCTTACCTTTGCCTTACCTTGCCTTGCCCTTGTACCTTGCCCTGCTGTACCTTGCTTTTCCTTACTGTTCCTTGCCTTCCCCTGCTATACCTTGTCTTCCCCTGCTGTACCTTGCCTTGCCTTGCTCTACCCTACTTTGCTGTGCTGTACCTTGCCTTGCCTTGCTGTACCTTACTTTGCCTTGCTGTACCTTGCCTTGCCTTGCTGTACCTTACTTTGCCTTGCTGTACCTTGCCATGCCTTGCTGTACCTTACTTTGCCTTGCTGTACCTTGCTTTGCCTTGCTCTACCTTACTTTGCCTTGCTGTACCTTGCCATGCCTTGCTGTACCTTACTTTGCCTTGCTGTACCTTGCCTTGCCTTGCTGTACCTTACTTTGCCTTGATGTACCTTGCTTTGCCTTGCCTTGCTGTACCCTACCTTGCCTTGCTGTACCTTAAACTTGCCTTGCTGTACTTGCTTTGCCTTGCTGTGCCTTTTCTTGTCCTGCTGTACCTTGCCTTGCCCTACTTACGTTGCCTTGCTGTTTCTTGCCTTGCTGTACCTTGCCTTGCCTTGCCTTGCTGTACCTTGCCTTGCTGTACCTTGCCTTGCCTTGCCTTGTTGTACCTTACCTTGCCTTGCTGTACCTTGCCTTGCCTTGCCTTGCTGTACCTTTTCTTGTCCTGCTGTACCTTGCCTTGCCTTGCCTTGCTGTACCTTGACTTGCTGTACCTTACCTTGCTGTACCTTGCCTTGCCTTGCTGTACATTACCTTGCCTTGCTGTACCTTACCTTGCCTTGCTGTACCTTGCCTTGCCTTGCCTTGTTGTACCTTACCTTGCCTTGCTGTACCTTGCCTTGCCTTGCCTTGCTGTACCTTTTCTTGTCCTGCTGTACCTTGCCTTGCTGTACCTTTTCTTGTCCTGCTGTACCTTGCCTTGCCTTGCTGTACCATGGCTTGCCCTGCTGTACCTTACGTTGCCTTGCTGTACCTTACGTTGCCCTGCTGTACCTTACGTTGCCCTGCTGTACCTTACGTTGCCCTGCTGTACCTTACGCTGCCCTGCTGTACCTTACGTTGCCCTGCTGTACATTGCCTTGCTGTACCTTGCCCTGCTGTACCTTGCCTTGCCCTGCTGTACCTTGCCCTGCTGTACCTTGCCCTGCTGTACCTTGCCCTGCTGTATCTTGCCCTGCTTTACCTTGCCCTGCTGTACCTTGCCCTGCTTTACCTTGCCCTGCTTTACCTTGCCCTGCTTTACCTTGCTCTGCTGTACCTTGCCCTGCTGTACCTTGCCCTGCTGTACCTTGCCTTGCCCTGCTTTACCTTGCCCTGCTTTACCTTGCCCTGCTTTACCTTGCTCTGCTGTACCTTGCCCTGCTGTACCTTGCCCTGCTGTACCTTGCCTTGCTGTACCTTGCCTTGCCCTGCTTTACCTTGCCCTGCTTTACCTTGCCCTGCTTTACCTTGCCCTGCTGTACCTTGCCCTGCTGTACCTTGCCTTGCTGTACCTTGCCTTGCCCTGCTTTACCTTGCCTTGCTGTACCTTGCCCTGCTGTACCTTGCCCTGCTGTACCTTGCCTTGCCCTGCTTTACTGCTGCTACCTTGCTGCTGTCTGCTGCTGTTACCTTGCCTTGCCCTGCTGTAACCTTGCCTTGCCCTGCTGTACCTTGCCTTGCCTGCTGTACCGCCTTGCCCTGCTGTACCTTGCCTGCTGTACCTTGCCCTGCGTACCTTGCTTGTACCTTGCTTGCCCTGCTTTACCTTGCCCTGCTTTACCTTGCCCTGCTGTACCTTGCCCTGCTGTACCTTGCCCTGCTGTACCTTGCCTTGCTGTACCTTGCCTTGCCCTGCTTTACCTTGCCCTGCTGTACCTTGCCCTGCTTTACCTTGCCCTGCTGTACCTTGCCCTGCTGTACCTTGCCTTGCCCTGCTTTACCTTGCCCTGCTTTACCTTGCCCTGCTGTACCTTGCCCTGCTGTACCTTGCCTTGCCCTGCTGTACCTTGCCTTGCCCTGCTGTACCTTGCCTTGCCCTGCTGTACCTTGCCCTGCTGTACCTTGCCTTGCCCAGCTGTACCTCGCCCTGCTGTACCTTGCCTTGCCCTGCTTTACCTTGCCCTGCTGTACCTTGCCCTGCTGTACCTTGCCTTGCCCTGCTTTACCTTGCCCTGCTTTACCTTGCCCTGCTGTACCTTGCCCTGCTGTACCTTGCCTTGCCCTGCTGTACCTTGCCTTGCCCTGCTGTACCTTGCCTTGCCCTGCTGTACCTTGCCTTGCCCTGCTGTACCTTGCCCTGCTGTACCTTGCCCTGCTGTACCTTGCCTTGCCCTGCTGTACCTTGCCCTGCTGTACCTTGCCTTGCCCTGCTTTACCTTGCCCTGCTGTACTTTGCCCTGCTGTACCTTGCCTTGCCCTGCTGTACCTTGCCCTGCTGTACCTTGCCTTGCCCTGCTGTACCTTGCCTTGCTGTACCTTGCCTTGCCTTGCTGTACCTTGCTGTACCTGCTGTACCTTGCCTTGCCTTGCTGTACACTTCCCTGCTGTACCTTGCTGTACCTGCTGTACCTTGCCTTGCCTTGCTGTACCTTTCCCTGCTGTACCTTGGCCCTGCTGTACCTTGCTTTGCTGTACCTTGCCCCTGCCTACCCTGGCTTTGCTATTACGTCGTTTTCTCTTTTATTCGTTATTACATTGTGTACATTGTATAGCATTTCATTGGTTTCTTTGTAATTTAAAAGATTATTTGCGCTTATGGTGTGTTGAATATTCTATTGCATTATGTTGCATTGTGTAACCCAATGCACTACCGTAAAAATGGTATGCTTACCATATGAACCATTCTCATACCTGAAAATTCTCCAGGAGCCAAAATCAGCGGGGGATACTTTGTTATTTAATAGCTCAGTCCTTGCCTCTCCATATGTTATAGAAAAGGCGGCGCCTTTTCCGTGGTGCTGGGGGTACCATTGTTTTCTTTGCATTATGGTATCATGTGGCTTTCGGTAGTGGGAGCTGTGGGGGTAAGGTGGAGGGGTGAGGGGTGGTGCGGCTGGTGTAAGGGAGCGGAAGGGTGAGGAAAAATGGGGTCTTGGGGGAGGGGGTAGAAGAGGGGTGGTGATGCATCTGTGGCTAGTTATAATAATATGTCTGGTGTTGGGAGTGGTGAAGAGAAGAGAAATGGGAGGCGCGTGCGAGGAACGATTGTTGTACATGTTTCATAGTCAATGGTGCTAGCCTACACCCTGATGTTTTTCCTTTACACCATGTTTTCATCTTCTCCTTTGTTGTCGTTGTTGTTGTTGTTGTTGAACTTCTTCTTCTTCTTTTGTTGCTCTCGTTGTTGTTGTTCTTGCTGTTGTTGCTCTCATCCAGGTTGCACTCATGGTCTATAGTCATTCCCAGGTGTGATTAGTGGGGCAGATCTTGGTGATCCCTGGGGTGCAGAACGCTCAACGAGAACAACATCATCAACAACACAAACAGCATGCTGTCGATGCAGTAAAACAGAACCAATATTCAAAAGGAAGTTGACCGTGTATCTTCTTACCTTGTATGCAGACAACTCGAGTTTAAACAGCGAAAATCTTTGTGCTGCTGTGTGGCCATCCAGCTTCCCCAGACAGACATTAGCCTGACCTTCTCCACAGAAAACAGTGATGACGAGAATGATCAGCAAAACAATAATCTTTAAACCCAGTCACTACATGAGAATATGAACATACCCTGCTAGGAAGACGATGTATCATAATACATTACAACGTACCACAACACTATAAACATGAGGGTATTCCCTCCTGAAGACTTTTTTGTCTCTTCTTTTTTTGGTTTAAAAAAAAAGGTCATACAAGGCTGGATGAGAGAGAGAGTATTGCAAATACCCAAAGGTGTGAGCTGTTGCACTTAGTGCAGAAATTCTAATTTTATGTCGTTACACTCTAAATTTTTCTAATTATGGCGATATACTTTCCCTCATTTCAGACAGACAATCTTGGTGTGACATAACATCATGGAAAATGGTGACCAAACAGAGCATTTTGTGTTAGTAGTTATGGCTGTTGTCCTTACATCTGTGCACTGTATTGTACTGTGCTGCTTGTGCTCATTTGACTTGTTCACTGTGTTCCATTGTATAGGCAAACCACTAACACAACAACAGTGTTTACAATACACACCTTTTCTCATACTTGAAATTTCTCCAGGGTCCAGAATCAGCATGGAGTACTTTATCTACTTCACCGGTTCTCACCTCTCCCGTATCGCCAACTCGGCGGTGCCTGGGGTACCTTTGTTTTGTTTACATTACATTACAGCGGTGTGGAGTGTTCAGTAGTATAGTATAGATAGTATAGTGGCTGCTGCTGTGAAGTGAAAGGGGGGGGGGGGGTGTGGAGGGGAACTGGGATGGAGGATGAAGAAAAGCGCAGAAGGTACAACTACTGAGCTAGCTTGGTGGGTGTAGGCTAGATGTGACGGGGCATCGTGAAAATGGTGATAGCACAAAGATGGGAGGAGTCAGGGAGGAATGAATGTTTCTTGTATCAGTTTGTAGTCAGTGGCTTCTATGCTTTCATGCTTCCTGTCAATGCCGAGTTGTTGTTTTTGTTTTGTTGTTTGTTTGGGGTGTTGCTGTGTTTGTTGTTATTGTTGTTGGTTGGTTTTTTGTTTTTTTGGTGGGGTGGGGGGGGGGGGGGGTTACCTCTCCTTTACAGTTGTTGGTGTTATTGTTGTTGTTGATATAGCTGTTCCTGTTTTCATCTAATGTGTGGTAATTGTCTCACAGTGATTCCCAGGTATGATGTTGAGGGAGACAGAGTGTATACAGTGGGTGACCCGCAAGGTAATAAGCTGGGGAACGTGCAACACCACCTTTTTCAACAACAACATTAACTATATGCACTCAACGCAGTCTAGAAGAATTAATGCTTAAAATGGGAAAAGGCTTATCCTGTCTATATTACTGAAGCACATATTTCTCCTTTTGTGGGCAAACGACTGTTACAGAAGACATAAATAGATTTCAGAAGAAAGCAAGAATGCTCGTGCCACTCTGGCAACCCACACTGTCTAGAATGAGGAGAACCTGAATGCCATTTGTTGCACTTATTATAATCAGAATGATCAGCATGCAATATACCACAGAACAACAAAATGAAACAGTACCATAACTATTATCAAAACAAGTCAGTGTACATGAACAATAAATTATGCAAGAAAGACAATCTACCACACAACACAATAAACCACAACACCCTGAATAATTATGATGTAAATTATACCAATTTGCTTTTGCTTGATTTCAAACAGACACATTCATTGTGATAGATAGAGCATCATGCAAATGGCGACTATATTGCAGCATGTGTTTGTAGTTCTGGCTTGTTCCTCAGAATAACACATCTCCTTTTCAAAGAAAACAAAACATTTTATGTGTGGCGAGAGAGAGAGAGAGAGAGAGAGAGAGAGAGAGAAGAGAGGAGAGAGAGAGAGAGAGAGAGAGAGAGAGAGAGAGAGATTCAGATTCAGATTCAGATTCAGAATATTTTATTGCCATTTAAGTCATGTAGACTTATTTGACACAACAAAAACATCAACTATAATTATCTATTTTGGCTAAAAGTGATGTACACTAAAAACATGTTGAGAGAGAGAGAGAAGAGAGAGAGAGAGAGAGAGAGAGAGAGGGGGGGGGGTGGGAGGCAGGGAGATGGATGAGGGGGTGAAAGAGAACAGAAGGGGCATTAGAAAGGAGAAAGAACGCAGAAGAACTCCACTTTCTCTGTAAAGGGGACGGGAAGAGAAGAGCGATTGACAGTAATCCGAAAAGTAAGGTACTGCCTTATCACAGCCCCTGTCATTTTCTGCCTCTGAAAGAATTCTGTAAAGTCATGACAGTGGCTTTCTTCTTCTTTAACAAATTTTTTTTGGTCATGTCTCTTGGCTGGTTGGCTGGCTGGCTGGTTGGTTGGCTGGATGGCTGGCTGGTTGGTTGGCTGGTTGGCTGGTTGGTTGGGTTGGGTTTGGTTGGTTTGGTTTGGCTGACTTTCATTCATCTTGCTACTATCTATTTTTATTTATATTTATTTGTTGTTTTCTTGTGTACTTTTTTTAAAATTGAAGAGTTTATTTTCTTCCATTAAATGTTTATCCTTTTCTGTTTGCTTGTTTCTTTATCTTTTTTTCTTCCTTTCTTCTCCTCTCGGATTTTTTCATGTCTTTCTTTTTTTCTTCATTTCTTTTGCTCGTTTTTTCTTTCTTCTTTTGTTCTTCCCTCTTTTTCCTTCTTTCTATTTTTACAAAGTATGTGTTTGTTCTTTCTTGTTCTCTCTCTCCTCTCTCTCTCTCTCTCTCTCTCTCTCTCTCTCTCTCTCTCTCTCTCTCTCTCTCTCTCTCTCTCTCTCTCTCTTTGACTCTCTGTTTCTTTCGGTCTGTATTCCCTGTCTGTCTGTCTGTCTGTCTGTCTGTCTGTCTCACTCTGTCTGTCTGTCTCTGTCTCTCTGTCCTCTGTCTCTCTCTGTTTGCTTGTTTCTTTATCTTTTTTTCTTCCTTTCTTCTCCTCTCGGATTTTTTCATGTCTTTCTTTTTTTCTTCATTTCTTTTGCTCGTTTTTTCTTTCTTCTTTTGTTCTTCCCTCTTTTTCCTTCTTTCTATTTTTACAAAGTATGTGTTTGTTCTTTCTTGTTCTTCTCCTCTCTCTCCCTCTCTCTCTCTCTCTCTCTCTCTCTCTCTTCTCTCTTTGACTCTCTGTTTCTTTCGGTCTGTATTCCCCTGTCTGTCTGTCTGTCTGTCTGTCTGTCTCACTCTCTCTGTCTGTCTGTCTCTGTCTCTCTCTCTCTCTCTGACGTATTTTTGATGTTTCTTTCTGTTAGTGAAAATGATACTATTTACGTGGTTTGTTCTCCTTTATATTATGGACGTTTTGCTTTGTTTGGTTCTGTTTTGGTTTGGGTTGAGGGTGTTTGTTTTTTTTAGAGGGGGGACTATTCGGTTGTCCCCTCTCCCTTAGTTGTTGTTGCTGCTTTTGTTTTGCTCTTGGTTTCTTTGCTATTTTTCGCTTGTTTCTGTGTTTTCTGTTTTGCTTTCTTTCTTACTTGTTGCTACTTTTTTCTCACTCTCTCTCTCACTCTTCGGTGATTTTTGTGGGGATTTTTGTGTAGATATTTTTTTCCGTATACTGTGTGAGTGTATTGCTATGGGATTTATTTTATTTTATTATCAAGGGCGGGGACTGGATGTAAAAAAGCACATGGGTACTTATTCATTATCCTCGAAAGAAAGTCGTGTATACCCTCCCCTTGTCAATAGGCCACATTGGGCAATGACAATAAATTGGTCAAAGCGTCTCTCTCTCTCTCTCTCTCTCTCCTTCTCTCTCTCTCTTCTCTCTCTCTCTCTCTCTCTCTCTCTCTCTCTCATCTTCTCTCTCTCTTCTCTCTCTCTCTATAGATGTTGTGTTTTCTAATAAAGGGCATATTCATACTTTCTATTTTCAATATTATTTTGGGCTTGTTGACTGTACTTGAGCTCCAATGAATGTCCTATTTCAATATCGTATTATTACGTGTAACAACTATGTATACTATTCTACAATATGAAGGTGTTCAATTTTATGATCTATAAGTTTGGCTTACTCTCCTCTCTCTCTCTCTCTCTCTTCTCTCTCTCTCTCCTCTCTTCTCCTCTCTCTCTCTCTCTCTCTCTCTCTCTCTCTCTCCCTCTCTCTTTGTTGTTATTGCTGTAGTTGTTGTTTTGTTTTTGTTGTTTTGGTTGGGTTTTATGTTTGTTTGTTTTCTGTTTTGGTGTATGTGTGTGTGTGGGTGGGGGGGGGGGGGGGGGGGGGGGGAGGGGGGGGTTGGACGGTGTTGGATTTTTTTGGGTGTGTTTTTTCTTCTCATTTGTTTGTTTGTTGTTTTTTTTCTTGTTTTTTGTTTGTTTGTTTGGGGGTGGTATTTTTTTTTTTGGGGGGGGATGTTCTGGGGTTTATTTTGTTTTTTTGTTTGTCTGGGGTTGTTTTGTTTTCTTTTTCTATCTTTTTCTTTTTTTAAAAATGTTTTCCCTTTGCTTCGACTGTTTGAAAGTATGAGTATTGGGTTCATTATTAATATGTGACCCTATGAGCAGGGACTGGATGTAAAAAAAAGTTTTTTAAAGCACATGAGTACTTATTCATTATTCTGGAAAAAAAAGAATTTGTCTCTCTTACTTACAATGTGTAGATGTTCCTTTAATGACTTTATTGGGGTTCCCTCCTCTTTATTGTGTGAGTGTATGGGTATTGCACTTATTTTATTATCATGACATTCAATTTGTATGAGTATAATTAAAGTGTTGGTGTTGATCGTGTGCTATGTGAGTATTATATATTTAGTATTATCCCCGAAACACACACACACACACACACACACACACACACACACACACACACACACACACACACACACACACACACACAACACACACACACACACACACACACACTCACTCACTCACTCACACTCACTCACTCACTCACTCACATTCTCTCCCTCAATGACTGTATAGGTTTAGATTTCTTCTTTTGTTTTGTTTCTTGTTTTTATTGTGTGAATGTATGGGTATTGAATTTATTTCATTATCATGACATATAATTTGAAACGAGTATAATAAAAAATGAGTGTTGATGGTGATCGTGTACTGTTTTGGGAATTATATTTTGGATATTATCTCTGAAATACACACACACAGTCTCTGTCTCTCTGTCTCTGTCTCTCTCTCTCTCACCTTATATCGTTTTGCTTATAGTTATAGTGTATCCTGATGAAGGATTCATATTTTATATTTTCAATACTTTATTGGACTTGTCCGCTGTACTATAAAATCATGCGACCTTGATCCCATACCTGCTCCTGTTTTCTCACAATACCTTCCACAACTTGTGCCTATTATCACTAAAATAGTAAACTCATCTCTTCAGTCAGGAAATTTTCCATCAGCTCTTAAAACAGCAATAGTCACACCTCTACTGAAAAAGCACGACCTCGATCCCAACATTCTGAAGAATTATAGGCCTGTCTCAAACTTACCCTTTGTCTCTAAAGTACTAGAAAAAGTTGTTCTCAAACAGCTCAACAGTCACCTTCATTCCAATAATCTTCTTCCCACTTTTCAGTCTGCCTATCGCCCCAACCACAGCACCGAAACCACCCTAGTTCACACTTTAGATACACTTCTACTTGCTTCTGATGCAGGAAAAATCTCCCTCCTCACTCTTCTTGACTTATCTGCAGCCTTTGATACCATAGATCACTCAATTCTTCTTTCTCGCCTCCAAAATACGTTTGGTATTAACGGCACAGCCCTCACCTGGTTTACTTCATACCTCACAGACCGGTTCCAGAAAGTTATTGTAAACAAAATTCAATCAAAACCCGTCAAAATGGAATGTGGAGTCCCGCAGGGATCAGTCCTGGGCCCTGTTCTCTTTACTCTCTACACTGCTCCACTCTCACATATAATAAACAACCACCATATTGACCATCATTTCTATGCCGATGATACTCAGCTTCAGTGCAGCGATACTGTTGAAAACTTGCCTTCCGTCCTGACAAATATGTCCAACTGCCTTCAAGACATTCAAAACTGGATGACTCAAAACAAGTTACAACTTAATGCCGATAAAACCGAAGCCATGCTCATAGGGACCCAACATAAACTTTCCTCTATCGCAAAAACTTCAATAGAATTCGGCAATACGTCAGTTCCTTTGTCCAACTCTGTGAAGTATTTAGGAGTAGTTCTTGACAACACACTCTCTATGAAAAAATTCATCACCCAGACCTGCCAGTCCTGCTACTATCAATTATGGCGCATAAGCGCGATTCGCAAGTATCTGTCCACTGATGCAACTTCCAAGCTTGTCACATCTCTCATTCTTTCAAGGTTAGACTACTGTAATTCTCTTTTGGCTGGCCTACCAGCATCATCTATGCACTCTCTTCAACGCATACAAAACTCTGCAGCTCGACTGGTCGTAAGAAAGAAAAAATCTGAACACATCACTCCTCTTTTGCGATCTCTTCACTGGTTGCCTGTCTCACAAAGACTGGAGTATAAAATCAATACCCTCTGTTTCAAATGTCTCCACAAATCTGCACCCTCTTATCTCTGTAACTGTCTTCACCTGTACACTCCATCCCGTTTCCCTTCGTTCAGCCGCAGATACTTTGTGCTTTCGAACATCCAGATTCAAACAAACCACTGTTGGCCGTCGCTCCTTCTCTGTTTCTGGTCCATCCACCTGGAATGACCTCCCTCTTTCACTTCGTCAAAAGCCTTCACTTGATACCTTCAAATCCAGCCTCAAAACACACTTATTTCCTACTTGAGACTTTCCCCCAATATATCTGTCCATAATTTTCAACAGCATCTTTCACCTTCTAAGTGTTGTTCCGTGTGTGTGTGTGTGTGTGTGTGTGTGGTGTGTGTGTGTGTGTGTGCGCGCGTGCGTGTGCGTGCGTGCGTGCGTACGTGCGCGCGCATGGATTTGAAATCTGTTGTTCATTATGTTTAAGGAGAGTTGCATGCCTGTAAATGATTGAGTGCAAGCGCTTCGATTTGTTTTTTTTTTTTACAAGATTCAGCGCTATATAAATTCCATATATATTATTATTATTATTATTATTATTATTACTTAAATTTTAATGAGTGCCCTATTTCAATATTTTATTGTTATGTGTAACAAGTATATGTACCATTTGACAATGTCTTTTTTATCTTTATGACTTATTAAGTTTGGTTGTTGTTATTTTTCTTGATTTTGTTGTTGTTTTTGTTGTTGTTGTTTGTTTTTCTCTTTTTTTTATTTTTTCTTCTTTTGTTGGTTTGGTTTTTCTGTCTTGTTTGTTGGTTTGTTTGTTTTGGTTGGGGTTGATTTTTGTTGTTTTCTTTTTTTGGGGGGTGGGGGGTGGTGGTGGGTGTTTTTAGGGTTTTCTTTTATTTGTTTGCTTTTTTTTTTGGGGGGGGGGGTTGTTGGGGGGAGGCTGTTTTGAAAAGGGTTATTTCCCCTTATTTCTACTGTGAGACTGTAATAAAGTGTTGGGTTATTATTAAGATGTATCCTTACGGGCGGGGACTGGATGTAAAAAAGCGCATGAGTGCTTATTCATTATCCTCGAAATAAAAGAATTTGTCATTGTCATTGTCATTCTCTCTCTCTCGTGTGTTTTTGGTCATAACCACCATTACTACAATATGCCTTCCTATCTGCAATGAATTCTTGAATGTCATGTCAATTAACATTAAACACACACACACGCACATACAAACACGCGCCCGCACGCACGCACGCGCGCGGGCACGCACGCACGCACACACACACACACACACACACACACACACACACACACACACACACACACACACACACACACACACACACACACACACACACACGCCTGGTGGTTAGAGTGATCTGCTGACCCGGGTTCGAATCTCGTCCAAGAGGATTTTCCTGTGGAGTTAACATCAGTGCCGACTCCACTCCCCCCAACAGTCCGTCGGATGAGACTGTAAACCGAGCTCCCGTGTGCGAACGCACGCAGAACATCTTGCGCACACGTTAAAAACCCGTTCCGCTTTTCGGAAGAGTAGGCCATTGTGTGCGGTGGGAACGGATGACAAAATTTACAAAACTGCATACACACGGGGACTGGATGTAGAAAAGCACATGAGTACTTATTCCATTATCCTCGAAATAAAAGAATAAATGAAAATATACAGACAGACAGAACTGAAACACTGAACACTGAAAGTTATTTATTGCCATTAACTATACAGTCTTTTTGGCAAGGAGCACAGTATGAACACAATTTAAACAATATGCTTTTTGCAACAAAGAAATAATGAAAACCGAAAGAGGAAAAGGAATCTCCAATAACTACATTCAACCTAATGCATTAATTATCATACATTAATTGTTATCACAAGTTTGTACACACACACACACACACACACACACACACACACACACACACACACACACACACACACACACACTCCAGTGTTATGTTCCCCGCAAATCAGCAGCAGTGTGACACAAATCGACCACCCGACCCTCACATTCAAATAATGCAATTTAGCCAAATATGGGAAACAAAATAGTGTTACATTGAAAACGTATACCCAGTTAACAGCAGTATTCTTTCTTCTGCTGTCCCAAGCAAGGGAGATAAATTTTGCAAGTGATTTTAGAAATTCTTCATCTTCGATCGAGAGAATGCTAATTATATCTCTAATTCTTGAGATGTCTTAATTAAATATGAGTCATTTCTGACGGATGTCATCGTACGAATTACAATCAGACAAAAAATGCATTTCATTTTCAGTCTGCGAGCCACACATGGGGCATGGGGACTGTGCAGATGTGTCAGTGGAAAACCATGTTTTGCAGGCATTTAGGCCTAAAGTTCTTAATCTGAATCGAGCAAGATTACTCCTATGCCATTTCTGTGTTACGACTGTAGCATACTTTTCTGTTTCCCTCTCTTTCTCTCACTCTCTCTCTCTTTCTCTCTCTCCCTCTCTCTCCCCCTCTCTCTCCCCCCTCTCTTTCTCTCTCCCCCCTCTCTCTTTCTCTCTCTCTTTCCTCTCTCTCTCTCTTCTCCCCCTCTCTTTCTCTCTTCTCTCTCTCTCTCCTCTCTCTCTCTCATCTCTCTTCTCTCTCTCTCTCCTCTCTCTCTCTCTCTCTCTCTCTCTCTCTCTCTCTCTCTCTCTCTCTCTCCTCTTTCTCTCTCTCCCTCTCTCCCCTCTCTCTCTCTCTCTCCTCTCTTCTCTCTTCTCCCCTCTCTCTCTCTCTCTCTCTTCTCTCTCCCTCTCTCCCCTCTTCTCTCTTCTCTCTCTCCTCCCTCTCTCTCTCTTTCATCTCTCTCTCTTTCTCCCCCTCTCTTTCTCTCTCTCTCACTCTTCGATTCAGTCAGGCATGAAAAACTTCTTGAATGTATAGCAAACCAAGGTTTAAGGGGTAAGTTCTTTGCTACATTATCATCTATGTATATGTCGTTGGTGTCATGTATCAGAGTTAATGATGAATTGTCAGAGTTTTTTGAGTGCCCAATAGGTTTAAGACAAGGCTGTGTACTAAGCCCTACATTGTTTACAATGTTCATCAATCAGTTAGCTAATCATGTTAATGAAAAGGGCAGGCATGGAGTCCAAATACTGCCTGATATTTTTGAACTATTTATATTACTTTTTGCTGACGACGTAGCTTTACTTTCAGTGACCCCATTTGGATTACAGCAGCAACTGAATATTCTGCAAACTTATTGTGATAACATGCAGTTAAATGTTAATATTGATAAAACGAAGGTCATGGTATTTAGAAAAGGGGGATTTTTAGCAAAACATGAAAAATGGTTTTATAAGGGTGTTAAGCTGGACGTAGTTAATCAATATTGCTATTTAGGTTTCACTTTTACAACAAAGATTAGTACAAAGTTTGGCACTGAGAAACTAGTAATTAAAGGTAAAAAAGCAGTCATCCAGTTAAACAAAGCATTTAATAGGTATAAGGAAATGAATGCAAGCACGTTTTTTAAGGTTTTTGATGTTAAAGTTCAGCCTATTTTGTTATATGCTTCAGAAATATGGGGTTTAAGTAGAATGGACCATATTGAAAAAGTTCACATGTCAGCAAGTAAGAGGTTTTTAGGAGTTCCAATAAGAACACCCAATAAAATGGTGTATGGTGAATTGGGTAGGTATCCTCTTTATATTAATTCTAATACTAATGTTATTAAATACTGGTTTAAGTTACTACAAATGAGTTCAAACAGATTGCCATACAGTGCCTACCAAATGCTATTGGAACTAGATAAAAATGGAAAAGAATGCTGGGTATCCAAAATAAGAGAAAATTTGTGCGAAACAGGATTTAATATTGTATGGTTACAACAAGGTGTTGGTGATGAAAAGGCTTTTTTACGTGTATTTAAGCAAAGATTAGTAGACATGTTCATTCAAGAATGGCATGGAACCATAAGAGATAAAGAGAGGTATGAACATTATAGATCATTCAAAACTATCTTTGGAAAAGAGGAATACATTTACTTTACAGATACTTACTGTTTTCGAGTTGCTATTACACAGGCTAGATTAAATGTTTTGCCTCTTATGAATAATGTCCATAGATACAGTATTAATGATCAAGAAAAGTTTTGTCCATTTTGTAAAACAAAAGTCGAAAACGAAGCCCATTTTTTGTTCGATTGTCCAATGTACTCAGATCTAAGGGATAAGTTTTTGACTAACTGTATGAATATACCATTGTCAGTTTTACTTATAACATCAAATAGAGAACGTAGTCATTATCTATCCAGATATATTTTTCATTCTATCAATAGAAGGAAGAAATTGCTGTGTCAAAATATCAGTTAATGATGGGTGTGTTAAGGCTTTGTATTCACATGTATGATCCAGATCCTGAATTGTAATGTTGCATTTTGACCGATACTGATTTTGATGTCTACTGTCTAAAGTATTGATGCAGTATGACATGAATGTGTATCAAATGCTAACCTTGTTCGAGATATGAGCCTCAAAGGATCGGTTGTTTTCCATGTGTGATCAAAATTTGCATACCAATATATTGATTTTCCTCTTTCCCCCAAACTCCGTGTATTGTGGCCTAAGGCCAATGTACATATTAAAACTGTTCAGAGTTCAGAGTTCAGAGTTCTCTCTCCCTCTCTCTCTCTCTCTCTCTCTCTCTCTCTCTCTCTCTCTCTCTCTCTCTTCTCTTCTCTCTCTCTCTCTCTCTCCTCTCTCTCTTCTCTCCTCTCCTCTCTCTCTCTCTCTCTCTCTTAGGCAATTAAAAAGTCTAGAAGAGAAGGCAGGATGGTGAGATACAGAGAAGTATGAAGTAACTTAACTACTGGAGATTGCTGCCAATAGATGGGGCAGTGGGGAGAATCACTGACCACGTAGTTCGTACCTCTTTTCACGGCCTCCTTCTGTCTGTCTGTCTGCCTGTCTGCCTGTCTGTTTGTCTTTATACCTTTCCATTTTTTTTCTGTCTCTCTTTCTGTCTTTCTGTCTTTCTTTTTTTCGTTTCTTTCTTTCTTTTGTGTTCCCCTTTTGTAACAAAAAGAGTTTGTTTCTTTTTTCTTCTGTTTCCGTTTATGTTCTTATTTTCGTTCTGCTTTCTTTTTGTATTTCTCCTCCCCTCTCTCTTCTCTCTCTCTCTCTCTCTCTCTCTCTCTCTCTCTCTCTCTCTCTCTCTCTCTCTCTCTCTCTCTCTCTCTCTCTCTCTCTCTCTCTCTCTCTCTCCCCCTTCCTTCCTTTCTTTCTTTCTTTCTCTCTTTCTTTTTTTCTTTCTTCCTTCCTTTGTTTCTTTCTTTCTTTTTCTTATTATTTTTTCTTTATCTCTTTCTTTCTTTCTTTCTTTCTTTCTCTTTTCCACTCTTTATGTCGTAATCAAGACTATATAGAAGTTAATCCTGGGATTTCCAACCACCAGGTAGATGATGGGGAAATGCAGACAGATGTATTATGAGCAGGCCCAGTTGCCATCTCTTGTAGCCTTGTTCTCTGTGCTTAGGCAGGGGATAGGCTGTTTTAGGGAGTTCTGTCCTTCCCTTCTTCTTTCTGTTGTGCTTTCTTTCTTATTGGTCCGTCTTTCTTCTTTGGATTTGTCCATATTTTCCTCTTAATCTTCGTTTTGTCTATCTTCTCATTCTTTCATTCTATCTCTCTTTCTTCTGTCTTTGTTTTGTTGAACTTTTTTTTTTTTTTTTTGGGGGGGGGGGGGGGTCTGTTCAAGTCTTTTTCTCTCTTCTTTTCTTTTTGATGTTTTTCTCCGATTTCTGTCCATTAGTTTCATTTGTTGGCTTCATTCTATCTTTCTGGTGTTGTCTGCCTCTTTTCCTTTCTTTCTACGTTTATCTCTTTGTTCTCTTTCCTTTCACCATCTATGATTTTTACTTTCTTTCTGTTTCTATTGCAGTGTTCTTCTATGAGTTACCTTTCATATATCTATTGATGAAGCTGTCTCTGCTTCGTTATCGCTCTTTCTTTCTCTCTCTTTGTCTTATGCTTGTCTGTCTGACTGCCTGTCTGCTTACAGCTCTCTCTCTCTCTCTCTCTCTCTCTCTCTCTCTCTCTCACACACACACACACACACACATACACACACATTCTTGCGTACGGCCACTGGACATAGATGTGTGCGTGCCTGCTTGCGTACGCGCGAACGTGCGTGCGTGCATGCTTTGTGTGTGTGAGTGTGTAAGTGTATAAGTGGGTGGGGGTGAAAAAGAGAAGTCTCTCTCTCAATTGTTTCTCTCTCTCTCTCTCTCTCTCTCTCTCTCTCTCTTTTCTCTCTCTCTCTCTCTCCTCTCTCTCTCTCTCTCTCTCTCTCTCTCTCTCTCTGTATCTGCAGAAAGCAAACAAAGTTCAGATAATTATATAGAGGAGAACTTGGAAGTAAAACTGATAGGAGGATTTCCCTCACACAGACAGGCCTGGGGAAATGATTGACACTGATCCCAAAGTTACCATCCACTGCCGCCATTGCCTGTGCCGCTGCTCCAAGAGAGCCAAGAGAGTTAACACCTGTGTTTTCTGGAATTTCCTTAAGGTTTTTTTTTTTCTTCTTTTCTGTTTCCTTGTTTCTCTTTCTTTTTTTCTTTCTTTCCTTGCTTATTGTTTGTTTCTTTCCTTTTCTTTCTTGTCTTTATTTCTCTATTTCTGTCTGTCTGTCAGTCTGTCTTTCTGTGTGTCTGTCTGTACCGCTCTGCCTGTCTGTGTCTGTCTGTTTTGTTGCCTGTCTGTGTGACTGTCTCTGTTTGTCTGTTTGTCTGCGCCCCCCCCCCCTCTCTCTCTCTCTCTTCCTCTCTCTTACATTTTGCTTTTGTTTGTTTAACATGCAGGTCAAAAGCTAAGTTCCTATGCCTGCATGATCATGCTCGCACTCTTCAAAATGTTATTATGCTGATTGCAATCAGCCGTGACAAGGTCTTAGCGTAACATTCTGTATTCTTCTCTGAAACAGAAGAAATCCAGAAACTTGGAATATGGATGCCTATTTGACAAAGTACTTGAGAATAGTCCTACATACAAACATCTCTTTTTGTGTGTACTCTCACAGTGATTCCAAGCTGGGGTAAGTGAGTCAGAGAGTGTTTGGTGGGTAACCCGGCTGGGAAGCTGGGGAATACGCAACAACAACAACAATAACACTTTTTGGTCTTTCATCTCTTTTTCCTTTTATTAGGGGAGGGGTGAGTGCAATGTGTGTGTTGTGTTATATAAACAATAGTTTATATCACTTACACACACATTCACACACACATGCACACACATACATACACGAGCGCGCACGCACACAGAGGAAAGACTGTAAGGAATGAGGAAAAGTGAAGTGGTCCTACAAGACGGAGGCTGTGAAGTGAATATGGGGATTCCCCCACAGAGCGTAAATGGAGAGCTACTATGTAAAATGATGGACACTGAATTCTACATGAGCACACACTGCTGCCTTTCCTGTGTGGCTGTTGTTACAGCCAAGAGAGCTGTTCCTAGTGCTGATTTCTTTCTGCGTCCTCTTTACCTTTTCTTTCTTCCTTTCCACTTTGCTTTTCCTCTTCCTCTCCCTCTTTCTTTCTTTCTTTCTTTCTTTCTTTCTTTCTTACTTTCTTTCTTTCTTACAAGTCTTTTTTCTTTCACTTTCTCTCTTTTTCCTTCCTCTTGCTTTCTACCTGTCTCTTTCTTTGCCCCCTTTCTTTCTTTACTTTCCCTTCATTTTTTTCAACTTCACTAACAGATGGAGGAGGATGAGGAGGAAAACACTGGACAATCATCCCAGTGACACTGCACTGCTGCTGTCTGCTGTCTGCCCTGTGCTTGTTTTGCGAGGCAAGAGAGCGTAGAGCCTGGTGCCTGCTGCATGCCTTATTTCTTCTTTCTTTTTGCTCCTTTTCTTTCTTGGGGGTTGGGAGTGGGGGAGAGGTGTGGTCTTTTGTCTTCGCTTATTGCCTTTGCTTATGTCTTGCTTTTGTTTCTCTAATGTGTTGAATCATGGGTGTTATGAATCTTCTGTTCTGTACTTCGCTTCCTGTTTCTGTCTGTCTGTCTCTGTGACTCTCTATCTCTGTCTCTTTCTCTCTTGTGTGTGTCTGGCCGTCTCTGTCTCTGTCTTTCTGTCTGTCTGCTGTCTGTCTATCTGTCTCTCTCTCCCTCTCTTTGTCTCTCCCTCTCTCTCTCTCTGTCTGCCTCTCTCTCTCTCTATCTCTCTCTGCCTGTTTCTTTGTCTATGTCTGCCTCTGCCTCTCTTTAAAGAACAAAGAAAGAAAAAGTAAGCAAGATCCCCAAAAAGTAGAGAGCTTTGATGTAAATCTGGGATTTTTCGCAGAGAGCTGGGGCAGTGGGCAGATGATTGATAATGATCCCTAAATTACCATGCACTTCTAGCTGTCATTGCTGTACTGCTGTTCTTAGCTTACAGCCAAACCAATTGACATTTCCGCTACTCAGCTCTCTCTCTCTCTCTCTCTCTCTCTCTCTCTTCTCTCTCTCTCTCTCTCTCTCTCTCTCTCTCTCTCTCTCTCTCTCTCTCTCTCTCTCTCCTCTCTCCCTCGTGCTCTCTCTCAATTTTGGGATTAGCTAAGTTAGACCACTTAGAGAAAATGCATATGCCAGTCTATGAAAGAGTTGTGGGTGTTGCTTTAAAAAACTCCAAATAAGACGGTTTATGTAGACTTGGGAAGGTATCACACATGTAAATTATATTTTTACAGTCATACGATACTGGTTCAGGATATTGTAATTATTATGGAAAGTAAAATCTACCTTCCAAATCCGACCAAATGTTGCTTGATTTAGACAGAACAGGGAAAGATTGCTGGGTATCCAAAGTCAGGGAGATTTTATGTCAGACTAGATATAGCTCTGTCTGGACGCAGCAAGCTATCATGGATATTAAAGCGTTTTTGAACTTATTTAGCAGAAACTCATTGATGTCTTATGCAAGAATGTTTTTCTGCAATTAAGAGATCATGGTAGGGAGAAACATTATGGGTCCTTTAAGACAGTTTTTGAAAGAGAAATTTATATGAATGATGTTGATACTTATTGCTACAGTTTGCTGTTTCCCAGGTAATATTCAATGCATTACCATTTAATGTAAATATACATTGATACAGTGATTCTATGCAAAATAGGTATCGTCCTTTTTGCAAGGTACTAATTGGATACGAACAGCATTTTCTTTGTGACTACTTCATGTATTCAGATTTTATGGCAAACATTCTTGGGGATACAGTAAAGCTTCCCGTGTGTGTACTGTTGCAAGTCACCACTGGCATAGTGTTTCTCACTTTATCTTTAACTCGGTGAAAAGACGGACAACATGTATTATTTAGACTTGCCATTATTTGAACAGTTTGCTAACTCTTTTCAATCGTCTCAAGTAAGTTGTGTGTTGTTGTATTAGGTAATGTCTGTACATGATGGTGATGATGATGATGATGATGATGATGATGATAGTGATATGGGTGATGATAATGCTGAAGTATTGTAAAAAAACAGTACTACAAATACATACAGGCATGTTTTGCTTGATGCCTCATTCATATCATATATAATGAAGTCTGGAAATAGGAAACAAGCACGAGTTCGCCAGGTTTTCGTTCTAATCTATGGCAGCAGATCTCTGCATGATCCCCAAGCCATGCCACCATCTGTACATGATGGCCTGAGGGATATCTTTGGTGGAGTAAGACAAAAGATGTCAACAACTACTAGGATATGAATGTGGGTAAACCTTGTTCCCTGCGATATTCACATTCTCCAGCCCTCCAATGTTTTGTGTACTGGCCCAAGGCCGAAGTACACTAAAACTTTTCAGTGTTCTCTCTCTCTCTCTCTCTCTCTCTCTCTCTCTCTCTCTCTCTCTCTCTCTCTCTCTCTCTCTCTCTCTCTCTCTCTCTCTCTCTCTCTCTCTCTCTCTCTGTCATATAATTAGTATCCTCTTGATCGAAGATGAAGAATTTCTAAAATCACTCGCAAAATTTGTCTCCCTTGCTTGAGACAGCAGAAGAAAGAAAAGTGCAGTTAACTAATAATATCAAGTATAATATACCTTTTCCATTTAGCTTTGCTAAAATGTAACAACATTTTGTTTCCATACTTTCTGGCATGCAAATTCGGTTAACTAAATTGTACCCCATTAAATGTGACGGTCGGGTGGTCGATTTATCCCACACTGTTGCTGGGTTTATATCAAAGCCAGAAAAACAAAAGTTCGAGTAAACGTGAATGTGTGTGTGTTTATTTATTCATTTATTTTTTTTATATCGAGGATAATGGAATAAGCACTCATGTGCTTTTTTTACATCCAATCCCCGTGTGTATGCGGTTTTGTAAATTTTGTCATCTGTTTCCACCGGCTCACAATGGCCTACTCTTCCGAAAAGCGGAACAGGATTTAACGTGTGCGCAAGATGTTCTGCATGCGTTCGAACACGGGGCCTCAGTTTATAGTCTCATCCGAAGGAGACTGTGTGTGTGTGTGTGTGTGTGTGTGTGTGTGTGTGTGTGTGTGTGTGTGTGTGTGTGTGTGTGTGTGTATGTGTGTGTGTGAGCTTGCGACAATTGATGCATTCAGTTAAATGTATTTATTAGAGAATCGTTTTTCTCTTTCATTTATCATTATTTCTTTTATGAAAAAAATATATTGCTTGAATTGTGTTCATACTATGCTAGGGGGACGGGATAGCTCAGTGGTCGGAGCACTCGCTTTCCTCCAGCCAAGTTAAGCAGCGTCGAGCGTGGTTACCAGTTGGATGGGTGACCGTTTGCGCGCCTTGGCTTCAGTACAGTTCCCCCAGTTCACCCAGCTGTAAATGGGTACCTGCCCTCTTTAGGGTCAGGGAAGGTAAAGCAGCGAGGGAGAGGAGATGGGCGCCGCCCTCAATATGCTGGCCCTAGAGAAGTGAGGTCTCTGACGCCTCGCTCCCCTACGACCTTATAGGTTATGGGACTCCTTTACCTTTACCTTACTATGCTTCTCGCCAAAAAGACTGTAATGTTAATGGTAATAAAGTACTTTCAGTTTCAATTGTTTTCTCTCTCTCTCTCTCTCTCTCTCTCTCTCTCTCTCTCTCTCTCTCTCTCTCTCTCTCTCTCTCTCTGTCTCTGTACCTGCATCTGTTTGTCTATCTGTTCGTCTGTCTGTCTGTCTGCCTATCTTTCTCACTCATTCACTCTGTCTGTCTGTCTGTCTGTCTGTCTGTTGTCTCTGTCTCTCTCTCTCTCTCTCTCTCTCTCTCTCTCTCTCTCTCTCTCTCTCTCTCTCTCTCTCTCTCTCTCTTTCTCGGAACGGGATAGCCCAGTGGTTAGAACATTGTGCTGGCAATCTGACGACTTCGATTCTCGTTCAAGGGGATACTGGAGTTAACATCAGTGCAGACTCCACTCTCCCCAATAGTCCTTCGGATGAGACTATAAACCGAGGTCCCGTGTGCGAACGCACGCAGAACATCTCTTGCGCACACGTTAATAAAAAATATATAAAAGAAATAACAAAAATGATAATAATAATAAATTAAATGGAATTTATATAGCACTGTGTCTTGCACAGACAAACCAAAGCGCTTGCACTCAACTCATTCTTACACAGTCATGCACCCAATAGCAAGTAATAGTTCTAACAAGTCCGAATGCACACACACACACACACACACACACACACACACACACACACACACACACACACACACACACACACACACACACACACACACACACACACACACACACTTATTTCTTCTTTCTCTTTACTCCTTTTCTTTCTTGGGGGTTGGGGGTGGGGGAGAGGTCTGGTCTTTTGTCTTTGCTTATGTGTTGCTTGTTTCTCTAATGTGTTGAATCATGGGTGTTATGAATCTTCTATTCTGTACTTCGCTTCCTGTTTCTGTCTGTCTGTCTCTGTGACTTTCATTCGTTCTTTTTTTTATATTTCTCCTCTCTCTCTCTCTCTCTCTCTCTCTCTCTCTCTCTCTCTCTCTCTCTCTCTCTCTCTCTCTCTCTCTTCTCTCTCTCCTCTCTCTCTCTCTCTCTCTCTCTTCCTTGTCTCTACTGTCACTTTTAGCCAAAATAGATGATAATTATAATTGATGTTTTTGTTGTGTCAAATAAGTCTACATGACTTAAATGGCAATAAAATATTCTGAATCTGAATCTGAATCACACACACACACACGCACACACACACACAACACAACACACACACACACACACACACACACACACACACACACACACACACACACACACACACACACACACACACACACACACACAGGTTATACACTTTGGCAGGGTGGTGTGATTTTTGGCTGTTGAAAAGCAAGGACAGCCATGAAATGACACAGGAGAGGAAATTCTTAGGTTTGAAACAAATATGTCTTGAGGCCGGATTTAAAAGACTCACCAGAAGGCCTGTGGCGAGGAGAGATAGGGAGGCCATTTCAAATCGATGGACCAGACGCAGACGCAGATGATTTATTCAAATAGGCCTCAGCCCCTTATAAAAGGGGAATGTGAACAATATTATACATAACATAAATACAGTGAACAATTTGTTCTTACTTCACGAGGTTATTATTTCTCTATGCTTGAAAGCCTTGTACAAATATAAAGAAAAGTTCTGTATAACTTCAGGATTTGTACAGTATAGTAAGTATGTTCTTTCGAGCCAGAAGGCCCATAGAGCCGGAGCTTATCCCGGTTTCTGTAGCGTTAAGCGAACTGATGGTTTTTCACCACCACTGTGACAGGACGCTAGTCTGTCGCCAGATACTTCCCCAGCAGAGCTGGTACCCACTTGTACACCTGGGTGGAGTGAGGAAAATAGGAGTAAAGTGTCTTTCCCAAGGACACAACACCGAGCCGAGCGGGGATCGAACCCGCGACCTCTGGATCACGAGTCGACCGCCTAAACCACTCGACCACGGTGCCTCCTCAGGATTTGTACAGGGCATCAATAAATTCAATTTAAACAAGCATGGTTTCCTATATTTTGGTTGAATAAATTTCATTCTAAGGTCATGTAATTGTTGGCAACATAGAACAAAGTGTACTTCATCTTCCTGTGACACAATGCATAATGGACATAACAAATCATGATCATTATATGTTCTGTATCGTAAACGATATACATTCAGATCAGATATACCGAGTCTAAATTTTGCTGTGATATGTTTCAGTTGTCGATTCATGTCAGTTGTAAATAGCATTTTAAGTCATGACCATTACAGTATGTTCTATAAAACTTAAACCTTTGGCTAGTACCAATGTGGTGGTTCCAGTTTTGCCACCGGCAGTCAAATAATCGTTGACTAATTACTTTAATGAATACACAAGTATCACCCACACCATGATTCAACCACACATCTCCAAACCATTTTCATCGAAATAGACATGCACCCTTGATACCCGATTTGTCTTTCCTCTTGCACCTAAATTATACAGCATTTTATACGCCTTATGTGGTAGTCTCAGATCTTCCATTTGTAGCATCTTTATTCAATAACGAATACAGTTAACTGCAGAATGTATGTACAAAGGCTATCTGTTAGTTTAACCATAGATGATATCATTGGGTGTTCGTCTATCAACTCCTAAGTATTTCTTTATTGCAAACAAATGAACGGATTCACGGTGAACTGCTGCTTTGTCCAACCCCCATAATTCTGACCCATACTGAAGAACTGGTTGAACCTGTGAGTCAAATAGCTCCATCAACAGCCCAAAAGAATTGTTGTTAAGTGCATACAACCTTTGCATAATATATACCAACGCATTCTTTGCCATACTAGAAAGGTCCTTACAAGCGGCAGTGAAACTCAGACGTGTAGAAAACAATATCCCTAAGTACTTATAAACATTAACCACAGGCAGAAAATTACCAGTATATGTCCATCTTTCTCGTATACCAAAATAGCCTCCCTTACGAAACACAATGATGTTACTTTTCTTCATATTTACTTTAAACTGAAGTAAAAAAGCAGCGTGATACAGGTTGTTTAACTGATTGTGTAGCCCCACAATAGTCTCTGATAACAGCACTACGTCATCAGCTAACAACAGGATGAACAACTCGAATGGATCATGTGACAAAACAGCACCATGTTTTCTATTATTGATTACTTGTAATGCTAATTCGTTTATGAAAGTGAAATAAAACAGGGCTACATATATCTCCTTGCTTGACTCCGGCTGTGCATCTAATGTAATCTGTCAATTTAGAACCACATCTTATTTTACATTTTATATTGTCATCTAAACACATTCTGGAGAGATAAAAATATCTCACTTATCTCCAAGATCAGACTAATGCGCTCCCTTGTTATATTCATATTTCTGTATGCCTGTGAATCATGGGCCCTGACTGCAGATTTGGAGAGAAGAGTACAGGCGGTGGAGATGAGATGCTTTCGGAGACTCCTTGGCATCTCCTACAAAGACCACATAAGCAACGAAAGCGTGCATAACAGAATCCAGCAAACCATTGGACCCTATGAGAACCTTCTAACGATTGTGAAAAAGCGTAAACTTAAATGGTATGGGCATGTCACAAGATCCAAAGGACTTGCAAAGACAGTTTTACAAGGCACTGTCCAAGGAGGAAGAAGAAGAGGCAGACCAAGGAAGAGCTGGGAGGATAACATCAGCGAATGTACAGGCCTAGAACTCAACAAAACCCTGAGAAAGGCAGAACAGACAGAGGAATGGAGGGAACTGGTTGTTGAGTCTTTGAGGGTGCCCCCACGGTCGTCAGACTACGGGACAGATAGGTAGATAGATAGATTGTCATACATTCTTTTAATACATGTGTGGAGTTTACATCTAATACCATTTTTTTTAGCAAAATGGGCCAAAGTCGGTTTCTGTTATTGGAGTCAAAAGCTTTTTCAAAGTCTATAAAAGCTACATATAACTTACGGTTGCATGAAAACTGTTTCTGTATCAATGCTAATAAAGTCAACATGTGATCTAATTTGAATACCCCCTTTTAAATCCTGCTTGATACTCTCCAGTAATGTTGTTTTTTTCTATCCATTCCTGTAGTCTTCTGTTAACAATGGAACTAAACATTTTGCTACTTATATATGACTAAGTGAAATACTCCTGTAATTGTTAGGATCATTAACATTTCCTTTTTTGTATAAAGGTAAAACAATAGACTCTGTCCAATTTTCAGGGAACTGACCAGTCTCAAACAGTTTATTAAACAATTTTATAAAGAAATCCACTACATATTCATTTGAGTATTTAAATAATTCGCCAATAATTCCATCTGACCCTGCTGCTTTTCTACTTTTCAGTTTTCTTATGGCTAACAATACTTCTTCTCTTGAGATGGGACAATTCATGTAGTCATCACCATTATTGTCAGTTATATCTTCATTTAAAGTGTCATTACTAACATCTACATCTAATAAAGATTTGAAATGTTGGAACCACTTCTCAATAGTAATATTGGCTCTTTGCTGTTTTCTTTTGAATGAAACTTTTTGGACATTTTCACAAAATTCTTTTTGACTCTTAACTGACGTGAGAAGTTTATGCAACATTGCAGTATTAAACTCTTTCTTTTCAGTAGATGTTTATACTCACGTCTGCCTATCTTCATCTGCCAATGACTTTCGACTCTTTCTCAATAATTTTCTCACATTCTTTTTACAGATCTCACACTCTTTATCATACCAATCACTTCGAATCCTACTGTTATCAATATATACACACAGCGCTATCCCATATGCATTAATTAAATAACTGTAATTCCCCATTAATATCAACATCAATTAATTTCATGGCACACTCTCATTTACTTTGAATGTATTCTTGACATAGCTTATCGTTATATATAACAGCACAGTCATCATTCCAAATCAATTTTTCAATCACCATACGTGTATCGTCTATGTTTTCATCAACACTAACTTTGTTTTCATATAGAAATACTATTTTGGCAATAACAGGCATATGATCAGAATCTATTCTTTCATCTATTAACAGAAATCAAAAACAAGACACAGTAAATCATTTGAAAGAATGAAATAATCGTTGACACTACACCTTGAAATTGAAATATATGTATAGCGACCCAGGAGGTCACCGTGACATAATCCATTCAAAATACATAAGTCTAAAGTGGTGCACATGTTCAACAAAAGTTTACCATAGTTATTTAAAGATATATCCTGAGAACATCTCTTGCACATTAAAGACTGGCTTTTGCATTACAAATCAGCAATTCCACTGTCTGACGATTCCTGGTGCTAAATATTGGATGCTCTACTATTAAGATCCCCACACAGCATTATGTAAACATCATTTGTTATTGTACAATCAATCAAACAATCTTCAAACATGCTAATTCCGTTATCTTTGTCGAAGTGAACATAAAAAAGGTGAACACTTTGGTGGGACATATGAGCACACATACAAAACATCTTTATCTAATCCAAACAAACTTTTGTCAATAACAAACACAAGCATTCACATGGTCATTGATTTTAATAAGTTTCAAAAAGGGAATTAATTCCTTTTTAATCAAACAAATAATGCCCCCGGATCGTCTCCCCATTGACAGACAGCTTTACAGCATGTTTGCAGACTATCTTAAAGCCGGGAAAGAAGTTTTGCTCACACTCATCCATAAATGTTTCAATCAAACAAGCAAAGTCAAAACAAGAAAAATACGAAATAAAATCTTGATCTGCAAGTTTTGGCATCTGACCATTGACATTCCAGGACAGAAATAAAAAAGGCTGCTTTGCCTCTGACCCGGAGTCATTTGGCACGTGCAAACTGTCAGATGAGCGCTCAGTTTCCCTATCGTGCTCGGGATGCGTGTGTTCGTTGACTGTGCTAGTCCACGGACAAGAAGAAGGTGTAACCTCAATTTGATCCCCTGTAAAATCGTTCACATGGGAACATATATTTTCAAATGTGGACCGGCCTCTTCTCTATTGGTTTTGTGCAGAGGAATGGAAGTCTTTCAAAAACATTTTCTTCCCATCAATGAGAAGATGGTCAAAGACCATTGTGGCCCTTTGTCCATTCTGTCTGGCACTTTTCAGGTGAGGTGACAGCCTGCGCCTTATTTCCCTGACCCGACTGGAGAAATCCTCTCCAGTGAAAACATTGCTGCCCTGCAATTTATTTTTTGCCTTAATAATCGCTAATTTGTCTTTGTAAAAGCAGCAGCGAGCAATGATCGGGGAGTCAGGCTTGGCGCTAAGGCGGTGCACATGGTCAAACTCAGCAGTCCTGGTCATGTCCATCTTATCAGACAATAAGTCATGCAACCTGCCCTCACACTCTTCATTGGTTTCATTCGAATCCCTTGTCATGCCATAAAAAACCAAATTATTTCTCTTAGATCTTCCCTCTAAGTCATCTGTTTTCTTTTCTAACTCTTCAACTCTATCCATCAGCTCTGTGTTTCTCTTTTCAAGGTCCTGGGTTTCTTTCTTAAGTACCCCCACCTCCTCCGCAAGTTCCTTCACAGTACCCCGTATGGTCGCACACTCTTCCGTCAGGTCCTTTATCGCCCTTTCCACGCTGTCAAACTTACAGTTCATGGTGGAGTTCATCTCGTCCAGTCTTTCCACAATACCGTTCAAAGTCAGCTGCATGGAAGTCAGTTCCGTAGGAGGAGGAGGAGAGGTTGCCTGCCCGTGTCGCCCACCTTCTGCACTGGTCCGGCGTCCGCTGCCATTGGTCAACCTGGTCTGCCTGTAGCTTTCAGAGCCAGGAGGAAGCTTGGGTCAAGGGTTTGACTCCACGTCTTCACATTGCAGAAGAAATCCACCCCAAAATGTCAGGGTGAGGAGCAAGCCAAGTATGGCACCGTCTGCTCCGTGCCCTGGTGACAACATGGCTATTCTCAAAGTCGCTTTCTCAGTAGCCCTTTACGTATGAAGGCTTGGTATACCGTGAGAATGCAGCCACATGACGAACGGAAAGCCAATGCAGCAGATGGCATGGTTTGTCATATGTCTATTTGCCAAATATTGTGACAAAACAATGTGACAGTCCGTTGAAATAAACAAAAACAGTAGGACATTGACAAATGCGACTTGCACGCATAGGTTGCCCGTTCACGCCCCCAATCCATAGACCAGAAACAGAGAAAGAGCGACGGCCGACAGTGGACTGGCTGAATCTAGGTATTTGTAAGCTCAAGGAATCTGCAGCAGAGCAGAGGGAACGAGAAGGAGTGTACGGGTGAAGACATTCACAGAGGTAGGAGGGTGCTGTTTTGTGGAGACATTTGTAACAGAGAGTACTGATCTCATAGCGTATTCTTTGTGGCACAGGCAGCCAGTGGAGAGATCGCAAGAGAGGGGTAATGTGCTCAGATTATTTTCTTTTTGAGGACTAGTCGAGCTGCATAGTTTGAATACGTTGAAGGGAGTGGATAGATGATGCTGGCAGACCGGCCAAAAGAGAATCGCAATAGTCCAGACGTTAAATCCTGTTCGGCTTTTCGTAAGAGTAGGCCATTGTGTGCCGGTGGGAACAGATGACAGAATTTACAAAACCGCATACACACAGGGACTGGATGTAAAAAAGCACATACGTGCTTATTCCAGTATCCTCGATATAAAAGAATATTTTTTTTAAAAATCTGTATGTGTGTGGGTCAATGCTTGTGTTTGAACGATTGCTTACACAATCTCACAGTCTTTTTTTCTGTCTGTCTGTCTGTCTGTCTGTCTTTCTTTCTTTCTTTTCTTTTTTTCTTTTTTTCTTTCTTTCTTCTTTCTTTCTATTCTTTCTTTCTTTCTTTCTTTCTTTCTTTCTGTCTGTCTGTCTGTCTGTCTTTCTTTCTTTATTTCGTCTTTGCTTTCTTTCTTCCAGATTTATTTTTTCTCTACATTCTGTCTGTCTTTCTCTCTCTAACCCTCCCTCCCTCCCCCCACCTCTCTCTTTCTCTCTCTCTCTCTCTCTCCTCCCTCCCCCTCTCTCTCTTTCTTTCTTTCTTCTTCCTCATTCATTTTTCCTGCACAACGTTTTTTTTCTTTCTCTCTGTCTTTCTATCTGTCCTTCCTTCCACCCTTCCTTCCATCCTTCTTTCCTTTCCCGCAGTATGTTTTTCTTTCATTCCTGAGCAATCCAGGTAGTTCTAATAGAGAGAGAGAGCATCATTGATCTGTTCCGCAGTCTGTGTTCTGCATAATGCATTTTGTTGGGCAAAGTTTTGTTGTGAAACTAAGCAGAATTTTGGACATTCGTGTGTGTGTGTGTGTGTGTGTGTGTGGTGTGTGTGTGTGTGTGTGTGTGGTGCGTGTGTGTGTAAGTGTGTGTGTGTGAGCGAGCGCGCGCGTGTGTGTATGTGTGTGCGTGTGTGTATGTGTGTGCGTGTGTGTGCATGTGTGTATGTGTGTGTGCGTGTGTGTGTATGTGTGTGTGTGTGCGCGCGCGCGTACGTTTTGTGATAGTAGTAGTAGCAGTACTTCTAGTAGTAGCAGTAATTGTGGTAGTAGTAGCAGTAGTTGAAGTAATAGTAGTGGAGGTGGTAGTGGTAGAAATAGTAGTAGGAAGAGGAGGAGGAGCAGCAATAGAAGCAGCAGCAGCAGCAGCAGCAGCAGCAGCAGCAGCAGCAGCAGCAGCAGTAGTAGTAGTAGTAGTAGTAGTAGTAGTAGTAGTAGCAGCAGCAGCAGCAGCAGTAGTAGTAGTAGTAGTAGTAGTAGTAGTAGTAGTACTAGTAGTAGTAGTAGCAGCAGCAGCAGCAGCAGTAGTAGTAGTAGTAGCAGTAGTAGCAGTAGTAGTAGTAGTAGTAGTAGTAGTAGTAGTAGTAGTAGTAGCAGCAGCAGCAGCAGCAGCAGCAGTAGTAGTAGCGGTAGTAGCAGCAGCAGCAGCAGCAGCAGCAGCAGCAGTAGTAGTAGTAGTAGTAGCTGCAGCAGCAGCAGCAGCAGCAGCAGCAGCAGCAGCAGTGGTGGCAGTAGTAGTAGTAGTAGTAGTAGTGGTGGTGGTAGTGGTAGTAGCAGTAGCAGTAGTAGCAGTAGCAGTAGTAGTAGTAGCAGCAGCAGCAGCAGTAGTAGTAGCAGTGGTAGTAGTAGCAGCAGCAGCAGTGGTAGTAGTAGTAGCAGTGGTAGTAGTAGCAGTGGTAGTAGTAGAAGTAGTAGTAGTAATACTACTACTACCACTAGTACTAGTAGTATTAGCAGCGGTAGTAGCAGCAGTAGCAGCAGCAGCAGTAGTAATAGCAGTAGCAGTAGTAGTAGTAGCAGCAGTAGCAGTAGCAGTAGCAGCAGTAGACAGTCGGACAGAGAGATGCAGGGTGTGTTTGTCAGACTGTTGACAGTACTGCTATGTTTGCAAACACGTGATGATGGGTAGATAAAGCCGGGCCTTTTGAAAGGCGTCATCATTGCTGTTTGATAACAGAGACAATGACGGTCTCTATTCTTAGCACGTGAATCTACAAAGATATGGCCTATCTTCTGCATCCTTCTCTGTGTGTGTGTGTGTGTGTGTGTGTGTGTGTGTGTGTGTGTGTGTGTGTGTGTGCGTGCGTGCGTGCGTGCTGCGTGCGTGTGTGTTTGGTGTGTTTAGTGTGTGTGTGTGTGTGTGTGTGTGTGTGTGTGCGTGCGTGTTTGTGTGTGTGTGTTGATTGATAACCGCTCTTCTTGTTCTTCTTCTTCTTCTCCTCCTCCTCCCCTTCTCCTCCTCCTTCTCTCTCTTCTCCTCCTCCTTCTCCTCCTCCTCCTCCTTCTCCCACCTCTCCTCCTCCTCCTCATTCTCCCCCTCCTCAGTCAAAATTTTTATCTTTGGTGGGTGTTTTTTTTCAATCCTCTTCCTTTGTGAGTTTACTTTTCATGGGAATATGGTATATAATTTCACACACACAGTCATACATAAACACACACACTCTCTCTCTCTCTCTCTCTCTTCTCTCTCTCTCTCTCTCTCTTCTCTCTCTCTCTCTCTCTCTCTCTCTCTCTCCCCTTTCTCTCTCACACACGGTCTCGCTCTCTCTCTCTCACACACACATGCACGCACGCACACACACCACCACACACTCACACGGACGCATACTTTCTCTCCCCTTTCTCTCTCACACACGGTCTCTCTCTCTCTCTCTCTCTCTCTCTCTCTCTCTCTCTCTCTCTCTCTCTCTCTCTCTCTCTCTCTCTCTCTCTCTCTTCTCTCACACACACACCACACTCAGGCACGCACGCACACACACCACCACACACTCACACGCACGAACGCGCACGCGCGCAAACACACACACATGCACGCACGCACACACACGCAAGCACACACACACACACACACACACACGCACGCACGCACTTACACACACATACACACACTCTCTCTCATCTCTCTCCTCTCTCTCACTCACAGTCTCTCTCTCTTCGCTCTCTCTCTCACACACACACACACACACACACACACACACACACACACACACACACACACACACACACACACACACACACACACACATGTACGTACGCACAAACAACACCACACACACACGCTCGTGTGTGCGTGCGCGCACGCACACACACACACACACACACACGTACACACACACACACGCACGCACGCACACGCTCACACACGCAAGCACACACACACGCGCGCGCACACACACACGCGCGCGCACACACACGCACACACACGTAATATTTTCTAATATCACGTAATGTGAAAAGACGTTAAATTAAAGAAGAACACACACGTACACACACGCGCGCGCGCGCGCGCACGATAATTATAATGATGAAGGCCGTAATGGTATTTGTATATGACTTGTACGTGAAATTAGGACTGCGTCGTCACAAGAGCAGTGCCACCCTTTTTTTCCCCTCTCCTGTCTGCATGTGTATTTGTTTCCCTACCAGAGTGTCTTCAACTACAGAATCTTGCCAGGGACAGCTCTCTTGTTGACGTGAGTTCTTTTACGTGCACTGTATGTCTCGTCTGTATGTATCGTCTCATCCAAAAGACTAGGAACCAAACCATCTCCCACAGTCTAGTGGAGAGAGGGGGGGGGGGGGAGGGGGGAGACTTCCGGGCACAAACGGGGATCGAACCTCAAGTTCTCGCTTTCTAAGCAGGTGTATTACCTCTAGACCACGGTTGGTGATGGCGGTAGTAATGATGCTATTTGTGATGATGGTGGCGCCATCATTGTGGTTCTAGTAAATTATAGTTTTGTTGTCACTGCTGCTGCTGCTGCTGCTGCTGCTGCTACAGTCCATTATGTCTTTCTGCTTTCTTATTCTCTTCCGTGCGTGAACGGTTCAGCAGTGCCCCACTTCATCATCAGGCAACCACGACGTGGAAATGGCTTTTGCATTCCTCCCCCTTCTCCTTCTCCCCTTCCCCTATTCCCCAGGCCCCACTCAATTCTTCTGTCGTCCACTTCCTTTGTTCACTCATTCATGAAACCATTTCTTCTTCTTCTTCACGCATCTATCAATGTACGTACATGCCTTCCTTCATGTGTCGTCTCATAATGTATCTGACCTGTCATGTATGCGTGTTGGACCTCTCTCACAATGTCACAGGATCCATTCTTACATTCAACTTACATTCTGGAACAAGGCTTTCAGAAATGCCCACATTTCCAGTTGTCCATTTTCAGGTTTTTGATCTTCTCTGTGGAGGTGTCACGACGTGCAAAACATCCCATGTATGCTGCAAACACCATAGTTGTTTGCACAGAGTTCTCTTTTCTATATGCTTCACTATATATTAACTAATGTGATGCTAAATCCTCACATGCATGCTAGCATCTTGGGTTTTTTGGTTTTTGTAACCCAGTAAACGTGTGTATGATTTTATAATTTTGGCATGCATATTTTATATTCTGCATAATTATATGAACTAACATAGAAGAGTACAGTACTAGCAAGTCTGCAATGGTCTGATAATTTTCAGAAATCTTGAAACTCTTCAACCCTAAATCACCCACAAAAGTTGTATAGTTAACCTTGATTTCAGGATTAGTCATCTTATTATCAGTTTCGTGGACAAGAGTTTAGAATTAGTGTTTGTCTCACCAGCATTAAAGAATAGTCCTTGACCATTACACCCTCTTATAGCCTCTTATACAGTGGAAGGGATAAAGCTCCTCAAATGAAACTAGCCACTTCATTTCATTTAGGCAGGTGACAACGCCTAAGTCAGCCTGCAGAACACCCACGTTTCTGTCCCATAATCCATCAGAAGGACACAGCAGCACAGAGTAAAGTGGCCAGAGTATGATGCACATGGGAATCCAAGGGGAACCCAAACTGCTGTCAGTTAGCATCTTATGTGGTTAGCATGCATGATAACAGATGCAGAGCAATTTGCATGACTGGTCAGAGCTGAGAAAATCAGACAGAAAGATGGGGAAGTAGTAAGTAAAAGCACAAAGATATGGACTAAAATAAAAACAGAGATATACCGAGGGGTAGACAAAGCAACATGCAAAACATAGCATTATCTAGGAAAAGGAAAGAGGCAGAAAGAGACAGGAGAGACAGAGATTCAGAAAGAGACAGAAACTCACAGACATAAGCTGAAACTGAAACACAGATTGAGCACAAACAGAGTAAAGAAACAAGGAGAAAAAGAAAACAAGCAGCAGAATGAAAGGACAAACAGCAACAAAAATCAGATATCCTAACAAACAAGAAAAAAAGTAGACGTGCATTATGAAAGAATGACAGACATACAGAAAAATAAAAAGAAAGATTCTAAAAGATTGACAGAGAGACAGATCGACTGACAGAAAAAGGAAGAAAAAGAAGTAAGGTAGATGACAGGAAAAGATAGACAGAAGAGGTAAGCTGAAATGAAGAGAGAAAAACACAGAGAAAGTGGCTGGAAGACGATAGACAAATACATGAATGACAGAGAACAAACACAGAGATACACAGAGACGCATACAGAAATACACAGAAGAGATAGATAATAGATAGAGAGAGAGAGAGAGAGAGAGAGAGAAGGAGGGGAGAGAGATAGAGAGAGGGAGAAGAGAGAGAGAAGAGAGAGAGAGAGGGGAGAAACTCAAGAACTCAAGAACACAAGAATTTTAATTGTATAGCCATACAACCCGTTACAAATATGTAGGCAATGAGGAATGACTGGATGTGTTGAATATGGCATTACAGTAAACAAACACTTTGAAAAGGGGAAACATCAGTAAATCAAAGGAATCAACAGTGGGTTCGTACGACATTAGGGGCGTTTGGTTGGCAGGATAAACATATCTTCCGAGATCATGGAAAACACGTATTATCTTGCTTTAATTTCTTTGAAAATGAAGTTAGCGAAGGATACATACTAATTTTTTCCGGGATGAATTTCAGTCGTAAGTCACTGAGAAAACTGCAGTGAAAAAGAAAGTGCGTTTCTGTTTCTATAGCACATGACAAAATGAACACTGAAGAATTTTTCTCAGAAACGGCTGTGTAGCTTTTTTCTGTGCGTCTGTAGGTCTGATATGCCTAATCTAAAATCTGATCAAAATGTCACGGATATGCTTATTAGGCACCAAAGGAAAAGTACGTTTCCATAGATACAGATAATTTAAATGTACGATATACACTGAATCTAGTGCTATTTTCTAATTGTTCATTTCACTTTTGATAGAAAACACTCGATCAATCTTTTGCTTAAGCTGGCTTAAGAAAGCTTTATGATTAGTGACCCCTTGGTTTTCCCAAAAAAAGCCAAAAACCTTCTCGTATAACTTTTACAAATTGTGATACCCAACACTTTTACCATCAATGAAGGACAAAAGCATTTTGTGGCCTTTCGGGGGAGTCTGGTTCTTCTAGTTCGGTAAAGCCGCAAAAATATGGGATTGAATACATAATAAAATATATAAGGGTAACGACCCTTTTCACGAAAACCCAGTCTTTTGTTTTCAGGCTTACATTTAACAGTTTTAAAGGCAGATGTGTGGAATTCTCCACTGCATTCTTTTGGAAAAGGGCCCATTTTTTCTGCCCATACAAAAAAATCATTTTTATTTGTGAGCCCAACAGTTTACAAAAATCTCTGTTAAAAATCTCCCATTTTCCTAGAGTTCAAAAGATTTTTAAATTACCCCTTTTCTTGCTTTACAGGGAATTTTACGCAGCTTTACGTACCCCAATTTCAGTTAAAAGGGAAATTAGCCCGGGTATTTTTGGGAAATTTTACATAGCTTTTCTTTTTCCTTAAAAAACCAAACCTCTTTCTTAGCCACATGCCCACCATTTCTGAATATGACGATATTCAATTTATCAAGATTTGCATGCAAATCTAGCTTTTGTGATTCATTAGCAAGAACGTTTAACTGGTTTTGTAACCATGCAACATTGTCCGATATTAAAACGATGTCGTCAGCAAACAACAAAATGAATATTTATAGTGTATCAGGGTAAAGCTGAACGCCGTGTTTACCGTTTGTGATAACTTCTTGGGCCAACTCGTTGACGAATAATGAAAATAAGAGAGGGCTGGTTATTTCGCCTTGTTTTAAGCCTTTGAAGCAAGATATGGCCTCAGATATCTTGCTTCCATAACGAATCCGGACTTTAACAGTTGCGTACATGCTCTGTAATATTTTCAATATATTTCCATTTACACCATTTTTATGCAAGGTCGGCCAAAGTTTGCTAAGTGAAATAGGTCAAAAGCCTTTTTGAAATCGATAAAAGTGACATATAATTTTCTATTTTTTAGGAGTTGTCTTTGGATAATGGCAAATAATGTGAAAATATGAACTACCGTGGAGTGATCTTTTCAAAAACCTGCCTGTATTTCACCAAGAATATTTCTGTTTTCTACGAAAGCTGATTATCGTTTATTAATTACATAGCTTAGGAGTTTACTACATATGTTTAATAATCAGATGCCTCTATAATTGTCTGGATTGTGGATGGTTCATTTCTTATGAATGGGGTGGATGATAGCTTCTGTCCAAGATGAGAGAGGGAGAGAGAGAGAGGGAGAGGGAGCGAGAGAGAAGCAATCACAGGCACGCAGACAGACAAGTAAAGAAAACTGCTCCCTTGTCTTTAGTATCCCAGGTGAAACACTCACCTCCTTGTCAGTGTGAAAATGACTTGAGGAAGAGAACACCAGCTGACCAGGACATCAGACAGTCTTTTGTGCATGACGTCTTTCTGCTTTATCATTCTCTTCCGTGCGTGAACGGTTCAGCAGTGCCCCACTTCATCATCAGGCAACCACGACGTGGAAATGGCTTTTATTACTTCACCTTCCCCCCTCCCCTATTCTCCAAGTCCTACCCTATTCCTCCCTTCCCCATTCTTCTTACTCATTCATTCATGAAATCCTCTTTTCCTTTTTCACCCATCTGTCAACATACATGCCTTCGTTTATAGGTCGTCTCATGATTTTCTATTTAATGTGTCATTGATGTGGTTTCTCCCACAATGTGGTAACCATCCTGGGTTGATCCTTGTGGTTGGCCAGGGTGTTGAAACAAGGAACGACAGTTGAGTTGGAATTAAAACCCTGTTTCAATATGTAAATAGTTTCACCACTTTCATCAGAGATTTAAAAATCTGACAAGGTGACAGCCCCGATAATTTGTTTGGGGGGCTGCTTCATCTTCTGTTATGTCCCCCATCCTGCTGTTGCCACGCCACTCAAACCAATCTCCCCGCCACAGCCATACCCAGATTTGTTATGTCTCATCCTCAGGGTCGGAAGTCCACAGGGAGCCCATCACTATCAGGCCGCCGTGGGTCCACCAGCCAGAGGGGCCCTGCACTGCTGCTGGGTCACTTTGGTAGTGTTCAGTGGTACCTGTTCTGAGCTAACATACGCAGGACACCACCTACTAAGCCCCTACTAACGACAGTATTAGCTCAGTCGCGGAGCCAGACTGACTGAGTTGCCCACCCGACGTGGCAACCACCACAACGTCCCTCCAACGACCGTCCCACGCGAACACCCAACCCCAAAGGCTTTGACACAAACTCACCACAGGCACAGAAGTGCATGGGGAAATCAAATCTGAGGTCACCATGAGACCAGAGCAACTGGGAGCACCGAATCAGAGGCAATTTGTTTTTTACTGCATGATGATCAATGATAATGAGAATGACACAATGATGCTGCTGTGGAAATGCATATGCTTTGAGACTACTTGACAGGGTTGTACTCTATGCTTACTATCATAATATATCCCGGCATCAACCGGGTCGAGAGATACAGACACCTGCAGTGTTGGTCAGGGTAATTTGGGCAACACTCTCAAACTCGCATCCGTTAAGTGAATGAAGCTCGACTGTGTGGTCCCAGTCTTCCCACTGAGCCCACAGCACACTCACTCTGGGTAGGAGCTGGCCGGAGTCCAAAAAATCCCTATGACTCTTATGGGAATCGAACCCGCGACTTTCCAGTCCGTAACCCAAGGCGCTAACCACTGCGCCGTGGCGGCTGGCCCCGATAATTATGGCCTCTGTGGTCAGCAGGGATATAAACAACACGGTTGGATTACATTGGTAGTCTGACGTTGATGATATGGTTTTTGCCATAACTATGATAACAACCAAGACGTTTGTTTGACAAGTTCAAATCAATTTAGTTTTCATTTTGTGATTGTAATTTAAGCTACCGATGTCATCTTTTGATTTTTAGAATTCAACTTCAGGCAGTCAGTTCAATTGATCTTCTCAGTCATCCTGTGTACTTTCTATTGCTCAGGATGTCTTCTCAAAGCCAACTTCATAGACACTGATTTAGAATTAATGTTTATCATCCCACATTAAAGAATGATCTATTGACATTACCAGTCAGATCCTGTTCTAATGTCATAAAATGGGGGAAAGCCTTCCCCAAGACCTGACAATAAAATTAACCTACATAGCTACTACAGTATAATTTAGCATGCAGATTATCCCATGCTGCTGTCCCATAAATCCGTTAGAATGGTACAGCAGCACACAGTGAACTGGCAGAACATAGTTCACTGGGAATACAGAAGAAAGGTGTTATTGCCACTGGTTAGCACCCACAACAGTTGGCATGTATACAGTTGTAGGGCAAGTTGTATGACTGAAAGTGTGTGTGTGTGTGGGTATGTGTGTAGGTGTGCATGTGTACTATGACGTCAGACAATTGTTTCTCAATAGGGAACATAGGTTGGTATGCAAAATGCTTGTCATGGATGAAAATTATCTCAACATAATACTGAAACTATAATAGTACTGATTTTCAATATAAGGTTTAGCATTTTCCACACTTCATTAACTGATGAAATGTTGGCCTGGATCAGACAAATATAGAAACTGAGCTGCATACTGGACACAAAGCAGAGTTAAAAGGGAAGACAGAAAGAAGAGAAACAAATAAACAAACAACAAAGCAAAAACAAAAACCTGCAAAAAGAGAGAAAAATATATAAAGACATGCACAGAAAACCTTGACTGACCATAAAAGAAAGGTGGACAGAAAAAAGGATTAAAAATTAAAAAATAAAGAGGGGAAACAGAAATAAAGAGAGAAACAGAGATAAAGAAATGGGCAGAGAGAGAAAGAGAGAGAGAGAGTGTGTGTTTCTTGTCCCCAGGGCGTAGTAGTACTCACCCCCATGTCAGTGTGAGAATGGCTTGAGGGGGTGAACACCAGCTGTCCAGGACATCAGACAGTCTTTTGTGCATGACGTCTTTCTGCTTTATTATTCTCTTCTGTGCGTGAACGGTTCAGCAGTGCCCCACTTCATCATCAGGCAACCACGACGTGGAAATGGCTTTTGCATATGTCCCACCATTTCTCTGACTCATTCATTCATGAAATCCTCCCTCCCTCCCTCCCTTCTTCACGTATCTATCATCCAGTACATGCTTTCCTTAATGTGTTGTTTCACAATGTATCTTACCTGTCATGTCTGCATGTAAGGTCTGTCACACACCTCAGTGGGTGTCTAAATGGTGCTGCAGCTTACAGTTCAGAACATGTCCTTTGGATATAATTATTGAGTGTGCATTTTCAGGTTTTATTTTTACCTTGTGAGGATGTCCCTACATGCAGAACAGTCCATATACGCTACATCCATCATAACTGCCAACTGCTATACACGCTTAGCAAAATTTTATAACGCATGTATTGGTGAAACTTTGGATGCCTGCTAAGTGTTTTGTGTTTCTGTAAGCCAAAACAATGTTGACGTGGATTACATGAATTTTTAACATGCCTACTTCATATTTTGTAAGTGCATATAACCGAAGAAGAAATAATGCACGAGCAAGTCTGCATCAGTTTGACACAGGAGACCATAAACAATTTTACCTTTAAATCTTCCACCAAGCTTTGAAGCTAGGGCTCAAGATTTCAGGGTTAGTCATATTATCCTCAGTTCCCTCCCATATTCCTCAAAGTTCTACCCACCCCCTCCCTCTCCCACTTTTCTTGCTCATTCATTCATGAAATTCCCCCTTCTCTTCACGCATCTATCAACGTACACGCCTTCCTCCTTCCTGCATCGTCTCATCATCTGTCTTACCTGTCAGGTATGCGTGTTGGATCTATCACACGCTCCAGTCAGTGTCCAAATGGCCCTACAATGCAAACTCGAGAAAGCATCCTTCAGGCATATCCAGTTCAGCAGTGCTATATTGTCAGGGTTTTGTTTACCCTGTTGAGGGGTCACTATGTATAAAACAGTCCATATATTTTTTGTGTACACATGTTAAGTGTGGACCATTATGGACATTGAAAGCATAGAGGCAAAGGGATGAGATGCTTTTGTAAACTTCTTGGTATCTCATACAGAGATCACGAAGTGAAAACCATAGAGTTTTTTTATAAAATTGAAAACGCCATTGGGTCATATGAAGAGCCCCTGCTTTATTGAAAACACTCAAACCGAAGAGGTATGGGCACGTCACACGAACATCTGGACTGGCCAAGACTGTCCTTCAGGGAACAGTACTGGGAAGGTGGCGAAGAATTAGAGAAAATGATGGGAAGACAACATCAGAGAGTGGACTGGCTTTAAGTGGAATGACTTGCTACAGAAAGCTGAAAACCACAAGGAGCGGAAGAAGCTGGTTGCAAAATCTTCAGTGGTGTCTCAACAGTCTACTAGACCTCGGGATAGGTGAATGAATAAGATACATAACAGAAACAACAGCACTGTATAAACGGACTTTTTATTCTGATATTTGTTAAAATGCTGGTGAAAACGCCTTAAATTAGACCTGTCAGTTAAACTAATCTGTAAAGGATTCATATCTTAGCATGCAGATTATCCCATGCTGCTGTCCCTTAAATCCATTAGAATGACACAGCAGCACACAGTGAACTGGCAGAACATGAAGCACGTGGGAATACAGTCGAAAGGCATGACTGCCATTGGTTAGCACCTGCCATAGTTAGTATGCAGAGCAGTAGAAAGCAATTTGTATAAATGACCCCGAGAGAGAGAGAGAGAGAGAGAGAGAGAGAGAGAGGATGAAGCAGGATAAAATGTAGTTCGGAGATTGGTAGAGAGATATTTAGATCTGGGTGAGATAGGTAGCAAGAGAGATTTAGGTTTGGCTGATAGCTTGTGTTGGCAGCCTTCAGTCTCAGAAGACTATGTGGAACTGTGCTCTAGGTGTTCATTGCTACATGGGAATGACAGTCCCTATGGCAGAGGGCACAGATGAAGTCTGACGCTGGTTTGTCTACCTGGGCTGCAGCTTTTCTTCTTCCAGAGCGCAAAGCCTGGGCAATTAAGTATGGAGGACAAGCTGTTACCCATGCAACAGACCCCCTCTCTCCATGTCACTGAAATGGTCCATTGGAAAGGCAATCTCCCTTACACATGGTTCCAGTGACGTCGCAGGAATTGCCAGAACATTGTTGTATACAGCCTTGGACTGCCTTGGGGCAGGTAGGTAAATGGTAGATGGAGATATTTAGATTAGAATATGAATGAGATAGGTAGAGAGAGATTTAGATTTGGATGAGACAGGAAGAGAGAGAGATTTAGATTTGGATGAGACAGGAAGAGAGAGAGATTTAGATTTGGATGAGACAGGAAGAGAGAGAGATTTAGATTTGGATGAGACAGGAAGAGAGAGAGATTTAGATTTGAATGAGACAGGAAGAGAGAGAGATTTACATTTTTGTGACTTCTTCATCTAGGCCTTGGCTGTCATGAAGGGGGGGTCTAATAATAAATTGTTGATAACCAGAAAATTATGGGGTGTAGTGAAACAACAATGAGAGAAGTAAACAAAAATTAAATGGCATGGCAATAATCATGAAACAGCACCTTTCCTGTAATTCACACTTTTAAAAAGATATTTCACACTGCAAAGGTCTTTTGAGAACGTATGAAAGCCGCATTTACTTACATTTTTAAAAACTATTTTTACATAAGAACTACTAGTGTGAACTGCGCGTGGGCCCGCACGCCTATGTGTATGTGAGAGAGAGAGAGAGAGAAAGAGAGAGAGAGAGAGCGAGAGGAGAGAGAGAGAGAGAGAGAGAGGAAGAGAGAGGAGAGAGAGAGAGAGAGAGAGAGAGAGAGAGAGGAGAGAGAGAGAGAGAGAGAGGAGAGAGAGAGAGAGGAAAGAGAGAGAGAGAGAGAGAGAAGAGAGAGAGAGAGGAGAGAGAGAGAGAGAGAGAGAGAGAGAGAGAGAGAAGAGAGAGAGAGAGAGAGAGAGAGAGAGAGGAAAGAGAGAGAGAGAGAGAGAGAGAGAGGAGAGAGAGTGAGAGAGGGGAGAGAGAGAGAGAGAGAGGAGAGGAGAAGAGAGAGAGAGAGCGAGCGAGCGAGAGAGAGAGAGAGAGCGAGAGAGAGAGAGAGAGAGAGAGAGGAGAGCGCGCGCGCGCGGAGAGAGAGAGAGAGAGAGAGAGAGAGAGAGAGAGAGAGAGAGAGAGAAGAGAGAGAGAGAGAGAGCGAGAGAGAGAGCGAGAGATGGAGCAATAGCCACCATGATGCCGTGGTTAGATCGTTGGATAACTGGGTTGGAGTTCGCAGGTTCAAGTCTCATAAGGATCTTGCTATGGGCTCATTGGGAGGACTGGGACCACGCAGTCAAGCTTAATTCATTTTATGGGTGCGATTTTGAGAGTGTTGCTCAAACTACTTGACCAACACTGCAGGTGTCCACATCTCAGGCTTGGTTGATGCCCTGGTAGATTATGATGGGAAGCATAGGGAAGCACTGTCAAGTAGTCTCAAAGCACATGCGGTTCTATAGCAGCATTATTGCATCATTCTCATTGTCATTGATCATCAGGCAATAAAAGAGAACTGTCTCTTATTTAGTGGCCCTTGTTGCTAATGAGTGGAACGATTTGCTACGGAAAGCAGAGTATCGAGGGGAGTGGAGGAAGCTGGTTGCTAAATCTTCTTAGTGTCCCCACGGTCCAAGGGACCACAGGATAGGTGAGGTGAGTTGTTGCTCTGGTTTCATGGTGACCTCAGATTTACTTTCTCATAATTTCTGTGTCTAGTTCTGGCCTTCTTCTGTGAATCTCTGACCCAGATGCTTTGACATTAACCCACCACAGGCAAACAGATATCTGGAAGTCCTGTGATACACTTGAGTATTTGACAGGCTGTGTTGATGCAGATACCTGGTAGCCATGCTGGCTTCACCTGTGCTTCAGATATGTAATTAATTAAGCATATAGAAATCAGAACTCTTGGGATACCTGATATATGTAGCATATCTGGACTGTTTTGCACCTAGTGACACCTCCATAAAAAGGAAACTAGCACTGGAAAAAATGTTTAAGTGATGGATTCGGTATTTCTGAAGAGGGTGCTCTAGAATCTAAGCTGCAGCACCATTTTGATGCTGACTACAGTGTGTGAAAGGTCTAACACACAAACATGACATTTAAGATAAATTATAAGATGATGCATGATGGAAGGCCTTACATTGATAAATGCTTGAAGAAAAGATGGAGGATTTCAGGAAAAGATTAGCAATAGAAAAGGAAGATGAATGAGTTGGTTGTGCGGAATGTAAGGAAATGGGTAGGGGGCAGGGATGAGCTATGCAAAAGCCATTTCCACGTCGTGGTTGCCTGATGATGAAGTGGGGCACTGCTGAACCGTTCACGCACGGAAGAGAATGATAAAGCAGAAAGACGTCATGCACAAAAGACTGTCTTATGTCCCGGACAGATGATGTTCACTTCTTTTTATTTTTTGCTCTTGTTTTGCTATGTTATAGTGTTAGAATAAAACAGTGAGAGAGAGAGAGAGAGAGAGAGAGAGAGAGAGAGAGAGAGAGGGGAGAGAGGAGAGAGAGAGAGAGAGAGAGAGAAAGCAGGAGAGAGAGAACTCTGAACTCTGAAATAGTTTAATAGTGCATTGGCCTTAGGCCACAATACAACAAAAAGGAGTGATGGCTGGGAGGTGGGTGGGGGGGGGGGGGGGTTCACAGTGGAAGAGAACAATGATTTCACAATACAAATACAATTTTGAATCAGCTGAAAAGTTGCACTCATATGTACCTACACATCTTCCCCTGTCAACAACTTAGGGTTATAACTTGGTAACTCTGTACACTAACTCATTCCATTTCGATCACCAAGCACCAACATATCTCTCATCAGAAAAACATCATGAGAATCATGGCTATGAATATAACTTACTGTGAACATTCTAAGACAGCAATGCAATCTTTAATAAGAAAACAAATAAACAAACTGAATAACAAATAACCCTACAGTGCTATTCAGTATACAAACAAAGCTAATGATTCATTTTAGGGTTACAGCATCCTAAATGGATTGAAACTAGTCAGTAATATGTTGGATAACATAATATCTTTTTAAATTTAAAGTTATTTAAAATGTTGTTGATAAACTTTGAAAGCAGAAAACTTGTTACTGAATATTATACCTCATACAGTGATGTGACATCACTACACAGCAAAACAGCATCACATAGAACTTTCAAGAAAAGATAGAGAGAGGTGGTCAGAAGAGAGAGAGAGAGAGAGAGAGGAGAGAGAGAGAGAGAGAGAGAGAGAGAGAGAGAGAGAGAGAGAGAGAGAGAGAGAGTCAGAAGCAAATATACAAAGATAGAATGAGGGAGACGAAGAGAAGCATACAATCACAAACAATCAGAAGGCAAAGAACAGAACAGAACAGTGTCCGTTGCTCTCACGTCTCTAGATAGAAACACTCACCTCCATGTCAGCACACAGAACAAAGGGAGGAGGTGAACACCATCTGTCCCGGACATCAGACAGTCTTTTGTGCATGGCGTCTTTCTGCTTTATTTTTCTCTGCCCTGCGTGAATGGTTCAGCAGTGCCCCACTTCATCACAGGCAACCACGTCGTAGACAGGGCTTTTGCATTCCTCACCTTCCCACAATTTTTTTATGCACCCCTCCCTGTATTTCTCACGTAAACACAACTCCTCCCTGTCTCCCTCTTCAACTTCTTGTTCCTTCATTCATTCATAACATCTTGCCATCCATACCCCCTGATATCACTGTGTCTGTCCTGCTGTAGGTCACTTTATAAATCAATGGAGCTGTTACTCTTGCATATCTTCAAGTTCAATGTTTGTTTGCTTTTGTCGCTTGTCATGTATGTTTATTGTGCTGCACTGTATTGTGTGAACTGCACCACGCTGAAATGCATTGGACTGGTCTACACGGGACTGGACTGCACTACACTGGTCTCGTATTTCCTTCTTCTGCCATGCAATGGAAAGCGTTGTATTGCATTCTGTTGAATTCGATTCGATTCTAATCTCCAGTATTTGATAATTACATTAGTTGTAAAAGTTATTGTTCATTTCCCTGTTAAATTCATGTAGAGCCTGCCTTTGAGTCCCCCCCCCCCTCTCTCTCTCTCTTCTCTCTTTCTCTCTCTCTGTCAAGTATAATAAATTAGCTTAAGATTCCATGATTTATTCAAACGTTTCTAAGTCATGTACACCCAAGATCTCCCAATTTTTTTTAAAGACAAAATTAAAAGACTTTGAAAGAAAGAACAAATTGGAATCAGGGGAAAAACAGCCAAGCAGAATGGATGGAATGTTCCGAATAGGGCATAAACAAAACATTACATATGTCAGAAAGTGTTTATGAAGCGTGGAAACAGTCCGTTGAAACAGGGAGGGGAAATAATGTGTCAGTGGGAAAGAAATGAGAGGAGTGCAGGAAGTAGGGTCAGGGGGCATGAAAACTGCAGCCATCTGAAACACTCACTCCTGTAGCCTATGTTCATCAATTTCTCCTCCTCTTTGAAGTGTACCTGTTGAGGCAGTTTCACGGTTGTCTTGTCAACACGCCATGGCGGAGTGTTGCAGCACACCTGGTCTTCTGGCCTGCCTCACCCTCCCTCCGCCCCTCTCTCCGCTTCTTCCTTTTCCCTCATCAGTAGACAGGGTTTTAAGTTTGTTGGGTGTTATTTTTTAATTCTTGCTATGTGTGTGTGTGTGTGCGCGCGCGCGCGTGCGTGCGTGCGTGTGTGTGTGTGTGTGCGCGCGCGTGCGTGCGTGTGTATGTGTATGTGTTTCAATCTAAAAACCTTAGGGTAGAAAAAGTAGAGGGCATGATTTGAAGAAAAACATTACACATGCAAGTATGTGCGCACACACACACACACACACACACACACGCGCGCGCACGCGCGCGCGCGCGCACACACACACGCACACACCCTGATAGCAAAAACCCTTCTTAAGGGCTGCTCACACATGAAATCAGTGTGGCCATGTCCTTCATGCTGCAAATGCAGCAATACAAGGTGTGCTGCAGACTTCAACACCTCACATCACAGCCCAGTCATGTAGGTCACGCTGTACTCTGCGTTGCTGCTCTGTGCCTGCCCCTCTTCCTCGGGATAATAGCTTCGGCATCTGTTAACCTGGTAAATGGGTTTTTTCCTTATCCCTGTCTGTCTGTCTGTCTGTCTGTCTGTCTGTCTCTCTGTCTCAGTCTCTGTCTCTGTCTCTCTCTCTCTCTCTCTCTCTCTCTCTCTCTCTGTGAATTTCTGTATATTTGTGTGTGTGTGTGTGTGTGTGTGTGTGTGTGTCTGTGTGTGTGTGTGTGTGTGTGTGTGTGTGTGCGTCTGTCTGTCTATCTGTCTGTCTGTCTGTGTGTCTGCCTTTCTGTAAATACGGTCATAATCTTTAAAACCCCATCGTGTTTCTTATCCCCCTCCCCCGTTACACACCCAATACACACATGCACGCACGCGCGCATGCACACGCGCACGCACACACAAACACACACAGGCACGCACGCACGTTCGTTCGCACGCACGTACGCATGCATGCACGCACGCACGCACACTCACACACACACACACACACACACACACACACACACACACACATTCGCTTCCAGCGGCTTTGACAGTCACTTTTCTCATTAAAAAAAATTGAAACATAGATCCCATACATTTTGATCACCACATTCTTAAAGGTCATTTAACTCGTGTGTGTGTGTGTGTGTGTGTGTGTGTGTGTGTGTGTGCGCGCGTGCGTGCGTGCGCGCGTGCGCGCGTGTGTGTGTGTGTGTAAGTCAGTCAGCCAGTCTTCAATTTTAACGTCTTTCCACTTTAAGTAATTCCAGATGACCCTAAAATAGGAGACTAAATATGTGAGAGAGAGAGAGAGAGAGAGAGAGAGAGAGAGGAGAGGGGGGGGATCTACTCTGTGTGTGTGTGTGCGTGTGTGGGGGCGTCCCTGCATGCATGCGCGCTCGTGTGTGTAATAAATAGTAATTACAAAAGAAATCTATCTATCTATCTATCTATCTATCTGTCCCGTAGTCTGACGACCGTGGGGGCACCCTCAAAGACTCAACAACCAGTTCCCTCCATTCCTCTCTCTGTTCTGCCTTTCTCAGGGTTTTGTTGAGTTCTAGGCCTGTCCATTCGCTGATGTTATCCTCCCAGCTCTTCCTTGGTCTGCCTCTTCTTCTTCCTCCTTGGACAGTGCCTTGCAAAACTGTCTTTGTAATTCCTTGGGATCTTGTGACATGCCCATACCATTTAAGTTTACGCTTTTTCACGATCGTTAGAAGGTTCTCATAGGGTCCAATGGTTTGCTGGATTCTGTTATGCACGCTTTCGTTGCTTATGTGGTCTTTGTAGGAGATGCCAAGGAGTCTCCGAAAGCATCTCATCTCCACTGCCTGTACTCTTCTCTCCAAATCTGCAGTCAGGGTCCATGATTCATAGGCATACAGAAATCTGGATATGACAAGGGAGCGCATTAGTCTGATCTTGGAGATAAGTGAGATATTCTTATCTCTCCAGATGGTGTTTAGTTTTGACAAAACTGTTATTGTCTGTGCAGTCCTGCATACTACTTCTGGCTTGGATCCCTGGTCTGATACAATGGCTCCCAGGTACTTGAAGCTTTGAACTGTTTCCAGCTTCTGGTCATTAACCCTGATATCAGTGCTAATGCCGTTGGTGTTATTAGTCATCAGTTTGGTCTTCTCTGCACTGATTTCCATGCCGTATGTTTTGGAGGCCTTATCCATGTGTTCTGTTAGGCTGGCAAGCTCTTTTTCTGATCCTGCTATTCCATCAATGTCATCTGCGAAGCGGAGGTTTGTGATCGTTCTGCCACCAATGCTGACTGATCCTTCATGATGTTCCAGTGCATCAGCCATGATTCTCTCAAGGAAGATGTTGAAAAGAGTGGGTGAGAGTAGACAGCCCTGCCTTACTCAACTGTTGTTCGAACCATTCTCCAATGTTGTTGTTGTAGTACACTGCACTGGTGGCCTCGCTGTACAGCTGTTTGATGACTCTGATCAGGTTTGCATTGATGCTGTACAAATTCATGGTTGCCCACAAAGCTGCATGCCACACCCTGTCAAATGCCTTCTTAAAATCGATAAATACTGGTAAAGGTCTTGTTGATGTTGAAGTACCGCTCACATAGTATTCTGAGGTTGAATATCTGTTCTGTTGTGCTGCGCCTGCTCTGAAACCTGCTTGTTCCTCAGCAATGATGGTCTCTGCTTGTGGCTTCAGTCTATTCAATATTATCTGCAGCATGACCTTGCTTGGGTGACATATGAGGCTGATTGTGCGGTAATTATGGCATTGTTGAAGATTTCCTTTCTGGGGAGGGTGATGATGAGTGACTGTGTCCATGGTGTTGGCCATTTTCCTGTCTGCCAGATCTTGTTGCAGATTCTTAGTAGGGCGCTGATCATGGCTTTCCCCTCCAGCTTGGACCAACTCAGCTGGAATGTTGTCAGCCCCTGCTGACTTCCCCTTTTTCAGCGATCTGACTGCTGTTTCCACTTTTTTCTCGGAGGATAGGGTGACTGATGTGTCTTTGCTTTCGGGTACTTTAAAGGGACTTCTGGATCTCCTGGGGTTCTATAGTTTATACAGGTCAGAGCAGTATTCTGTCCACTGTTCAAATATCCTGTCGTCAGTGAGACACTTCCCATTTTTGTTTTGGATTGTTAAAAACCTTTTCTCTGTTTCGTGCTAGTCAGGTCTTTCACCAGCTGATTATGCTTTCTTGCTATTGTTTTTCTTGATGTTCTCTTCAATGTCTTGGCACGGGTTCACCGATCCATTTCTCTTTTGCCTCCGTCAGGGACTTCCTGATTCTTTTGTTGACTGCCCTATATTGCTCGTGCTCTTTCTTTTGTTTCATTTTTCTTAAACTCTCTACGCTTGTCGCATAGTTGTAGGATGTTAGGTGTGACCCATGGTTTTTTGACTGGTCGGCGTTTGCCAAGAAGCTCGTTTGCTGTTTCAGTCACCGCTGAAATTGAAACTATTCGTCAGTGTATCTATGTCTGAGTCTATCACAGTGAGTGCTGCAAATTTTCCACCTATCCTTGCTTGAAAAATTTCTAATACCTCTGGGTCCTTCAGTTTCTCGAGGTCAAATTTGATCCTGATGTTGTTCCGCTTGTGGATTTTCTTTAGACGTAGTCGGAAAGTCATCATCACAAATCATGATTCCACCCCTAGTCTGCCCCTGGAAAACTTCGTGTCTGTGCGATGTTAACGCTAGACTGAAACCGTCTTTTCACCTTTGAGTAATCTATTTGTTGTGGTGTTCTCCATTTGGGCTATGCCATGTCCATTTTCTGGATTGCTTGTGTGGGCCAAGTGTATTCACTAGCTGGAGGTGGTTGTTACTGGCAAACTCCAGGAGTCTCAAGCCTCTTTCATTTGATTGGTTATTACAATGTGGCCCACAAACGCCCTCCCAGTCTTTCCATGAATCTTCTCCTACCTTGGCGTTCCAGTCACCTTGCACAACGAGGATGTCTTTCTTGGGTGTTTGAAAAAGAAATAGTATTCTTAAAATGAACAGATCAAGAACAGAAATGTTATAAAAGAAACTAAAATTCAAAAATAGCTACAAGAACTACAATAAATGTCCTATAGGACTTAACATTAAACACCCTTAGCAATGTCAATTGTTAACGTAACATTGTTCAAATTTTCTTCAATGTAATTCTCAGAAAAGGCAGGGAATGAGGTTTTAACTTCTCACATTCAAGTATGATATGGGTATTTGAAATATATTCACCACATAAATATTTAACAATACTTGCTCAATTTTGTTATGAATGCATTTAATCTTATCCTTAAAAAAAAATGCCTCGAGTTGTCTTTCTTTTACAGCATTTGTATGAATCTCTAAGTGATCAATGTATTCAACTACACTATTCCCACTCAAAGTTGAATGTGAAAGCTGATTCTCATTGCTATTGCTTTTCTATAAATTTGTTTAAGGATGCTTCTTCCAACAACCACATTCTTAAAGGTCAGTTATGGGTGGGTGTGTATTGTGTGTGTTGTGTGTTGTGTGTGTATATGTGCGCGCGCGCGCGTAATGTGCACGTGTGTGTGTACGTGTGTGTCTGTCTGTCTCATTATGTTTATATGTGTCTTTGTGTGTCTTTGCGTGTGTGTCTGTGTGTTCTTTGCTTTAACGTCCTTCCACTCTGATATCAGACGATAGGGAAAAGGATTATGAGAATGGGAAAAAAGGAGGTGGGGGGAGTCTGTGTATGAATAAGCATGTGCAAGTTCAAGTGCATACATAGAAAGAGGAGAGAAGAGAGAGAGGAAGGAAGGAGAGAGGGGGGAAGGGAGGGGAGGGGAGGGGAGGGAGAGAGAAGGGGGGAAAGGGAGAAGCGCATGTTTTGTGTGTGTGTGTGTGTGTGTGTGTGTGTGTGTGTTGTGTGGTGCTGAGGAGGAAGGTTTTGTATTTTTTAAACCCAAACCCTCAGAAGACAAAAAATAGCACATTATTAAAAAGACCATAACTTGAATCTATCTATCTATCTATCTATCTGTCCCGTAGTCTGACGACCGTGGGGGCACCCTCAAAGACTCAACAACCAGTTCCCTCCATTCCTCTCTCTGTTCTGCCTTTCTCAGGGTTTTGTTGAGTTCTAGGCCTGTCCATTCGCTGATGTTATCCTCCCCGCTCTTCCTTGGTCTGCCTCTTCTTCTTCCTCCTTGGACAGGCCTTGCAAAACTGTCTTTGTAATTCCTTGGATCTTGTGACATGCCCATACCATTTAAGTTTACGCTTTTTCACGATCGTTAGAAGGTTTCTCATAGGGTCCAATTGGTTTGCTGGATTCTGTTTTGCACGCTTTCGTTGCTTATGTGGTCTTGTAGGAGATGCCAAGGAGTCTCCGAAAGCATCTCATCTCCACTGCCTTTACTCTTCTCTCCAAATCTGCATCAGGGTCCCTGATCACAGGCATACAGAAATATGGATATGACAAGGGAGCGCATTAGTCTGATCTTGGAGTAAGTGAGATATTCTTATCTCTCCAATGGTGTTTAGTTTTGACAAAGCTGTTATTGTCTGTGCAGTCCTGATACTACTTCTGGCTTGGATCCCTGGTCTGATACAATGGCTCCCAGGTACTTGAAAGCTTTGAACTGTTTCCAGCTTCTGGTCATTAACCCTGATATCAGTGCTAATGCAAAAGACCAAACATTGCTGGAACAAGCAGGTTTCAGAGCAGGGCGCAGCACAACAGAACAGATATTCAACCTCAGAATACTATGTGAGCGGTACCTTCAACATCAACAAGACCTTTACCACGTATTTTTTCGATTTTAAGAAGGCATTTGACAGGGTGTGGCATGCAGCTTTGTGGGCAACCATGAATTCGTACAGCATCAATGCAAACCTGATCAGAGTCATCAAACAGCTGTACAGCGGGCCACCAGTGCAGTGTATACAACATACAACATTGGAGAATGGTTTCGAACAACAGTTGGAGTAAGGCAGGGCTGTCTATCTCACCCACTCTTTTCAACATCTTCCTTGAGAGAATCATGGCTGATGCACTGGAACATCATGAAGGATCAGTCAGCATTGGTGGCAGAACGATCACAAACCTCCGCTTCGCAGATGACATTGATGGAATAGCAGGATCAGAAAAAGAGCTTGCCAGCCTAACAGAACACTTGGATAAGGCCTCCAAAACATACGGCATGGAAATCAGCGCAGAGAAGACCAAACTGATGACTAATAACTTGTATAGCATAACTAATTTAACATAATGAGTAATTAATATAATATCAACCGAATTATCACATAGCAGCATAACGTGAATCGAAGGTAGATACCAACCGGGCTGCTGTTTAAATAAACAGAAAACTCATGAAGAAGCGAATAGTTATTCAAAATATGCTCTAGAGATAAATGGCAGTTGCGAGTATGGCAATGCAATAGGTAATAATCTTTATAGTGACTATCTATGTGATTGTATACCAAGCTCTTTAACATAGGTTTCTTTAATTCCCATCTGTGTGTGTGTGTATGTGTGTATGTGTGTGTGTGTGTTCTTGTAAGTGAGTGCCAATGTGTGTGCACGCGCACGTGTACTAGTCTGCATGCATGTGCATAAAGGTTGGAAAAGGAGAAACAGACACAAAAGATCAGTGAACTTTGCTATCAGAGCTATAGATACGGAATCCATTGCTATGTCAAAGGCCATTCACATGTCACACATAACTGGAGAATTGACACAGATGTCGGCACGTGCACTTGCACGTGACAGCGTGACTGCACGTATGCATGTATGCATACACACATCAGTACGTGTATGCACACACTCTAACACACACACACTTACACACATATACACATACACACACACTCACACACACACACTCTCACACACACACACACTCACACACACACTCACACACACACACACACACACACACACACACACACACACACACACACACACACACACACACACACACACACACACACACACACACACACACTTTACTGATACATTCTAACAACAGATCCAAATCCAGCTGACAAAGGATGGAAGCATGTAAAAGGAATTGTCCTCACCTACAGTGCACTGGACCGGCTGTGGCTAATGATGTAGTACACCATGAACACAGGCGAGGAATGCTTTACCAACGCTTGTCATGTCTTGGTGGAATGACAATACAGCAGAGTTAGTTCCACGTCTTTGAGGAGCTTAACCTCCAGAACCGATGTATGTCTGTGTGTGTGTTTGTGTGTGTGTGTGTGTGGTGTGTGTGTGTGTGTGTGTGTGTGGTGGGGGGTGGTGGGGTGGGGAGATGATGATGATGATGATGATGATGCTGATGCTGTGTGTGTGTGTGTGAGTGTGTGTGTGTGTGTGTGTGTGTGTGTGTGTGTGTGTGTGCGGGTGCGGGTGTGTGGGTGTGTGTGAGAGAGAGAGAAGGTTGGTGATGCCTGTGCTAAATATGAATCATGTGTTGTAAATCCTTGTGTGATATGGTAACCATGTTATGGTGATCATAGTGTTGCATCTGTGTCTAAAATGAAATGTTTTGGATTGTTTCCGTCCTTGACTCACTGTCGCCGTGTGACAGGGCATATGACAGCCTACTGCATTATTTAAACCACATCGCATTCTCCCTCTCATTTACACACTGGCAAACGCTCCCAGAGAACAGAGACTGAAATATGCCATCAATGCAATATTTGATACACAAACAACAACAAACAGAAGAGGCTAAAGCAGGAGACAAGGCAGGGGAACAATAAGCTGACACATCATGCAGAAACAATAGCGCTTCCATCCCACGCCCCTAACCCTCCAGTTCTCTTTGTAGTCAAGCAGACCTAAGGACTTGCCACATCACAGTCTGCAGTTCTCTTCTTGCTGCTCCACTCCTACTGTTTACAGCAGCACAGAGACACACAGACCGCTCCCCTCCTACTGTTTACAGCAGCACAGAGACACACAGACCACTCCACTCCTACTGTTTACAGGAGAGACACACAGACCGCTCCACTCCTACTGTTTACAGCAGCACAGAGACACACAGACTGCTCCACTCCTACTGTTTACAGCAGCACAGAGACCCACAGACCGCTCCACTCCTACTGTTTACAGCAGCACAGAGACACACAGACCGCTCCACTCCTACTGTTTACAGCAGCACAGAGACACACAGACTGCTCCACTCCTACTGTTTACAGCAGCACAGAGACACACAGACCGCTCCACTCCTACTGTTTACAGGCGAGACACACAGACCGCTCCCTCCTACTGTTTACAGCAGCACAGAGACACACAGACCGCTCTACTCCTACTGTTTACAGCAGCACAGAGACACACAGACTGCTCCACTCCTACTGTTTACAGGTGAGACACACAGACCGCTCCACTCTTACAGTTTACAGCAGCACAGATACACACAGACCGCTCTACTCCTACTGTTTACAGCAGCACAGAGACACACAGACCGCTCCACTCCTACTGTTTACAGGAGAGACCCACAGACTGCTCCACTCCTACTGTTTACAGCAGCACAGAGACACAGAGACCGCTCCACTCCTACTGTTTACAGCAGCCCAGAGACACACAGACTGCTCCACTCCTACTGTTTACAGCAGCACAGAGACACACAGACCGCTCCACTCCTACTGTTTACAGGAGAGACACACAGACCGCTCCCCTCCTACTGTTTACAGCAGCACAGAGACACACAGACCGCTCCCCTACTACTGTTTACAGCAGCACAGAGACACACAGACCGCTCCACTCCTACTGTTTACAGCAGCACAGAGACACACAGACCGCTCCACTCCGAATGTTTACAGCAGCACAGAGACACACAGACCGCTCCAATCCTACTGTTTACAGCAGCACAGAGACACACAGACCGCTCCACTCCGAATGTTTACAGCAGCACAGAGACCCACAGACCGCTCCACTCCTACTGTTTACAGGAGAGACACACAGACCGCTCCACTCCTACTGTTTACAGCAGCACAGAGACACACAGACCGCTCCACTCCTACTGTTTACAGCAGCTCAGAGACACACAGACCGCTCCACTCCTACTGTTTACAGCAGCACAGAGACACACAGACTGCTCCACTCCTACTGTTTACAGGAGAAACACACAGACCGCTCCCCTCCTACTGTTTACAGCAGCACAGAGACACACAGACTGCTCCACTCCTACTGTTTACAGGAGAGAGCCACAGACCGCTCCACTCCTACTGTTTACAGCAGCACAGAGACACACAGACCGCTCCACTCCTACTGTTTACAGCAGCCCAGAGACACACAGACTGCTCCACTCCTACTGTTTACAGCAGCACAGAGACACACAGACCGCTCCACTCCTACTGTTTACAGGAGAAACACACAGACCGCTCCACTCCTACTGTTTACAGCAGCACAGAGACACACAGACTGCTCCACTCCTACTGTCTACAGGAGAGACACACAGACCGCTCAACTCCTACTGTTTACAGCCCCGCTGACCTCTAAGGTCACCTATCACCTGTGTGTGTCTGTGTGGCTGCGTGCGTGCGTGACGTGCGTGCGTGCGTGCGTGTGTGTGTGTGTGTGTGTGTTTGTGTGCCTGCGTGCCTGCATGATGTATTGATTTCTGTCTAGTATTTTCCCTTGATCTTTTGGTGATCAGTGGTTATTTTTCACTTACATGTTTTGCAAATATTTCCAAGAGAAGAAAATGGAATATTTTGGTAATTTGCTTTGTTTCTGAAAGCAATGACACATTTGGACTTTGCTTTATAACTGCACACTCTAGAAGCATTTTGATAATGCTGTGATGTTTTCGCTATCAAAGTAACTAGAAAGTTTGAAAACTGCATAGAGTTGTAGAAACAGTGTTCAGATGAAGTGGCAAAGCAGTATTTTTGTCATAGTCGTGACTAGGAAAGAAATGCGGAAGAAGACAAGGAAGGAAATGATGCAGAATAGGGATATTGGGGATACTCCGACACTGTTTATTCTTATGTTAGTATACACAGTCACACCCCACACCCAGGGTAATCTTATGAGATTTCCAGACACAGCAATACACGAGTAGGTAATAACGTTAGGCTGCCATCAGGCAACTAGCCAGAAGACACCCTGGGCTGTTACTGGGTGAGAAGGTTGGTGCTTGTTTTAACGGTTCCTGTTCTTATCCACAGTGTGCAGTATACCACCTACAAATTCCAGCTGATGCGAATAATATATCAGGTCCAGAGTCAGACGTTGTAGGATGCTAATTTAAAGCAGTCATTGCCATAACGTTCTTTCCACAGTCATCCTCTATAATCCCAAGATTATAAATACTTTCAATCATACTTGCCACAAGGAATCCGAGGGCAAACACAAGTTGAGCTTTTATAGGTACTTTGAGACAATGTTGATAAAAACTGTCACATTGGTGACTGTTATTTCATCATTGAGTACAAATCAAGATTGAGGACATGGATGATCATGATGATGTTTAGAAGATCAGACTTCCCATTAAGTCTGTTGCACATCATCATCTTCACCACCACCACCACCACCACCACCACCACCACCACCACCACCACCACCACGTTTTCTATTCCTACTTTTATCCTGTTGTTACTTTAGCTTCTTTGACGTTCCTGTGCTGTTCCCATGCTGCTCAAGTCTGATCTCTGTACTCTAGCCATACCCAGGTATGTCACTTGTATCCTCAGAGCCAGAGGTTCATAGGAAGCCTATCAGTGCTAGGCCGCTGTCAGGCCATCAGCTTGAAGGGTCATGCACTGCAGCCAGGTCACTTTGATGTTGTTCAGTGGTTCCTGTTCTGAGCCACCATAGACAGGATGCCATCTACGGAACCTCATACTAACGATAGGAATAGGTTAGTCGCGTGGCCAGACTGAGAGGGACGCTCGCCTGGGGTGGGAAATACCACACTGTCCCTCTAACGACCTTCTCCCACGAACTTCTTATCTGACCCTAAAAGTTTGACACCCTCGTCACAGGCACATCAGGGTTTGAAGAAACTACAACGAGGTCAGGCGAGTTCAGAGCAACAATGGCATGAGAGACGCTGGTGATGAGGACGATGTAATGATGATTCTACAAAGTTGCACAAGTGTTGAGACTACTTGACAAGATTGTACTATAGTCTTCCTTTCAGAGTATATCCTGAGGTCATCTGGGTTTGAGAGATGCAGACGCCTGCAGTGTTGGTGAATTAAACAGAACAGCACCCGCAAACTTGAATCCATGAAGTAAATGATGCTTGACTGTGGTTCAGTCTTCCCATTGAACCCATAGCAAATTCACTCTGGATTTATATAAGCCGGCCAGAGGTTTTTTAAAACACAAAATCGGCTCTCTAACTCTTATGGGATTCAAACTGGTGATCTTCTACCCAGTAACCTGAGATGAAACCACTGCAATCCGGTGACTGGTCTTCTGTTAACTCCTCATTCAAAACAACATGTGTCCCTGTCCACCAGATCAGACAATGTCCACCTCGACCAGGAGTTCATCACGTGTGTCACTCTTTCCTCGCCTGTGTTGTGAGAGGATCAAGAGTTCCACCTCAAAGAGACCTCCATACTGGATGTGGACCCTGAGGTCGGCAGGGCTGTAAAGAGGATTAGGGAGATTGTTGGGGTGTGACAGAGAGAACCCGAAAGGTTGCGTGACATGTCAGCCTTGTGTGAGGCCTCTGTCTTCTCCAGGCGTTTTGGTTTTTCCTGTAGATTGTGTCTTCATGTTGTGTTGAGTGCACGCATCACGGTGTGGTTGGGTGTTGTGTGTGGGGGGGGGGGGGTGGTGTGGTGCGTGGTGGTGTGTGTGTGTGTGGTGGTGTGTGGGGGGGGGGGGTGTGCGTGCGTGTGTGTGTGTGTGTGTGTGTGTCAAAGTCAAAGTCAAAGTCAAACTTTTATTTTCAGATGGTACATTGAATAAGCAGTGCATTTACTTTTTTCATCAAGCCATCTATCTAAAGAAAAAAAAGCTAGAAAAAAAGATAATGTATATGCAGACATAGAATGAAAAAACCTAATCTATAGTAAGCTATACAAATCAAACAAGAAAAGACAATAGCATATGCATAGATGGAATGAAAAACAAGACAAAACCTCCAGAAAAGTATTAAACCATACATTTCAAATAATTCAAAAATCTTGAAAAAATATCCGTCATAATACAAACAAACAAGTAATAAAGAAAAACAAACCAAAACAAACAAAGAAGACAACATAAAAATAAAAATTTAAAAATCCACACCAACTGCTTCCTCACCCCCCCCCCTCACATACACATACACACACAAACCTTCAACTATACAAACAACTGAATAAAACAACAACAAAATGATGAATCAACAAGAACAACCACAACAAGGAAATAAACAATCAAACAAACACAAACATACGTACACAACAACAACAACGACAATAACTAACATAGGACAAGAATAACAGCCAAGACAAATGAAGAACAATATAGAACTAACAAAAGACGAGAAAAAGAGTAAAAAATACCCCCTCCCTCTCCCCAAGAAAACCACCCTATACCCAAAACAAACAAAAAGCAAAATAAACCAGAACCCCACCACCACCACCAATAACAACAACAACAACAACAACAACAACAACCAAATGGATATAAACAGAGGAAACTGATGCATCATTTAAACACTTACATACACATCCTCACCCATATCCACTTCACCATATAATATACTCATATATAAGGAAAACAAGAATGTGTGTGCGTGCGTGTGGGTGTGTCAAGTCAAGTCAAGTCAAGTCAAGTCAAAATTTTATTTCCAGATGGTACATTGAATAAGCAATGCATTTGCTTTTTTTCATCAAGCCATCTATCTAAGAACACATTTCTTAATGATTATACTAAGATACTACATTATTACATCATTTACCATAAAATTAAACCAGTAAAAAAAGGAAAATCGATATGGTAATACATTGAAAACAACAACGAAAATAACAACACACTTACACACACACACACACACACACACACACACACACACACACACACACACACACACACACACACCACGCACGCACGCGCGCGCGCGCGCGCGCGCGCGCGCCATAAAGATTGATAGTACATTATCATTGTAGAAAATTTTTTCTTTTTCAATACTTGCAGACGCTCTGTGCTTACTTCTTTCTTTCTTTCTTAGAATGTATTTACATCAGGTGTGTTTCTTACAAAATATTAAATATCTATCTATCGGTCGGTCGATCGATCGGTCTGTCGGTATGTCTGTCTGTCTGTCTGTCTATCTACGTGTCTATGTGTCTATCTGTCTTTCTATATGTTCGTATGTTGCCCAGAGCTGATACTATTATCGCTTACTGGACACTGCACTATATGACAACATTGCTGAGGCAGGCGCTTACACAGTCCAGTGTCTGATAGATGTTTAAGGATCACGATTAGCTGAACTGATGAAGCGATGTCTGGACACAGGCACGACTGAGGCGGACAGAAGGCAGACAGAAATTAGAAATAAGACAATGTAGAAATCCAGAGTTGGAGATTGTGGTACTCTCATCTAGCTTATTCTGATTCCGCCGCACAAGAAAAGCACACGGCCAGACTGTCACACAACCCAAGAGAAAGCTAACTCCACAGAAAGCTAAATACCAAGTATGGCTGCTGCTCTATGGAGAAGTAGTTGAAAGCAGCCATATATACACACTTCTCATCCAGTGTGTACTTACAGTCTCTCAGTGATTGTCAGATGTGAGCAGTGACCGCCATGGTGTCAAACTTGGGAACGCCCAATAAAAACTACGCCAACACAACACCACTAGCCGACTATCAACTTAGAACAACAATGAGGACAACAATGAGGACAACAATAAGGACAACAATGAGGGTGATAAGAGGACAACATTGAAGACAATGTGTAGAACAATGAGGAGAACAATAGGAACATTAATAAAGACAAAAATGAGGAGAACAATGAGGAGAACAATGAGGAGAACAATGGGAACATTAATAAAGACAACAATGAGGAGAACAATGAAGACAACAATGAGGACAACAATGAGGGTAATAAGAGGACAACATTGAAGACAATGAGGAGAACAATGAGGAAATAATAGGAACATTAATAAAGACAACAATGAGGAGAACAATGAGGAGAACAATAAGGAGAACAATGGGAACATTAATAAAGACAACAATGAGGAGAACAATGAGGAGAACAATGGGAACATTAATAAAGACAACAATGAGGAGAACAATGAGGAGAGCAATGAAGAGAACAATGGGAACATTAATAAGGACAACATTTGAGGAGAACAATGAAAAGAACAATGAGGTGAACAATGAGAGGAACAATGAGGAGAGCAATGAGGAGAACAATGAGGAGAACAATGAGGAGAGCAATGAGGAGAGCTATGGGAACATTAATAAAGAGAACAATGAGGAGAAAATGAGGAGAACAATGAGGAGAACAATGAAAAGACCAATGAGGAGAACAATGAGGAGAACAATGAGAAGAACAATGAGGAGAACAATTAGGAGAACAATGAGGAGAACAATGGGAACATTAATAAAGACAACAATGAGGAGAGCAATGAAGAGAGCAATGAGGAGAGCAATGAGGAGAACAGTGAGGAGAACAATGAGGAAACAATTAGAAAACAATCAGGAGAACAATGAAGAAAACAATGAGGAGAACAATGGGAAGAACAATGAGGAGAACAATGAGAAAACAATGAGGAGAACAATGGGAACATTAATAAAGACAGCAGTTAAGAGAACAATAAGGAGAGCAATGACGAGAACAATGAGTAGAACAATGAGGAGAACAAGGGGAACATTAATAAAGCCAACAATGAGGAGAGCAATGAGGAGAGCAATGAGGAGAGCAATGAGGAGAACAATGAGGAGAACAATGAGAGAACAATAAGGCAAACAATTTGGCGAACAACGAGGAGAACAATGAGGAGAAATGAAAAGAACAATGAGGAGAACAATGAGGAAAATAATGAGGAGAACATGAGGAGACAATGAGGAGAACAATGGGAAATCATAAAGAGAGAACAATGAGGAGAACAATGAGGAACAAATAAAGGAGAACAATGAGGAAAACAAGGGGAGAACAAGGGGAACATTAATAAAGACAACAATGAGGAGAGCAATAAAGGAAAAGCAATGAGAACAATGAGGAGAAGCAATGAGGGAAAGCAATGAGGGGGAACAATAAGGAGACAATGGAGAACAATGAAGAGAACAATGAGGAGAACAATGAAAAACAATGAGGAGAACAATGGGAAATTAATAAAAAAGAAAGTGAAGGAGAACAAAGAGGAGAGCAATGAGGAGAACAATGAGTGAGAACAATGAGGAGAAGCAATGAGGGAACATAATTAATAAAGCAACAATGAGGAGAGCAATGAGGAGAACAATGAGGAGACAATGAGGAGAACAATGAGGAGAACAATGAGGAAAAGCAATAAGGCAAACAATTTTGGGAGAACAACGGGAAACATTGAATAAAAGAATAATGAGGGGGAACAATGAGGAAAATAATGAGGAGAACATGAGGAGAACAATGAGGAGACAATGGGACAACAATGAGGAGAACAATGAGGAGAGCAATGGGAACAATGGAACAAGGGAACATTAATAAAGACAACAATGAGGAGAGCAATGAGAGACAAGAGACAATGAGGAGAGCAATGAGGAGAGCAATGAGGGAACAATGAGGAGAACAATGAGGAAGCAATAAGACAACAATAGGAGAACAATGAGAAAAACAATGAGGGAACAATGGGAACATTAATAAAACAATTAGAGAAACAATAAGGAGAGCAATGAGGAGAACAATGAAAAGAACAATGAGGAGAACAAGGGGAAAAATTGATGAAGCCACAATGAGGAGGCAATGAGGAACAATGAGGAGAGCAATGAGGAGAACAATGGGAACATTAATAAAGACAACAATGAGGCAAAGCAATGGCGGAACAATGAGGAGAACAATGAGGAGAAAATAAAGAAGAACAATGAGGAGAACAATGAGGAAAAAATGAGGAACAAATAGAGGACAACAATGAGGAGAAGCAATGGGAACATAATAAAGGAGAACAATGAGGAGAACAATGAGAAAAAAGTAAAAAGAGAGAACAATGAGGAGAACAATTGAGAACAAGGGAACATTAATAAAGACAACAATGAGGAGAGCAATGAGGAAAAAGAGCAATGAGGAGAGCAATGAGGAGAGAGCAATGATGGGAACAATGAGGAACAATGAGGAAAAGAAATTTGGAAGAACAATGAGGAGAACAATGAGGAGAAAATGAAAGAACATTGAGGAAATTAATAAGGAGAAAAATAAAGGAGAAAATGAGAGGACAATGGGGGAACAATGAGGAAAAGCAATTAGGGAGAACAATGGGAACATTAATAAAGACAACAATGAGAAGAGCAATGAGGAGAACAATGAGGAGAACAATGAGGAGAACAATGAGGAGAACAATGAGGAGAGCAATGAGGAGAACAATGGGAACATTAATAAAGACAACAATGAGGAGAGCAATGAGGAGAACAATGAGGAGAACAATGAGGAGAACAATGAGGACAACAATGAGGACAACAATGAGGAGAACAATGAGGAGAGCAATGTGGAGAACAATGGGAACATTAATAAAGACAACAATGAGGAGAGCAATGAAGAGAACAATGAGAACAATGAGGAGAGCAATGAGGAGAGCAATGATGGGAACAATGAGGAGAGCAATGAGGAGAGCAATGAAGAGAACAATGAGGAGAGCAATGAGGAGAATACTTGGAACATTAATAAAGACAACAATGAAGAGAATAATGAGAAGAACAATGAGAACAATGAGGAGAACAATTAGGAGAACAAGGGGAACATTAATAAAGACAACAATGAGGAGAGCAATGAGGAGAGCAATGAGGAGTGCAATGAGGAGAACAATGAGGAGGACAATGAGGGGAACAATGAGGAGAGCAATGAGGAGAACAATGGGAACATTAATAAAAACAACAATGAGGAGAGCAATGAGGAGAACAATGAGGAGAACAATGAGGAGAACAATGAGGAGAACAATGGGAACATTAATAAAGACAACAATGAGGAGAACAATGGGAAAATTAATAAAGACAACAATGAGGAGAACAATGCCTTCTGTTCAGAGGGTTACAGAGTGGTGACCAGCTCCACACCCTGCAACCGCCACCACGACTGCGTTCCTATACAAACGTGATAGCCATGGAAGCAATTGAGAAACAGTCAACCTCGGTCAGCTTTGATCGAGACACAAGAAGTACTCCAGTATTAAATGTCAATTGACAACATTGAAATTATTTTTTTTTTCTATTCTTTTATTCTTTATTTTAGATTGATTCAGTCAGTACCTGCCAGACTGGAATGTGGAGTCCCTCAGGATCAGTTCTGGGGCCCTGTTTTTTTCACTCTCTACACTGCTCCACTGTCACATATAATTAACCATCATCAGATCAACTATCGCTTTTATGCAGATGATTCTCAGATTCTAAGCAGTGACACTCCTGAAAATCTGCCTTCTCTCTTTACAAATATGGCCTACTGCTGTTAAGATATCCCAAACTGGATAATACAGAACAAGTTACAGCTAAACGCACATAAAACCGAAACCATGCTTGTAGGGATCAAACACAAATTCTCCTTTCATTACAACAGCTTCAATAGAATTTGGCAATGCATCAGTCCTTCTATCCACTGCTGTGAAGTATCACGCAGACCTGCCAGTCGTGTTACTATCAATTACGGTGTATTAGTGCAATTCGAAAGTACCTGTCCACAGACCTAATATCCAAACTCGTCGCGTCTCTCATTCTTTCACGTCTGGACTATTGCAATTCTCTATTTGGCTCGTCTGTCAGCATCATCTATTCACTCCCTTCAACGTATTCAAAACTCTGCAGCTCGACTGGCCCTCAGAAAGAAAACAATCTGAGCACATTACCCCTCTCTTGTGATCTCTCCACTGGCTGCCTGTGCCACAAGCCTTCTTATGACACTTTTAAATCCAGCCTCAAGACACTTATTTCAATCCTAAGACTTTCCTTTCCTGTTTCATCTCATAGCTGTCCCTGCCTTAAACAGCCGAATTCCCATCACCCTGCCAAAGTATATGACCTGTGTGTGTGTGTGTGTGTGTGTGTGTGTGTGTGTGTGTGTGTTGTGTGTGCGTGTGTGTGGGGGGGGGGGGGGTTGCGTCATCGTCAACGTCGTCGTCGTCGTCGTCGTCATTATGATGATGATGATGATGATGATGATAATGATGATGATTTCGAGGATAATGGAGTAAGCACTAATGTGCTTTTTTATATCCAGTCCCAGTGTATATGCATTTTGTATATTTTGTCATCCGTTCCCACCAGCACACACTGGTCTACTCTTCCGAATCGCGGAACGGGTTTAACGTGTGCGCAAGATGTTTTGCGTGCGTTCGCACACGGAACCTGGGTTTATACAGTGTCATCAGAATGACACAAGGAGTAGAGCAACAAAGTTGTCTGTGCCAACAGATGTACAGGTGAGGGGAGGGCGGAGAGTTGTGAGCATGAGGGATGACCACAACAGCAGACCACGTCTGACCACAGCTTGATCAACGCTTGAGCAGACATAGAGGCACACAAAGTCTACATCAAAACTGTGCTCATGCATTTTTGAACAGGTTTGTTACAGTCGTTTTCAACCATGAGCTTGTCTGGATATAACCATGTTTTCTCCTTTAAAGGAGGGAAAATCCTCTGAGGTTGGGATAGAGCTCCGAGGTTCACCATTGGTGAGATGTTTGCGTATGTGACCGTTTTTGCCCCACCATTAAGGGAGCCACATTTCGACGTTGGGGATGGATAGAAAGAAAGAAAGAAAGAAAGACAGACAGACAGACAGACAGAAAAGAAAGAAAGAAAGAAAGAAAGAAAGAAAGAAAAGAAAGTCAGACAGACAGACAGACGGACAGACAGACAGACAGACAGACAGAAAAGAAAGAAAGAAAGACAGAAAGTCAGACAGACAGACAGACAGAAAAGAAAGAAAGAAAGAAAGTCAGACAGACAGACAGACGGACAGACAGACAAGAAAAGAAAGAAAGAAAGAAAGAAAGACAGACAGACAGACAGACAGAAAGTAAGACAGACAGACAGAAAGACAGACAAGAAAAGAAAGAAAGAAAGAAAGAAAGACAGACAGACAGACAGACAAGACAAGACAAGACAAGACAAGACAAGACAGATAGACAGGAAAGAAAGAAAGTCAGACAGACAGACAGACAGGCAGAAAAGAAAGAAAGAAAGAAAGAAAGAAAGTCAGACAGACAGACAGAAAGTAAAGAAAGAAAGAAAAAAAGAAAGAAGACAAGGGGTAGTACAAGAAGTGTAGGGATACTGGAGCCGCTAGCTGGTTACTTCTTGTGATGTGATCAGTGGCAGGCACACTGCACTGCACACCAGGCCCAGGTTGCGGCATAGGGGGGTGGGGGGGGGCGGGATAGCCTGGTGGTTAGAGTGATGCATTCGTGATCTGCTGACCCGGGTTCGATTCTCGTTCAAGAGGATTTTTTTTCTCTGGAGTTAACATCAGTGCTGATTCCGCTCTCCCCAAAAGTCCTTCGGATGAGATTATGAACTGAGGTCCCGCGTGTGAACGCACGTAGAACATCTTGCGCGCGCGTTAAAATCCGTTCCGCTTTTCGGAAGAGTAGGCCATGGTGTGCCGGTGGGAATGGATAACAAAATTGACAAAACTTCATACACACAGGGACTGGATGAAAAAAGCACATGAGTGCTTATTCTATTATCCTCGCAATAAAGGAATAAATAAATCAATCAAAATAAATAAATAAAAATGTCCAAGCGTTAAATAACGCCAGACCGCTGTTGGGCCACTAGCCCAAAGAGGCCCTGCACTGGGACTAGTGACTGTGTATGTGGCCTGCTCTTGCTGTTGTTGGGGGTTCCCCAATTTAACCCCCACGGGGTTAACCAGAATATGCACTTAATGTCATCCATCTCACCTAGGAATCTCTCTGAGAGTAATACTGTTTTCAAATACCTTGCTACATAGGTAGCCACACTCCAACGTCAGGGATTTTTTCTCCCGCAATGGAGAGCATAGACTGTTATGCTCAGAGTTTATCGTGGGTGAAGACAATCTCAACATAACATTCTAAAACATAACAACATCTGAATACAGACATTCTGTGTCTGCTTTGGTTCAATTTAAGCGCTTTGATTTGTCAGTGCAAGATATATTGCTATATAAATGCCATTTATTATGTTTAGTAGTAGTAGAAGTAGTAGTAGTAGTAGTAGTAGTAGTAGTAGTAGTAGTGGTAGTAGTAGTAGTAGTAGTACTACTACTACTTCTAGTACTACTACTGCTACTACTACTACTTCTAGTACTACTAGTACTACTAGTACTACTACTACTACTACTACTACTACTACTACTACTACTACTACTACTACTACTACTACTACTACTACTACTGTACTACTAGTACTAAAACTACTACTACTACTACTGCTACTACTGTACTACTAGTACTAAAACTACTACTACTACTACTGCTACTACTTCTAGTACTACTAGTACTACTACTATTACTACTGCTACTACTAGTACTAAAACTACTACTATTACTACTGCTACTACTACTACTACTACTACTACTACTACTACTACTACTACTACTACTACTACTACTACTAAATGGAACTTATATAGCGCTATATCTTGCAAAGACAAATCAAAGCGCATGCATTCAACCTAATCTTACACAGTCATGCAATCAGTGATGAATAATCAATAGTTTAAACAGATATTTACAAGCATGATTCGCTGCAGACAAAATCTATGAAATAAAATTTCAAAAGTCAAATGTTTTTCAAAAGCACACACACACACACACTCACACAGGTCGTATACTTTAGCAGGGTGATAGGACATGGGTTAGTGAAGGTGGGATAGCTCTGATATGAAACAGGAGGGGGTAAATCTTAGGTTTGAAATAAATATGTCTTGAGGCTGGATTTAAAAGTGTCATAACTAGGTTTCTGGCGAAGAGAGAGAGGGAGCTCATTCCAGGTCGATGGACCCGAAATAGAGAAAGAGCGGCGGCCAAGAGTGGATTGGTTGAATCTAGGTATTCGTAGGCACAAGGTATCTGCAGTAGAGCGGAGGGAACGTGAAGGAGTGTACAGGTTAAGACATTCACAGAGGTAGGAGGGTGTAGTTTTGTGGAGACATTTGTAACAGAGGGTACTGATCTTATATTTTACTTTCTGTGGCACAGGCAGCCAGTGGAGAGATCGCAAGAGAGGGGTAATGTGCTCAGATTTTTTCTTTCTGAGAAGTAGTGCAGCTGCGGAGTTTTGTATACGTTGAAGGGAGTGGATAGATGATGCTGGCAGACCAGACAAAAGAGAATTGCAATAGTCCAGACGTGAAAGAATGAGAGAAATGACAAGTTTGGCTGTTGCATCTGTGGACAGGTACTTTCGAATTGCACTAATACGCCGTAA
>CM054157.1:965925-989972 GCA_028751875.1 Rapana venosa
AAGAAGTGCGAAGAAGAAGATTGCGAAAGAAGAATTGAGAAAAGAAAAGAAGGAAGGAAGAAGAAGAAAAGAGAGAAGAGAAGAAGAAGAAGAAGAAGAAGAAGAAGAAGAAGAAGAGAAGAAAGAAGAAGGAAGAAGAAGAAAAATTGCGAAGAAAGAGAAGAAGAAGAAGAAAGAAGAAGTAGAAGAAGAAGAAGAAGAAGAACAAGAAGAAGGAAGAAGAATTGCGAAGAAGAAGAAGAAGAAAAGAAGAAGAAGAAGAAGAAGAAGAAGAAGAAGAAGAAGAAGAAGCGAAGAAGAATTGAAGAAGAAGAAGCGAAGAAGAAGAAGAAGAAGAAAAAGGAAGAAGAAGAAGAAGAAGAAGAAGAAAAAGAATTGCGAAGAAGAAGAAGAAGAAAAAGAAGAAGAAGAAGAAGAAGAAGAAGAAGAATTGCAAAGAAGATTTGCGAAGAAGAATTGCGAAGAGGAGGAAAAAAGAAGAAAGAAAAGAAGAAGAAAAAGAAGAAAAAAGAATGAAAAGAAGAAAGAAGAAGAAGAAGAAGAAGAAGAAAAGAAGAAGAAGAAGAAGAAAAAGAAGAAGAAGAAGAAGAAGAAGAAGAAGAAGAAGAAGAAAAGAAGAAAGAAGAAGAAGTAAGAAGAAGAAAGAAGAAGAAGAAGAAGAAGAAAAAGAAGAAGAAAAAGAAGAAAAGAAGAAAAGAAAAGAGAAGAAGAAGAAAGAAGAAGAGAAGAAAAGAAGAAAAGAAGAAGAAAAGAAGAAAAGAAAAAGGGAAAAGAAGAAAAGAGAAGACGAAAAGAAGAAGGAAAGAAGAAGAAAAAATGAGAAGAAGAAGAAGAAGAGAAGAAGAAGAAGAAAGAAGAAGAAGAAGAAGAAGAAGAAGAAGAAAGAAGAAGAAGAAGAAGAAGAAGAAGAAGGTAATAAAGGAAAAGAAGATAAAGGAAAAGAAGATATGTTAATAAGAAGAAGAATTGAGAAAAAAAAAATTGCTCAGAAGAAATACGAAGAAGAAGAATTGCGAAGATAAATTTGGGGAAGAAGAAGAAGAAGAAGAAGAAGAAGAAGAAGAAAAGAAGAGAAGAAGAAGAGAAGAAGAAGAAGATAAAGAAGATGAAGAAGAAGATAAAGAAGAAGAAGAGAATAAAGAAGAAAAAAGAAGAAGAAGAAGGAGAAGGAGAAGAAGAAGAAGAAGAAGAAGAAGAACAAGAACAAGAACAAGAAGAAGTAGAATTGCAAAGAAAGAGAAGAAGAAGAAGAAGAAGAAGAAGAAGAAACAAGAACAAGAACAAGAACAAGAACAAGAAGAAGAAGAATTGCGAAGAAGAAGAAGTAGAAGAAGAAGTAGAAGAAGAAGAAGATGAAGATGAACAAGAAGAACAAGAAGATCAAGAAGAATAAGAACAAGAAGAAGAACAAGAAGAAGAAAAGAGAAAAAGAAGAAAAAGTATTGCGAAGAAGAATTGCAAAGAAAAAGAAAAGGAAGAAAAAGAAGAAGAAGAAGAAGAAGAAGAAGAAGAAGAAGAAGAAGAAGAAGAAGAAGAAGAAAAAGAAGAAGAAGAAGAAGAACAAGAAGAAGAAGAAAAAGAAGAAGAAGAAGAAATGCGAGGGAGAATTGCGAAGAAAAATTGCGAAGAAAAATTGCAAAGAAGAAGAAGAATTGCGAGAAAGAAAAAGAATTGCGAAGAAGAAGAAGAATTGCGATGAAAAACAACAATTGGAAAGAAGAAGAAGAATTACGAGAAAGAAGAATTGCGAAGAAGAAAAAGAAGAATTTCGAAGAAAAGAATTGCGGAGAAGAAGAAGAAGAAGATTTCGGAAGATTTCGGAAGAAGAAGAAGAAGAAGAAGAAGAAGAAGAAGAATTGCGAAAAAGAATTGCAAAGAAGAAGAAGAAGAAGAATTTGCGAAGAAGAAGAAGAAGAAGAAGAAATAGAATAAAGAAGAAAAAGAAGACGAAGAAGAAGAATTGCGAAGAAGAAGAAGAAGAAGACGAAGAAGAAAAAACAGAAGAAAAAGATATGCGAGGGAGAACTGCGAAGAAGAATTGCGAGGAAGATTTGCAAAGAAGAAGAAGAATTGCGAAGAAGAAGAAGAATTGCGAAGAAGAAGAAGAATTGCAAAGAAAAATAACAATTAGAAAGAAGAAGCAGAATTACGAAGAAGAAGATTTGCGTAGAAGAAGAAGATGAATTGCGAAGAAAAATAACAATTAGAAAGAAGAAGAAGAATTACGAAGAAGAAGAAATGCAGAGAAGAAGAAGAAGTAGAAAAAGAAGAAGAAGAAGAAGAAGAAGAAGAATTGCGAAGACGAAGAATTGCGAAGAAGGAGGAGAAGAAGAAGAAGACGAAGAAGAAGAAGTAGAAGAAGAAGATATGCGGAGGAAAAGTGCGAAGAAGAATTGCGAAGAATTGCAAAGAAGAAGAAGAATTGCGAAGGAGAAGAATTGCGAAGAAGAAGGAGAATTGCGAAGAAAAAGAACAATTCGAAAGAAGAAGAAGAATTACGAAGAAGAAGACATGCGAAGAAAAAGTAGAAGAATTGCGAAGAAAAAGAATTGCGGAGAAGAAGAAGGCGAATTCGGAAGACGAAGAAGAAGAGGAAGAAGAAGAGGAAGAAGAAGAAGAAGAAGAAGAAGAAGAAAAAGAAGAAGAAGAAGAAGAAGAAAGAAGAAGAAGAAAAAGAAGAAGAAGAGGAAGAAGAAGAAGAAGAAGACGAAGAAGAAGACGAAGAAGAAGAAGAAGAAGAAGAAGCACAAGAAGACGAAGAAGAAAAGACGAAGAATTGCGGAGAAGAAGAAAAATTGCGAAAAATAATTGCGAAGAAGAATTGCGAAGAAGAATTGAGAAGAAGAAGAAGAAGAAAAGAAGAAGAAGAAGAAGAAGAAGAATTGCGAAGAAAAAAGAAGAAGAAAATGAATTGCGAAGAAGAAAAAGAAGAAGAAGAAGAAGAAGAAGAAAAAAAGAAAGAAGAAGGAGAGTAAAGAAGAAAAAGAAAAAGAAAGACGAAGACGAAGAAGAAGAAAATGAAGAAGATGATGAAGAGAAGAAGAGAAGAAGAAGAGGAAGAAGAAGAAGGAAGAAGAAGAAGACGTAAGAAGAAAAAGAAGAAAAGAGAAATGGCGATGAAGGGGGGAAAGTAGATAAGAAGAAGAGAAGAAGAGAAGATTGCGAAGAAGAAGAAGAAAGAATTGGGGAAGAAGAAGAAGAAGAATTGCGAAGAAGAGAATTGCGAAGAGAAGAAGAAGAAGAAAGAAGACGAAGAGAAGAAGAAGAAGAAGAAGAAGAAGATATGCCGAAGTAAAAGAAGTAAGGAGAAGATATGCTCAGAAGACTTCGAAGAAAGAAGAATTGCGAAGAAGATTTGCAAGAGAAGAAGAGAATTGCGATAACAAAAAGGGGAAGAAAGAGAAGAAGAAGAAGATAGAAGAAGAGAAAGAAGAAGAGAAGAAGAAGAAGAAGAAGAAGAAAAGAGAAGAAGAAGAAAGAAAAGAATACGAAGAAGAATTGCAAAGAAAAAAGAAAAAGAAGAAGAAGAGGACGAGAAGAAGAAGAAGAAGAAGAATTTCGATGAAGAAGATTTGGAAAGAAGAAGATAAGGAAGAAAAAGAGAAGAAGAAAGAAGAAGAAGAAGAAGAAGAAGAAGAAGAAGAAGAGAAGAAGAAGAAAAGAAGAAGAAGAGAAGTAGATAAGAACAAGATAAAGAAGAAGAAGGTTAATAAAGAAGCTGGAAAGAAGAAGAAGATAGAAGAAGAAAGAAGTAGAAAGAAGAGAAGGAAGAAGATGAAGAAGAAGATGATGTAGAAGAAGGGGGGGGAATAAAAGAAGAAGAGAAGAGGAAGAAGAAGAAAGAAGAAGGATGATTAAGAAGAAGAAGAAGAAGATGAAGAATGAGGAAGAATTGCGAGAAGAAGAAGAAGAAGAAAGAAGAAGAGAAGAAGAAGAAGAAGAGAAGAGAAGGAAGAAGAAAGGAAAAGAAAGGAATTTTTTTTTTTTTTGGGGGGCCGAAATAAGAAGAAGAATTGCAAGGAAAAAGGAGAAGATATGCTCACAAGAATTCGAGGATGAAGAATTGAGAAGAAGATTTGTAAAGAAGAAGAAAGAAGAATTGGAAGAAGAAGAAGAGAAGAAGAAGAAGAAGAAGCAAGAAGAAGAAGAAGAATAGAAAAGAAGAAGAGAAGAAGAAGAAGAAAGAAGAAGAAGAAGAAGAAGAAGAAGAAGAAAAGGATTGCGGCGACGAAGAAGAAGAAGAAGATTTCCGAAGAAAAAGAAGAAGAGGAAGAAGAAGAAGAGAAGGAAGAAGAAGAAGATGATGAAGAAGAAGAAGGAAGACGAAGAAAGGAGAAGGAGAAGTGAAGAAGAATTGCGAAGAAGAAGAAGAAGAATTGCGAAGAATTGCGAAGAATTGCGGAAGAATTGCGAAGAAGAAGGAAGATGAAAATTGCGAAGAAGAAGAAGAAGAAGAAGAAGGAGAAGATGAAGAATAAGAAGAGAAAGAAGAAGGAAGAAGAAGAAAAGAAAGAGGAGAAGAGAAGAAGAAGATAAAGAAGAAGGAGAGGAATAAAGATGAAGAAGAAGAAGAAGAAGAAGAAGAAGAAGAAGAAGAAGAAAGAAGATTGATAGATTGATTGAATCTTTAATGGTTTAAAGATTAGGCACAATAAAGGCTTTTTAAATTCTGCCCAAAAAGAAAATACATACTTGAAGTAAAATTAAAAACAAAAGAAAGCAAAAACCAAAAGAATACGTAAACAACAGACCAAAAATGGTGGAGGAAACTCGTACCTTGAACAAATTAAACAATTTCAGAAAGACTTGGGGGGAAAGCCCATTAAACTGATATGAGACATTATTATAACATCCACTAAGTTACACACACACAACACACACACACTCACACACACGCACTACAACACACATGCACGCACGCACGCACGCACACACCAATCATGCGCTAGATGTGCATACCACACTTACTCAGACACTCACCCCATCTCTCTCTTCCACGCCCTTCCCCCCCCCCTTACTGCCCCCCCCCCCCCATTTCACGCCGTTATTCTTCTTTCATTCTAGCACACACATAATGCCAATTTCTCTCACGTACGCATGGTTATCCCTGATTTACCACTGGCGCATGCGTGTACATATACTATCTACTTCTCCTCCCCCTCTTCCCCCCCCCCCCCCGCGCGCACACACATCACAACACACACACCCACACTCCCAAGTGTACGACACGCTGGAATCGGACGCCTCCCTCCCCCCCCTCACACACACACTCACCCATTTCTTCGACTCTACATACATAAGCACAGCACGACGCACCCCCCCCCCCCCCTCCACACACACAAAGAAGTGCACACTATATGTCTTTGCTAAGTCCAATATAGCACCAATTATGTTCATGCCATTGGGTTATGTGTGTGTTGACTGCGAGTAGTTAGTCCACCGTCTCATACTACGCTGTTTTATTTCTGTCTTAAATGTAGAGTGCTCTGGTATTCTAGAAAAATCGTGGAAGGGCATTCATTCTTCTGATGCCATTGAAAGAAAAACTCGTTTTTGAATTGATCTAAGTTTGCTTTTTGGGGACAATTGCTCTGTCTGATTCGGTGATGATGTTGAAAAAAGAACATTGCTTTTAGATAACCGGGGCAAAGCATCATAAATACCTTATGCATGAGAGCTTATAACTTTATAAAGCGGTCGGCGCAAGCAAAGTGGTATTATCTCAAAGTGTTTTTAAAATAAATTATTATTTGATGCATTTGCTAAAACTCATTATTATTTATGACTTTAATGGCTCGACTTTTGAAGAGTAGTTCAGAGGTTTCCAGGTTAGTTGGAGCCACATTCCCCAGACAAACAGAGCAGTAATCTAGGCGAGACTGTGAATAAAAGCAAAATAGAAATTTTTTTTTGATTGTTTATCTAGAAAGTGTTTAATTTGTGAAAGCTGGAATACATGGATGATATTTCTTTAGTAATATTGTGAACTTGATCTGCCAAAGGAGGTTTCGCGTCAATGATCCCAAGTAATTTGCTGCCGTGTTAACTTGTTTATGTTGTGTTATTATACTTTATTTGTAATTGGTTTGCCTCAAGGCGTGCCTTTTCTGACGCGCTCAAACTAGCATGCTTCTGTTTTGTCAGGGTGTACCATATAGCATTAGTCTCACACAATTTTGACTGAATTCATACTAAGGTTTAAATATAGATTGATTTTCTTTAAGATCATGACAGCGTATTGTAGTGTTTGTACATCTGCAAATAAATCACAAACAAAATTTTGATTGGTTAAAGGAAGATCATTAATGTAAAGAAGAGAATAAAGAGTGGACCTAATATTGAACTTGTGGTACACCACAGGCAACAATTTTTTTGGATGAGTAACTCCATTTGCAGAAACAGACTGTGTTGGTTTGACAAATAGGATTTAAAAAATAGTTAAGGCATTTTCATCTAAACCATATAACCGTGATTATGTAATAAGTTATTATGATTAATCAAATCAAAGGCCTTTTCTTAAATCAATTAAAAATAACAACGGACTGCTTTTCTGTTATTTTATTTCACGCAGCCATGAATCAGTAATCCTGTCATATTTGCTGTTTCACAGGATGGTGCTTTCTAAACCCCGACTGATGGGGTATGCAAAAGGCCTTTGCATTCTATAAAGATGATAATGATGGTGGACATGCTGTTTCAAGAGGTTTAGAATGTACTAGATAGAAGTGAAATGGGTTCTATTATTATTTACATCCTTTATGTTCCCTTTTTTGTGCAAAGGGATTACTTTAGCGTATTTAAATGCTTTGGATAGCACTGTTTAGATAAGCTAAGGTTATAAAGATAAGTGAGTGAGTCTGCAAATGTAAAATGCAGATAGTTTCAAGTATTTTTAGGGCAATACTATAAAGCCATGAATTTTTTTTTTTTAAATAGGACAAAACTTCCATGAACAGACTATAAGGGAACAGAAAATGTTGTTATGTATCTTTTCTATGCAAATGGCTTTTAAAATATTTGAATCAAAAGTTCTGGTGTTGTTATCAATGTGTATACTTCAAAAAATAGCAAAGTGATTATGAGAACATCTACTGGAATACTAACATTCTGTCACGTGAAAGTACCATGTTTAGAGAGTGGCGAATAGCAGACCAGATTAATCTTCCCATTTGCTTTTATCTTGAATTAAATTCTGAGAAGAAAAATCGTTTAGATTTTCTAATCATATACTTAACTGTGTTACGTTTTTTCTTTGTATTCCTCATGAAGCCCGCGGTTCTTTAAAGTCGTCTCTGTGGTTTATTGCTAGCAAATTTCTTGGGTGAGCCAGCAGGTAACATTTTTGACTTTAAACGTCTTTGAATTAAGGTATATGCTTGTTGACAAATTGCTTAAGAAAAACTGGATCGTCCAAAAGGACAGGGCAATCGTCGTGCATAAGTGTAACTAAAAAATATTTGAATAAGGGTGCAGGGAAGCGCGGTCAGAGGAAAAATGCATGCAAATCGAATTTTTTAAATGACCGAAATGTAATTTTCAGATGCTTATTTTAGGCACTCTGAAGCCAGTTTTGCTCCAGGTGCACAAAAACAGCATTATGATCACTAATACCGACAGTGGGTCACAAATTTCTTTAAGAAGATGTGACGTCTGAAGAATAATGTGATCTAAAGCAGTACTAGATTTTGACAGAAGAAGAAGTAAGAGAAGAAAAGATAGAAGAAAAGAAGAAGAAGAAGAAGAAGAAGAGAGAAGAAGAAAAAGAAAAAGAGAAGTAGAAAAGAAAAAAGCACAGAATAAGATATGCGAGGGGAGAAATGCGAAGAAGAATTGCGAAGAAGATTTGCATAGAAGAAAAGAATTGCGAAAGGAAGAAGAAAATTGCGAAGAAGAGGATGAATTGCAAAGAAAAATAAACAATTAGAAGGAAAGAACAGAATTACGAAGAAGAAGATTTGCGAAGATGAAGAAAGAAGGAGGAAGAATTGCGAAGAAAAATAAAATTAGATAGAAGAAGAGTAATTCGAAGAAAATGAATTGGGAGAAGAAGAGAAGAAGAATTCGGAAAGAAGAATAAGAAGAAGAATTGCGGAGAGAAGATGGAAGAAGAAGAATTCGGAATAAAAAGAAGAAGAAAAAAAAGACAAAGAAGAAGGAGAAGAGGAAGAAGAAGAAGAAGAAGAAGAGAAGAAGAAGAAGAAGAAGAAAAGAATTGCGGCAGAGAAAGAAGAAGAATCTAGTCAAAGAAGAAGAAGTTAGAAAAAATTATGCGAGGAGAAATTTGCGACGAAAAAAATGGCGACGAAGAATTGCATAGAAAGAAGAAGGAATTGCGTAGAAGAAGAAGCACGAATTGCGAAGAAAATAACAATTAGAAAGAAGAAGAAGAATTACGAGACGAAGACAGGCGAAGGAAAAAGAAGAAGAATTGCGGGAGAAGAAGAAGAAGAAGAAGAATTCGGAAGAAGAAGAAGAAGAGAAGATGAGAAGAAAAGAAGAAGAAAGAGAAGAAGAAGAAGAAGTAGAAGAAGAACAAGAGAACATGAAGAAGAAGAAGAAAAGACAAAGAATTGCGGAGAAGAAGAAGGAATTGCGAAAAAGAAATGCGAAAGAATTGCGAAAAGAATTGCGAAGAAGAATTGCGAGAACAAGAAACAATTGCGAAGAAGAAGAAGAAGAATGAAGAGAAAGAAAAAAGAAGGAAGAAGAAGAAGAAGAAGAATAAGAGAAGAAGAAGAAGAAGAAAGAAGTAGAAGAAGATGATAAAGAAGAAGAAGAAGATAAAAAAAAGAAGAAGAGAGTACAGAAGAAAAAGAAGAAGAAGAAGAAGAGAAGAAGAAGAAGATGATGAAGAAGAAGAAGAGGAAGAAGAAGAAGAAAGAAGAAGAAGAGTAAAGCAAGAAGAAGAAGAAGAAAGAAGAAGATAATGGAAAGAAGAATTGCGAATTAAGAAGAAGAATTGCGAGAAGGAAAAAGGGAAGATCTGCCAGAAGAATTCGAAGAGAAAAAATGCGAAGCAAGAATTGAAAGGCAGAAGAAGAAGAAGAAGAAGAAGAAGGAGAAGTAAGAAGAAGAAGAAGAAGAAGAGAAGAAGAAAAAGAAGAGGAAGAAAGAAGAAGAAGAAGATAAAGAAGGAGAAGAGATAAAAAAGAGAAGAATTGGGAGATGAGAAAAGGAGAATTGCGAAGAAGAAGAATTGCGAAAAAAGAAGAGGAAGAATTCGCGCAGAAGAAGAAGATGTAGAAGAAGAAGAAAGAAGGAAGAGAAAGAAGAAGACGAAGAAGAAGATGAAGAAGATGAAGAAGATAAATGCGAGGGAGAATGCGAAGAAGAATAGCGAAGAAAAATTGCAAAAGTAAGGAAGAAGATTTGCGAAGAAGAAGAAGAAGTGCGAAAAAGAAAAGAATTCGAAGAAGAAGAAGAATTGCGATAGATTAAGAACAATTGGAAGAAGCAGAAGAATTACGAGGGGAAGGAAGAATTTGCGAAGAAGAAGAAGAAGATTTCGAAAAGAAAGAATTGCGGAGAGAAAGAGTCAGATTTCGGAAGAAAAAGAAGAAGAAGATGAAGAAGAAGAAGAAGAAGAAGAAGAAGAAGAAGAAGAAGAGAAGAAGAAAGAGAAAGAGCAGAGAAAGAAGAAAGAAGGAAGAAAGAAGAAGAAGAAGAAGAAGAAAAAGAAGAAAGAGAAAATTGCGAAGAAGAAGAAGAACAATTGCAAAGAAGAGAAGAACAATTGCAAAGAAGAAGAAGAACAGAAGAAGAAGAAGTAAGAGAAGAGAAGAAGAAGAAGAAGTAAGAAGAAGAAGACGAGAGAAAAAGAAGAAGAAGAAGAATGGCGAAGATGAAGACGAAAGTAGTTAAGAAACAAAGAAAGAAGAAGAATTGCGAGAAGAAAGAAGAAGAATGCGAAGAAGAAGAATAGCGAGAGAAAAAGAAGAAGAAGAAGAGAAGAGAAGAAGAAGGAAGATCATGAGCAGTAAAGAGAAGAAGAATGAGACGAAGGAAGAGTAGAGAAGAAGAAGAGAAAGAGAGATAAAGGAAAGAAGAATTGCGAATAAGAAGAAGATTGCGAGGAGGAAAAGGAGATGATATGCTCAGAAGAATTCGAAGAAGAAAAATTGCGTGGAAAAATTGCAAAGAAGAAGAAGAAGAAGAGCGTGAAGAAGAAGAAGAAGAGGGAAGAAAATAAAGAGGAGAACGAGAATAAAAAGAAGAAGAATTGAGAAGATGATGAAAAAGAGAATTGCGAATGAAGCAGAATTGCAAGAAGGAGAATTGCCGAAGAAGAGAAGATGAAGATAGAAGAAGAAGAAGGTGAAGAGAAGAAGAAGAAGAAGAAGAAGAAGAAGAAGAAGTGAATAGAAGGAAGAAGGAAGAAATGCGAGGGAGAGAGAATTGCGAAAAAGGGGGAAGAATGCTGAGAAAAAATTGCAAAGAAGAAGAGAATTGCGAAGGAGAAGGAGAAGTGCGAAATAAGAAAAAGGAATGCGAAAAAAAAAGAAGAAGAATTGCGAGAAAAGGAGAAGATATGCTCAGAAGAATTCGAAGAAGAAAAATTGCGGAAAGAAGTTACAAAGGATGAAGAAGAAGAAGAAGATAGAAGCAAGAGAAGAAGAAGAAGAAAATAAAGAAGGAGCAAAGAGAATAAAAAAGATGAAGAATGAGAAGATGATGAAAAAGGGGGGGGAGAAAATTTGCGAAGAGAAGAATTGGAAGAAGAGGAAAGAATGGCGACAAGATGAAGATGATGAAGAAGCAAGAAGAAGAAGAGAAGAAGAAGTAGATGAAGAAGAAGAGAAGAGAAGAAGAAGAGAAGAAGAAGAACTAGAAATGCGAGCGCGAATTGCGGAAGAAGACAATGCGAAAGAAGAAAAATTGCAAGAAGAAGAAGAATTGCGAAGAAGAAGAAAAAGTGCGGAAAAAGAAAAAGAATTGCGAAGAAGAAGAAGAATTGCGAAGATTATGAACAATTGGAATGAAGAAAAGAATTCAAGAGGAAGATGAATTGCGAAGAAGAGAAGAAGATTTCGTAAGAAAGAATTGCGGAGAAGAAAAAGAAGTACGAGAAGAAGAAGAAGAGGAAGCAAGGAAGAGAAGAAGAAGAAGAAGAAGAAGAAAGAAAAAAAAGGAAGAAGAAAAATTGCGAGAAGAAGAAGAACAATTAAGAAGAAGAAGAATGAGATAGAAGAAAGAAGAAGAAGAAGAAGAGAAGAAGAAGAAGAGACGAAGAAGAAGAAGAAAAGCTAAAAAACAAGATAAAAAAGAATAAGAGAATAAAGAAGAAGAAGAAGAAAGAACGAGGAAGAAGTAAGAAGAAGGAGAAGATGAAGAATGAGAAGAAAGAAGAAGTAGAAGAAGAAAGATAAGAAGAAGAGAAGATAAAAAAGAAGAAGAGAGTAAAGAGAAAAAGAAGAAGAAGAAGAAGAAGAAGAAGAAGAAAGAAGAAGAAGAAGAAGTAGAAAAGAAGTTAAGAAGAAGAGAAGGATATTAAAAAGAAGAAGTGAGTACAGAAGAAGAAGAGAAGAGAAGAAGTAGAAGTCGAGAAGAAAAAGAGATGAGAATGCGAAGAGAAGAGAAAGTAGATAAAGAAGAAGAAAAGAAGAAGAATTGCGAAGAAGAAGAAGAAGGAAATTGCGAAGAAGAAGAAGAAGAATTGCGTGAAGATGAAGAAGAAGAAGTGAAAGAAGAAGAAGAAGAAGAAGAGAAGATACTGCGAAGTAAAAGAAGAAGAAGAAGAAGAAGGTAGTAGATGCAAGAGGAAGAGAAGAAGAAGAAGAAGAAGAAGAAGAAGATAAAGGAAAAGAAGAATTGCGAATAAGAAGGAAGAATGCGACGAAAAAGGAGATGATATGCTCAGAAGAATTCGAAGAAGAAAAATTGCGAGAGAATTGCAAAGTAGAAGAAGAATTGCGAAGAAGAAGAAGAAGAAGAAGGAAGAAAGAAGATGAAGAAGAAGAAGAAGAAGAAGTAGCAGAAGAGAGAAGAAGAAGAAGAAAGAAGAAGAAGAAGATAAAGAAGGAGAAGAGAATAAAAAAGAAGAAAGACTTTGGGAAGATGATGAAAAAGGAGAATTGCGAAGAAGAAGAATTGCGAGAAGAAGGAAGAATTGCGAAGAAGAAAAAGATGAAGAAGAAGAAGAAGAAGGAGAGAAGAAGAAGAAGAAGAATAGGAAGAAGAAGAGAAGAAGGAAGAAGAAGAAGTAAGAAGAAGAAAAGAAGAAGAAGAAGAAGAAGAACTGCGAAGGAGAATTGCGAAGAAGAATTGGAAGAAAAAATAGCAAAGAGAAGAAAATTCGAAAGAAGAAGAAGAAGTGCAAAAAAAAGAAAAAGAATTTGCAGAAGAAGAAGAAGAATTGCGAAGATTAAGAACATTTGGAAAGAAGAAGAAGAATTACGAGAAGACGAATTGCGAAAGAAGAAAAGAAGAAGAATTTTCGCAAGAAAAAAATTGCGGAGAAGAAGAAGAAGATTTTCGGAAGATGTAGATGAAGAAGAAGAAGAAGAAAGAAGAAGAGAAGAAGAAAAAGAAGAAGAAGAAAATTGCGAAAGAAGTACATACAACCAATTGCAAAGAAGAGAAGAAGAAGAGAAGATTAGAAAGGGAAGAAGAAGAAGAAGAAGAAGAGAAGAAGATAAAGAAGAAGGAAGAGAAGAAGAAGAAGAAGAAGGAAGAAGAAGAAGAAGAAGAAGAAGAAGGAGAAGAAGAAAAGAAGTAGAAGAAGAAGAAGAAGGAGAAGAAGAGAAGATTAAAAAAAAGGAAGAGACGTAAAGAAGATAAAAGAAGAAGAAAGAAGAGAAGACGAAGAAGAAAAGGAAGAAAAAGAAAAATGCGAAGAAGAGGAGAGTAGATAAAGAAGCAGAAGAGGTGAAGAAGAATTGCGAGAAAGAAGAAGAAGAATTGCGAAGAGAAGAAAGAACAATTGCGAAGAAGAGAATTGCGGAAGGAAGAGAAGAAGTTAAAGGAGAGAAGGAGCAGAAGAAGAGAAGATATTGCGAAGTAAAAAAATGAAGGGAGAAGAAGAGAAGAAGAAGAAGAAGAAGAGAAGTAGTGCGAGGGAGAATCTGCGAAGAAGATTTGCGAGAAAAATTGCAAAGAAGTAGAAGTGCGAAAAGAGAAGAAGAAGTGCGAAATAAGAAAGAATTCGAAGAAGAAGAAGAATTGCGAAGAATAAGAACAATTGGTAAGGAGAAGAAGAATACGAGGATGAAGAATTGCTGAGGGAAGAAGAAGAAGAATTTCAAAAAAGAAAAGAATTGCGGGAGAGAAGAAGAAGAAGATAGAAGAGGATTTCGGAAGAAAAGAAGAAAGAAGAAAGTTAAGAAGAAGAAGAAGAAAGAAGAAAGAAGAGAAGAAAGCGAAGAAAGAAGAGAAGAAGAAGAAGAAGAAGAAGATTAAAGTAAGGAGAAGGAGAATAAAAAGAAGAAAGAATTTGGAAGATGATGAAAAAGGAGAATTTCGAGAAGAAGAATTGCGAGAGAGGAAGATTGCGAGAAGAAAAAGATGAAGAAGAAGAAGAAGAAAGGAGTAAGAGAAGAAGAAGAAGAAGGAAAGAAGAAGAAGAAGAAGAAGTAGAAGGAAGAAGAAGAAGAAATGCGGAAGGAGAATTGCGAAGAAGAATTGGGAAGAAAAATAGAAAAGATGAAGAAGAATCCGGAAGAAGAAGAAGAAGTGCAAAAAAGAAAAAGAATGCGAAGAAGAAGAAGAATTTGCGAGATTAGAACAATTGGAAAGAAAAGAAGAAGATTTTCGGAGGAAGAAGAATTGCGGAAGAAGAAGAAGAAGGAATTTCGAAGAAAAAAATTGCGGTAGAAGAAGAGAAGATTTCGGAAGAAGAAGAAGAAGAAGAAAGATAGACGAAGAAAGAAGAAGAAGAAGAAGAAGAAGAAGAAGAAGAAAAAGAAGAAGAAGAAAAATGCGAAAGAAGAACAACAACAATTGCAAAGAAGAAGAAGATGAAGGAAGACGAAGAAGAGGAAGAGAATAAGAAGAAGAAGAAGAAGATAAAGAAGACGAAGAAGAAGAAGAGGAAGAAAGAAGAAGATGAGAAGGAAGAAGGGGACAGAAGGAGGAAAGAAGAAGAAGAAGTAGAAGAAGAAGATAAAGAAGAAGAAGAAAGATAAAAAAGGAAGAGAGTAAAGAAGTAAAAAGAAGAAGAAGAAGAAGAAGAAGAAGAAGAAGTAGAAGACGAAGAAGAAAAAGAAGAAAATAAGAGGAAATGGCGGAGAAGAGGAGGAAAGTAGTTAAAGAAGAAGAAGCAGGAGAGAATTGCGAAGATGAAGAAGAAGAATTGGAAAAGAGAAGAGAAGAAATTGCGTAAAGAAGAGAATTGCGAAGAGAAGAAGAAGACGAAGAAATGCGAAGAGAGAAGAAGAGAAGAAGAAGAAGAAGAAGATATGCGTAACGTAAGAGAAGAAGGGAGGAAAGAAGTAGAAGAAGAAGAAGAAGAAGAAAAAAGTAAGTAGAAGAAGAAAGAAGAAGATTTCACTAGAAGATGCGAGGGAGAATTGCGAAGACGATTTGCGAAGAAAAAAGTGCAAGAAGAAGAACTGCGAAGAAGAAGAAGAAGTGCGAAAAAGAAAAGAATTGCGAAGAAGAAGAAGAATTGCGAAGAATAAGAACAATTGGTAAGGAGAAGAAGAATTACGAGGAAGAAGAATTGCGGGAAGAAGAAGAGAATTCGAAAAAAGTAATGACTTGCGGAGAAGAAGAATAGAAGAAGAAGAAGATTTCGGAAGAAAAAGAAGAAGAAGAGTAGTAGAAGAAGAAGAAGAAGAAAAGACAGAGAAGAAGAAGAGAGAAGAAGATAAGAAGGAGGAAGAGAAAAAAAAGAAGAAGAATTGGGGATGATGAAAAAGGAGAATTGCGTAAAAGAGAAGAATTGCGAAGAAGAGGAAGATTGCGAAGAAGAAAAAGATGAAGAATGAAGAGAGAAGGAGAAGAAGAAGAAGAGAAGAAGAAGAGAAAGAAGAAGAAGAAGAAGAAGAGAAGAAGAAGAAATGCGATGGAAGAATTGCGAAGAGAATTGCGAAAGAAAAATTGCAAAGAAGAAGAAGAAGTCCGAAGAAGAAGAAGAAGTGCAAAAAAGAATAAGAATTGCGAAAGAGAAGAAAAATGCGAAAAGAATAAGAACAATTGGAAGAAGAGAAGAGATTTACGAGGAAGAAGAATTGCGAAGAAGAAGAAGTAAGAATTTCGAAGAAAAAAATTGCGGAGAAGAAGAAGAAGATTTCGGAAGAGAAGAAGAAGAAGAAGAGAAGAAGACGGAAAGAAGAAGAAAAGAGAAGAAGAAAAATTGCGAAGAAGAAACAACACAATTGCAAAGAAGAAGAAGATGGAAGAAGGAAGAAGGAAGAAGAAGAAGAAAGTAATGAAGAAAGAAGAAGAAGAGAAGATTTTAAAGAAGAAGAAGAAGAAGAAGAAGAAGAAGAAGAAGAAGAAGAAGAAAGAAGAAGAAGAAGGAGAAGAAGAAGAAGAAGTTGAGAAGGAAGATATAGAAGAAGAAGAAGATTAAAAAAAAAGGAAGAGAAGTAAAGAGAAAAGAGAAGATGAAGAAGACGAAGAAGAAGAAAATGAAGGAAGGAGATGAAGAAGAAGAGAAGAAGAAGAAGAAGAGAGAAGAAGACGAAGAAGAAAAAGAAGAAAAGAGAAATGGCCGAAAGAGGAGAAAGTCGATAAAGAAGAAGAAGAAGAAGAAGAATTACGATACGAAGAAGAAGAATTGGCGAAGATGAAGAAAGAGAATTGCGAAGAAGAAGAAGAATGCGATGAGAAGAAGAGAAGAAGAAGAAGAAGAGAAGAAGCAAGAAGAAAGAAGAAGAGAAGAAGAAGAGTAGCTATGCGAAGTAAAAGAAGAAGGAGAAGAAGAAGAGTAAGAAGAAGAAGAGAGAAGAAGAAGTTGCGAGGAGAATTGCCGAAGAAGGATTTGCGAAGAAAAATAGCAAGAAGAAGAAGTGCGAAAAAGAAAGAATCCGAAGAGGAAGGAATTGCGAAGAATAAAGAACCAATTGGTAAGGAGAAGAGAATTACGAGGAAGAAGAATTGCGAGGAAAGAAGTAAGAAGAATTTCGAAGAAAAGAATTGCGGAGAAGAAGAAGAAAGAAGAAGAAGATTTCGGAAAGAAAAAGAAGAAGAAGAAGTAGTAGAGAAGAAGAAGAAGGAAGAAGAAGATAAAGAAGGAGAAGAGAATAAAAAAAGACAGAAGAATTGGAAGTGATGAAAAGGAGAATTGCGAAGAAGAAGAATTGCGAAAGAAGAGGAAGAATTGCGGAGGAAGAAGAAAAAGATGAAGAGAAGAAGAAGAAGAAGAAGAGCAAGCAAGAAGAAAGGAAAAGAAGAAGAAGATGAAGGAAATGCGTAAGGGAGAAATTGCGAAAGAAGAATTGGGTAAGAAAAATAGCAAAGGTAGAAGAGAATTGCGTAGAAGAAAGAAGAAGTGCATAAAAAGAAAAGAATTGCGAAGAAGAAGAAGAATTGCAAAGATAAGAACATATTGGAAAAGAGAAGAACAATTACGAGGAAGAAGAATTGCGAGGAAGAAGAAGAAGAATTCGAAGAAAAAAATTGCGGAGAAGAAGAAGAAGATTTCGGAAAAGAGAGAAAGAAGAATGAAGAAGAAGAGAAGAAGAAGAAGAAAACGTAGAGAAGAAAAATGCGAAGAAGAAAACAAAAAATTGCAAAGAAGAAGACAGAAAGAGAGAAGGAAGAAGAAAGAAGACAGAAGAAGAAGACAGAAGACAGAAAGAAGAAGATAAAGAAGAGAAGAAGAAGAAGGAAGAGTGACGAAGAAGAAGACGATGAAGTAAGAAGAAGAAGAAGAAGAAAAAAGAAAGAAGAAAAAGAAGAAGAAGAGAAATGGCGAAGAATGAGGAGGAAAGTTAGTTAAAGAAGAAGAAGAAGACGACGAATTGCGAAGAAGAAGAAGAAGACTTGCGAAGAAGAGAAGAAGAATTGCGAAGAAGAAGAATGCGAAGAGAATTGCGAAGAAGAAGAAGAAGAAGAAGAAGATGATGCGAGTAAAAGAAGAAGGAGAAGCAGAGAAGAAGGGAAGATGAAGAAGAAGAAGGAAGAAGAAGATGAAAAGAAGTGCGAGGGAGAATTGCGAAGAAGATTTGCGAAGAAAATTGCAAAGAGAAGAATGCGGAAAGAAGAAGAAGAAGTGGAAAAAGAAAAGAATTCCGAAGAAGAGAAGAATTGCGAAGAATAAATAAGAAAACATTGTAAGGAGAAGAAGAATACCGACGGAAGAAGAATTGCGAGGAAGAAGAAGAAGAATTCGAAGAAAAGAATTGCGGAGAAGAGAAGAAGACGAAGAATATTTCGGAAAGAGAAAAAGAAGAAGAAGAAGAAGAAGGAGAAAAAAGAAAGAAGAAGAAGAAGACGAAGAAGAAGACGATGAGAAGAAGAAGAATAAGAAGAAGAAGAAAAATTGCGATGAAGGAAGAAGAAAAATTGCAAGAAGAAGAAGAAGTGAAGAAGAAAGAAGAGAAGATAAAAAAAGAAGAAGAAGATAAAAAAACAATAAGAGATAAAGAAGAAAAAGAAGAAGAAGAAGAAGAAGAAGAAGAAGAAGTAGAAGAAGAAAAGAGAGAAAATGAATGGCGAAGAAGAAGAGAAGTAGATAAAAAGAAGAAGAAGAGAAGAAGAATTGGAAGAAGAAGAAGAAGAAATTGCGAAAGAGAAGAATTGCGAAGAAGAAGAGATAAAGAAAGAAGAAAAAGAAAGAAGATATGCGAGTAAAAGAAGAAGATGAAGAAGAAGAAGAAGGAGAGAGAAGAAGAAGAAGAAAAGAGAAGAAGAAAAATGGAAGATGAAGAAGAGAATGCAATTAGAGATTTGCAAAGAAGAAGAAGAGAAGAAGAAGAAGAAGAAGAGAAGAAGATAAGAAGAAGAAGAAGGAAGAAGCATAAGAAGAAGAAGAGCAAGCACAAGAAAGAAGATACAGAAGAAAGAAGAAGATAAAAACAATAAGAGATAAAGAAGAAAGAAGAAGAGAAGAAGAAGAATGAAGAAGAAGAAGAAGAACAATGAAGACGAAGAAGGAATGGCGGAGAAGAAGAGAAAGTAGATAAAGAAGAAGACGAATAGAATTGCGAAGGAGAAGAAGAAGAATTGCGAAAGAGAGAATTGCGAGAAGAGAAAGATAAAGAGAAGAAAAAGAAGAAGATATGCGAAGTAAAAAGAAAAAGAAGAGAGAAGAAGAAGAAGAAGAAGAGAAGAGAATAAGAAGAAGGAAAAGAGAAGTAGAAGTGGATGAAGAAGAAGTAAGAAGAAGAAGAAGAAGAAAAAGAAGAAGAAGAGAAGAAGTAAGAAGAAAGTTGTAGGGAAAGAAGAAGAATGCGAAATAAGAAGAAGAATTGTCGAGGAAAAAGGATAAGATATGCTCCCGAAGAATTCGAAGAACGGAAGAATTGCGAGAAGATTTGCAAAGAAGATGAGAAAAAGAGATTGCGAAGAAAAAGAAGAATTGCGAGAGTAGAAGAGAAGAGAAGAAGAAGAAGAAGAAGAGAAGAAAAAGACGAAAGAAGAGAATAAAAAAAGAAGAAGAATTGGGAAGATGATGGAAAAAGGAGAATGGCGTAGAGAAAAATTGCGAGAAGAAGAAGAGGAAGTATGAAGGAGAAGAGAACGAAGAAGAAGAGAAGAAGATAAAGAATTAGAAGAAGATAAAAGAAGGAGAGAACAAAGGAAGAAAAGATGAAGAAGAAGAAGAAGAAGAAAAAGAAGAAAAAGAAGAAGTAGAAGAAAGAAGAAGAAGAAAGAGAAGAAGAAGAGAAAAAGAAGAAGAAGAAGAAGATGAAGAAGAAGAAGAGAAAGTAGATAAGAAGAAGAAGAAGAAGAAGGAAATGCGAAAAAGAAGAAGAAGATGTGCGAAGAAGAAGAATTGCGAAAGAAAAGAAATTTGCGAAGAGAAGAAGAAGAAGATATGCGAAGTAAAAGATGAAGATGAAGAAGAAGAAGAAGAGGAAGAAAGAAGAAGAGAAGAAGAAGGAAAAGAGAAGAAGAAGAAGAAGAAGAAAGAAGAGAGAACAAGAGAAAAAGATGAAGAAAAAAGGAAAGAAGAAGAAGAAGAAGGAAGAAGAGAAGAAGAAGAAGAAGAGAAGAAGAAAAAGAAAGAAAAATTGCGAAGAAGAACAACAAACATTGCAAGAATGAAGAAGAAGTAGAAGAGAGGAAGAAGAAGAGAAGAAGAGAGAAGAAGAGATAATAGAAGAAGATGAAGAGAAGACGAAGTAGAAGAAGAAGAAGGAAAAGAAGGAAGGAAGAAGAAGAAGAAGAAGAAGAAGGAGAAAAGAAGAAGAAGAAAGTAGGAGAAGAGATAAAGAAGAGAAAAAGTTTAAAAAAAAAGGAAGAGAGTAAAGAAGAAAAAGAAAAAGAAAAAGAAGACAAAAGAAGAAAATGAAGAAGAAGATGAAAAAGAAGAAGAAAGAAAAAGGGGAAGAAAAAAAGGGAAGAAGAAAAAGAGAAGAAAAAAAGAAAAAAGAAAAGGCGAAGAAGGGGAAATAGAAAAAGAAGAAGAGAAAAAAAGAAAAATTGCGAAGAAAAAGAAGAAAAATTTGGGGGAAGAAGAAGAAGAAGAATTGCAAAAAAAAGAATTGGAAGAAGAAAAAGAAGAAGAAAAAAGGGAAAAAGAAAAGAAGAAAAGAAGAAGAAGATACGAAGAAAAGAAAAAGGAGAAGAAGAAGAAGAAGAAGAAGAAGAAAAAGAAGAAGAAAAAAGAAAAAGGAAAAAGGGAAAAGAAGAAAAGGGGCAGGGAGAATTGCGAGAATTTTGCGAAGAAAAATTGCAAAGAAAAAGGGGAAAGTGCGAAAAAGAAAAAAAAATTCCAAGGGGAAAAAGAATTGCAAAAATAAGAACAATGGTAAGGAAAGAAGAATTACGGGGGAAAGAAGAATTGCGGGGAAAGAAGAAGAAGAATTTCGGAAAAAATTGCGGAAAGAAGAAGGAAGAAGAAGATTTCGGAAGAAAAAGAAGAAGAAGAATAGAAAAGGAAGAAGAAGAAAAAGAAGAAAGAAGATAAGAAGGAGAAAAAAAAAAAAGAAGAAAATTTGGGGAAGATGATGAAAAAGGAAATTTGCGAAGAAGAAGAATTGGAAGAAGGGGGAAAATTTGCGAAGAAAAAAAGTGAAGAAGAAGAAGAAGAAGAAAAGAAAAGAAGAAGAAGAAGAAAAAAGAAGAAAAAAAATGCGAAGGAAATTGCGAAGAAAAATTTTGGGAAGAAAAATGAAAGAAGAAGAAAATTCCGAAGAAGAAGAAAAAGTGCAAAAAAAAAAAAAAAATTGCGAAGAAGAAGAATTGCGAAATTAAAAAACAATTGGAAAAAAAGAAGGAATTACAGGAAAAAAATTGCAAGAAGAAAAGAAGAATTTTCAAAGAAAAAAATTGCGGGAAGGAAAAAGATTTGGGAAGAAGAAAAAGAAGAAGAAAAAGAAGAAGAAAAAGAAAAAAGAAGAAGAAGGAAGAAAAACGAAAAAAAAAAAAAAATTTTGCGAAGAAGAACAACAACAATTGCAAAGAAGAAGAAAAGAAGAAGAAGGGGGAAAAGAAGAAAAGAAGAAGAAAAGAAGAAGAAGAAGAAAGAAAAGAAGAAGAAGAAAAAGAAGAAGAAAAAGAAGAAGATAAAGAAGAAGAAGAAAAAAAAAGAAGAAGAAAAAAAAAAGAAAGAAGGAGAAGAAGAAGAAAAAGAAAAGAAAAAGAAAAAAGAAGAAGAATAAGATAAAAAAAAAGGGAAGAGAGTAAAAAAGAAAAAGAAAAAGGAAGAAGAAGAAAAGAAGAAGAAAAGAAAAAAGAAGAAAAAAAGAAGAAAGGGAAAAAAGAAAAAAAGAAGAAAAAGAAGAAAAGAAAAAGAAAGAAGAAGAAGAAAAAAAGGGAAAAAAAGAAGAAGAAAAAGAAGAAAAAGAGAAATGGCGAAGAAGGGAAAATTAATAAAAGAAGAAAAAGAAGAAAAAGAATTGCGAAGAAAAGAAGAAAGAATGCGAAGAAAAGAGAAAAATTTGCGAAGAAGAAAATTGCAAGAAGAATTGGGAAAGAAAAGAAAAAGAAGAAAAATATCGAAGTAAAAGAAAAAAGGAAAGAAGAAAAGAAGAGAAGAAGAAGAAAAAGAAAAAGAAAAAGAAGAAAAAGAAAAAAAAGTGCGAGGGAAATTGCGAAGAAGATTTGCGAAGAAAAATTGAAAAAGAAGAAAAAGTGGGGAAAAAGAAGAAGAAGTGCAAAAAAAGAAAAGAATTCGAAGAGAAGAAGAATTGCGAAGAATAAAACAATGGTAAGGAGAAAAAGAATTACGGGGAAGAAGAATTTTGCGGGGAAGAAGAAGAAGAATTTCGAAGAAAAGAATTGCGGAAAAGAAAAAGGGAAGGAAGAAATTGGGAAAGAAAAAGAAGAAAAGAAAAAGAAGAAAAAAAGAAAAAAAAAGAAAAAGAAGACAAAAGAAAAAGAAGAAGAAGAAGAAGAAAAAAGAAGAAGAAGAAAAATTGCGAAGAAGAAAGAAAAATTGCAAGAAGAAGAAGAAGAAGAAGAAAAAGAAGAAAAAAAAGAAGAAGAAGAAAAAAAACAAAAAAAGAATAAAAAGGGAAAAAGAAGAAAAAGAAGAAGAAAAAGAAGAAGAAGAAGAAAAGAAGAAAAGAAGAAAAAAAAGAAGGCAAAGAAGAAGAGAAAGGATAAAAAGAAGAAGAAGAAAAAAGAAGAATTGCGAAGAAAAAAGAAGAAAAATTGCGAAGAAGAAGAATTCGGAAAAGAAGATAAAGAAGAAGAAAAAGAAGAAGTATGCGAATAAAAGAAGAAGAAGAAGAAGAAGAGAAGAAGAAAAAAGAAAAAGAAAAGAAGGAGAAGAAGAAAGAAGAAAAAGAAGAAAAAGAAAAATTGCGAAGAAGAAGAAAAAGAATTGCAAATAAGAAAAATTGAAAAGAAAGAAAAGAAGAAGAAGAAGAAGAAGAAGAAGAAGAGAAAAGAAGAATAAGAAAAAAGAAGAAGAAGAAGAAAAAGAAGAAGTAAAAAGAAGAAAAAAATAAAAAAAAATAAGAAAATAAAGAAGAAGAAGAAAAAAAGAAAAAAAAGAAAAAGAAGAAGACGAAGAAGAATGGGAAGAAAGAGAAAGTAGAAAAAGAAGAAAAAAAATAAGAATTGGAAGGAGAAAAAGAAAAATTGCGAAGAAGAAAAATTGCGAGAAGAAGAAGTAAAAAAGAAGAAAAAGAAAAAGATATCGAAGAAAAGAAAAAGAAGAAGAAAAGGGAAAAGAAGAAGAAGAAAAAAGAAGAAGAAGAAGAAGAAGAAGAAGAAGAAAAAGAAGAAGAAAAAGAAAAAAGTAGAAGGGGAAGAAGAAAAAAAGAAGAAGAAGAAGAAAAGAAGAAAAAGAAGAGGAAGAAAAAAAAAGGGGAAAAAAGAAGAAAAAGAAGAAGAAAAAGGGGAAAAAGAAAAGAGAAGAAGAAAAAAGATGTAGGGAAAGAAAAAGAAATGCGAATAAAAAAAGAATTGCGGGAAAAAGGTAAGATATGCTCCGAAGAATTCAAAGACAAGAATTGCGAAAAAGATTTGCAAAGAAGAAGAAAAAGAATTGCAAAGAAAAAAAAGAATTGCGAAGAAGAAGAAGAAGAAGAAGAAAAAAAAAGAAGAAGAAGAGAAAAAAAAAGAAGAAGAAGGGGAAATAGAAAAAGGAGAATTGCGAAAAAAAAAAATGCGAAGAAGAGGAAGATGAAGGGGGAAGAAGAAGAAGAAAGAAGAAGAAGAAGTAAAAAAATAGAAAAGAAAAAAAAAGAAGGAGAGAATAAAGAAAAAAAGAAAAAGGGAAAAAGAAGAAGAAGAAGAAGAAAAAAAAGAAAAAAAAGAAGAAGAAAAAAAAGAAGAAAAAAAGAAAAGAAAAAAAGGGAAAGAAGAAAGAAGAAAAAGAAAGAAAAAAAGAAGAAGAAGAAGATAAAGAAGAAGAAGGAAAGTAGATAAAGAAGAAGAAGAAGAAGGAATTGCAAAAAAGAAAAGAAGATTGGGAAAGAAGAAAAATTGCGAAAAAAAGAATTGCGAAGAAGAAGAAGAAGAAGATTGGAAGTAAAAAAGAAGAAAAAGAAAAAGAAAAAGGGGAAAAGGGGAAGAAGAGAAGAAAAGAAGAAGAAAGAGAAGAAGAAAAAGAAAAGAAAGAGAAGAAAAAACAAGAAGAAAAAGAAAGAAAAAAAAGAAAAGAAGAAGAAGGGAAGAAGAAGAAAAAGAAGAAGAAGAAAAAAAGAAGATAAAGAAGAAAAAAGAAGATAAAAAAGAAGAGAAAAAAAAGAAGAAGAAGAAAAGAAGAAGAAGAAGAAGAAGAAAAGAAGAGAAAAAGAAGAAAAGAAGAAAAATAAGAAGAAGAGAAAAAAAAAAAGAAAAAAATTGGGGGAAGATGATAAAAAAAAGGAGAATTGGAAGAAGAAAAATTGCGAAGAAGAGGAAGAGAAGGAAAAAGAAGAAGAAGAAGAAGAAGGAAAAAAAGAAGAAAAGAAGAAGAAGATAAAGAAAAAGAAGAAGATAAAAAAGAAGAAGAAATAAAAAGAAAAAAAAGAAGAAGAAAAAGAAAAAGAGAAGAAGAAGAAGAAGAAGAAGAAAAAGAAAAGAAGAACAAGAAAAAGAAGGGAAGAAAAAGAAGAAAAAGAAGAAAAGAAAAAAAGAAAAAGAAGAAGAAGAAGAAGAAAAAGGGAAAGAAGAAGATAAAGAAGAAGAAGAAATAAAAAAAAAAGAGAAAAAAGAAGAAAAAGAAGAAGAAGAAAAAAAGAAGAAAAAGAAGAAAAAAAGGAAAAGAAGAAAAAAGAAGAAAAAGAAGAAAAAGAATTGCAAAAGAAGAAGAAAAGAAGAAGAAGAAAAAGAAGAAAGAAGAAGAGAAGAAGGAAAAAAAAAGAAGAAAAGAATGGCGAAAGGAAGAGAAAGTACTAAAGAAAAAAGAAGAAAAATTGCGAAAAAAGAAGATAAAGAAGAAAAAAAAGAAAAAGATATGCAAAGTAAAAGAAAAAGAAAAAAAAAAGGGAAGAAGAAAAAAAGGGAAAAATTGCGAAAAAGAGAAATTCCAAAAAGAAAGAAAAAGAAGTTGAAGAAAAAGA
>CM054157.1:990472-997972 GCA_028751875.1 Rapana venosa
CATTTACAGCTGAAGACGGGAGAATTTCTCCTGTTCATAAAGAAACTGGGGTGCTGGAAGAATGTGTGACACAAAACCAGGACAACACAGCAGGAGCTTGGGTAAAGCCTGTGGCTGGAGAGGTGAAGCAGGACCCCTCAGTGGTCACTTCTGCCATCAGTGGTCACTTCTGCCATCAGTGGTCACTTCTGCTATCAGTGGTCACTTCTGCATCAGTGGTCACTTCTGCATCAGTGGTCACTTCTGCCGTCACTGGTCACTTCTACCATCAATGGTCACTTCTGCCATTAGTGGTCACTTCTGCCCTCAGTGGTCACTTCTGCATCAGTGGTCACTTCTGCCGTCAGTGGTCACTTCTGCCATCAGTAGTCACTTCTGCATCAGTGGTCACTTCTACCATGACAGGGCCGTGATAGAGACAGGGCACTCTGAGACAGTGCCAAGACAAGTGGTATCCACAGGTCAGCTGACCTCACCCCACATCAGAAAGAAACTGGACACCTTGGGGCAGGGACTAGCCTGGTTACGTCATGGAAAACTGCACCTGAGAGACAGACAGCAACCCGGTTACTGGCATGAACATCCAGTGGAACAGACAGGACGACCAGCATGTGCGTCCATGATCAAACCTGATCCACGGAGGCCTGCTACTAGTAGAGTAATAATATATAATGTAATAATATGTGACAATATAGCGATTTACGATAATGAGATAATGATATATGATACTACAGTAATGTCCAGTAGTATAAGAAATCTGCAGAGACAGATGCACGTGCTTTACAATAGTTGCACGCTGTCCACACCATGTGTGTCTGCTTTGCCTGCCGGCGACCAGACCAGCCATGCATGTAGAGCATGTCAGTGACAGTTCGCTCTTTGAAAGACCGTAGTTAACGTTATCAAATAAGCCATTGCCAGTGCTGTGGTATCCATGTCACTGATAGACATCACACAGCACTATTAAACTTTCTCTCTCTCTCTCTCTCTCTCTCTCTCTCTCTCTCTCTCTCCTCTCTCTCTCTCTCTCTCTCTCTCTCTCTCTCTCTCTCTCTCTATCTATCTCTCTCTCTCTATCTCTCCCTTTCATTCGTTCTCTTTATCAGTGCTTTTAGCTTCTTTACCTTATTTTACAGGATAGCTTTTTTCTAGGATCCTCTGTAATCCTGAGAGAGAGAGAGGGTTTCTTCTTCATCGACCTGTGCGGAGAATGTCAAGGGATAGGGAGGGAACAGAGGCAGGTTGCAGTGCTCTGGAAATCGTGTTCAGGTTTTTTTCAACATTCTCTTCTCTCCTTCTTTTTTGGCTTTCCACTTTCTGTAAGAAGCTCATTTTCTGCCCAACTGATTCAATCACGTGTCTTTCTTTTTTAAACTCTGAAGAGTCTGCCAGGTTTTTGTGTTGTCTCCACCTTTGGTAATTGGACTTTTTGGGGGGTTGGATTTCCCCCCTTGCTTTCCCTAGTGCCTGCCGTGGTGCCTGTCAATTGGGGGGTTTCTGCTCGAAGTTTTTACATGGTGTGTGTGTGTGTGTGTGTGTGTCTTTCTCCGTCTCTGTCTCTGCCTGCCTGTCTGTCTTTCTCTCTCTCTGTCTGTCTGTCTCTGTCTGTGTGTCTCTCTCTCCCTCCCTCTCTCTACCTTTCTGTCTCTCTATCTCTGTATATATCTCTCTCCCTCATTCTCTCTCTCCTCTCCCTCCCTCTCTCCCTCTCTGTTTCTCTCACCTTCTCCCTCCCCCCTCTCTCCTGATCCCCCTTCTCTCTGCCCCCTCCTCTCTCTCTCTCTCTCTCTCTCCTCTCTCTCTTCTCTCTCTCTCTCATCTCTCTCTCTCTCTCTCTCTCTCTCTCTCTCTCTCTCTCCCTCCCACTCTCTCCCTGGCTACAAAGCCAGTTGAACGACCTGAGTCAATTATGCAAAGACAGATATCTAAATGTAAATGTAGATAAATCTGATGGTGTTTAGAAAGGGTGGACACTTAGGTAGAAATACAAAATGGTATTGAGGTGGAGCAAACGTGGAAGTGGCCAATGGCTGCACTCACCTGGGATATATATACTGGTACTGCAAAACTGAGCGTAGCTTGAGGAGTGGAGAACTTAGTTACGAAGTGTACAGTCTCTGTGTCATCACCACACTGCTTTGCGGCAGGGAGATGTGGACCACATGTGCCAGTCAGGAAAAAAGACTCAAGTCCTTCCACCTGAGAACAGTCTGCCTGTTCTGGGCATGTCCAGCAAGACAGAGTGTCCAGTGGCGAGGTTCTGACCCCAGCCTGTGACTGTGCTGGAGTGCTGGGCAATCTCAATAGTGACCTGGGGTGACCTGGGCACAGGGGGGGTGTGGAGGTCTCCACACCAGCAGGTGTGATCTCCTGGACTTCACGTTGGAACTGACTTCAATCCTACAACAGTAAGAGACAAGAAGCGGGGGCTCTGTGTGTGAAGACATGCACGATATTTTGCGCTGACCTTAAAACACTACTTCTCTCTAGCTGACCTTAAAACACTACTCCTTCTCTCTAGCTGACCTTAAAACACTACTCCTTCTCTCTAGCTGACTTTAAAACATTACTCCTTCTCTCTAGCTGACCTTGAAACACTACTTCTCTCTAGCTGACCTTAAAACACTACTCCTTCTCTCTAGCTGACCTTGAAACACTACACCTTCTCTCTAGCTGACCTTAAAACAACTACTTCTCTCTAGCTGACCTTAAAACACTACTCCTTCTCTCTAGCTGACCTTGAAACACTACACCTTCTCTCTAGCTGACCTTAAAACACTACTTCTCTCTAGCTGACCTTAAAACACTACTCCTTCTCTCTAGCTGACCTTAAAAAACTACTTCTCTCTAGCTGACCTTAAAACACTACTCCTTCTCTCTAGCTGACCTTAAAACACTACTTCTCTCTAGCTGACCTTAAAACACTACTCCTTCTCTCTAGCTGACCTTAAAACACTACTTCTCTCTAGCTGACCTTAAAACACTACTCCTTCTCTCTAGCTGACCTTAAAACACTACTTCTCTCTAGCTGACCTTAAAACACTACTCCTTCTCTCTAGCTGACCTTAAAACACTACTTCTCTCTAGCTGACCTTAAAACACTACTCCTTCTCTCTAGCTGACCTTAAAACACTACACCTTCTCTCTAGCTGACCTTAAAACACTACTTCTCTCTAGCTGACCTTAAAACACTACTCCTTCTCTCTAGCTGACCTTAAAACACTACACCTTCTCTCTAGCTGACCTTAAAACACTCCTTCTCTCTAGCTAACCTTAAAACACTACTTCTCTCTAGCTGACCTTAAAACACTACTCCTTCTCTCTAGCTGACCTTAAAACACTACTTCTCTCTAGCTGACCTTAAAACACTACTCCTTCTCTCTAGCTGACCTTAAAACACTACACCTTCTCTCTAGCTGACCTTAAAACACTACTCCCTCTCTACAGTGAATCGTAACATGCATGTGCAATGCTACGGGAAAAAACCTTTCTCCCAAATTCGCCGCGACAAGGAGCGTTCCAGAAAACATAAAGAGAAGCAGGCAGGTGTTGTGTGTGGCAGTGACTGTGTCTTCAGTGCCTCGTGTCTGCCTGACAGTGGTGTAGAACAAGGTGCCGATGTGTGTGTTGTGCAGCCTGATGTGGACTATCAACCAAGAATTGATAATATTGTTGATGGATTTGAAACACGGATTGTCACACGATACGTTGCTACTCTGACTGACAGATCTGTCCAGAAAAGACTGAGAGACAGCGAAAAAAAATAAACATTCCAGAAAAAATTGTCCTCCATCATTCAGATGGTCCAGATTTTGTGACATGTAAGTCTGATTACATTGTGATCCAATACGCATGAATAGTAACTGATTCACAATGTGTATACTGGTTTGTCAAACAGCGAGGCAAAAACATGTTAAAAGAGGAACGTGTCAGGCTCGCCAGTTTGCAGAAAGGGAAGCGGATCCAGGACACACACTACACAGGGAGACTTTAGCTCGTGCCTCACAGGATTTAGCCTCTCTTGGTGATCTCCTGCAGTTTTACCTTGGCTGACAGTGAGTGTGTGTGGCAGAGACTTGGCACAAGAAAGGTTCGGAATGTTGAAACAAATCTGGACAGTAGAGTCTTGTGTCTGGCTGTACATTATGAAGATCAATGCTGTTGTTTCCATGTCATGCTATTGCGCTGTGCTGCGACGCGACGCTTCGTTGCGGTATGAGCTTATTTGCTCAACGGCAATAACATGTCGTTATCGTTATCCCTTTTTATAGCTGACCTCAAAACGCTACTCCCTCTCTCTATAGCTGACCTCAAAACGCTACTCCCTCTCTATAGCTGACCTTAAAACACTACTCCCTCTCTATAGCTGACCTCAAAACGCTACTCCCTCTCTATAGCTGACCTTAAAACACTACTCCCTCTCTATAGCTGACCTCAAAACGCTACTCCCTCTCTTTAGCTGACCTTAAAACACTACTCCCTCTATAGCTGACCTTAAAACACTACGCCCTCTCTGTAGCTGACCTTAAAACACTACTCCCTTTCTATAGCTGACCTTAAAACACTACTCCCTCTCTATAGCTGACCTTAAAACACTACTCCCTCTCTATAGCTGACCTTAAACCACTACTCCCTCTTTATAGCTGACCTTAAAATACTACTCCCTCTATAGATGACCTTAAAACACTACGCCCTCTCTGTAGCTGACCTTAAACCACTACTCCCTTTCTATAGCTGACCTTAAAACACTACTCCCTCTCTATAGCTGACCTTAAAACACTACTCCCTCTCTATCATCATCATCATCAGACCCGTGACCTTGGCGGTCGTGGGGGAGACATGAAAGACGATGCCGTGGTAAGCCTCCTCCATCCATCTCGGTCCTCGGCTCTGCGCAGTAGTGCCGAGTCATTCATCCTGGTCCATTCTCTGATGTTGTCCATCCATGACTTGTTCTGTCTTCCCCTCCTTCTGCCACCTTCGAGTGTTCCCTGCAGTATGTTTTGGCAGAGGGGTTGTGGCGGGTGACGTGGCCGACCATGTCAGCTTTTTCTTCTTGACGATGGTGAGAAGGGGTTCCTGTGGACCTGCCAGCCGTGTTATTTGACTCTTGACAAATTCATTTGGGGCTTTCGTTCTCTCCAGGGTATGCCCAAATAAATTTTCTATGGCATTTTGTTTCAAATGACTGGATTCGCTTTGCTGTTTCAGCAGTCAATGTCCAGGTTTCACTTCCGTACAGCAGGATTTGTCTGAATTAGGGCTTTGTAGAGCTTTAGGGAAACTGATCTTTTTTACTTTTCCATATGGTGGTGAGTTTTGTCATGGAAATGTTTCCATGGCTATTCTGACTTTGATTTCTGTCGTCGATCGACCGTCCTTTGTGAGTGTAGCGCCCAAAGGTATTTAAAAGCGTCTACCTCCTCCCGTTGTTGGCCGTTCATGTAAATTTTAGCAGTGGCATTGCTCGTGCTGGGTTTACAAGTACTTTACTTTTCTCCGAGTCACCTCCCTCCCATAGCTCCAGCTCTGTTCTCAAGTTGGTCGTAAGATTCTTGCAGCTCTGTGTTTTTCCGCCCATGAGGTTCAATGTCATCGGCAAAACCGTAAGTTGTTGAGAGGTCCCGCCGCCAATGGAGATGGTAGAGTGGAAAGTCATGAGGGTCTCTCTCATAATGTTTTCCAAGAACAGATTGAACGGACTGGAGATAACAGGCACCTTGCGGGCCCCAATGTGGTTTTGAAGTAGTCCTCCGACCTGATTGTTTAGAAGGAACTGCACTGCTTGCGGTGTTTTTACAGTGCTTTAATGGTTTGCACTGTCCTTCTTCAATGCCAAACATTCTGAGACCTGCCACAGGCCTTTTGTGCCATACTCTGTCAAAAGCCTTCTTGAAGTCGATTAAGTTTTGGAACAGGTCTCTCTGATGTTGAAGATGTTTTTTCCATCATGATGTGGCAGTTAAAAAATCCCGTTCGATTGTGCTCCTGCCCGCCCTGAACCCAGCTTGTTCCCCTGCCCAAAGGGGTTCTTCTGCCTCCTTCTTGAGTCGATTCAAAATAACTTTGAGCATGATCTTGCGGCGTGGCTGATGAGGCTGATTTTTCTATAGTTTTGGCATTGGCGTAAATTCCCCCTTTTTGGGCAGGGTATAATGAGTGATTGTGTCCATTCTGTTGGCACTGTTTTGTCTCCAAATCTTCTGACAGATAGCTGTAACATATGTGATGACTGTTTCGCCACCATGCTTGAGCAGCTCTGCTGGTATATTGTCTGCTCCTGGGGACTTTCCTATGGTAAGCTGCGGATGGCTTCTTCCACTTCTTCCCTCAGTATAGGTAATGGCGAGGGTGCTCTTGATGTTGCTGCTTTCTCTTCTATTATGCTCTTGTCAGGTTGTATTGGGTAGTTTGTACAGTTCTTGACAATATTCAGACCACCTGTTCAATGCAGCTGAGCTTTCTGTGAGGAGGTTTCCGGAGCTGTCTTCAATGACTGAAGATTTGGTTTGAAGTGGTTTTGTGAGTTTCTTCAGGGTGTCGTATGCCTTTTTACTGTTGCCCACTTTCATGCTTTTTTCGATCTCATCACATTGATCACTGATCCACTTCTCTCTGGCCTTTAACATTGACTTCTTCACGAGATTGTTGGCCTCCCGGTATTCTTTAGGGTTGGAAGACCTGGTTGGTTTCAGTGCTCTTCTTGTATCGCAGAGGTCCAAGATGTCATTGGTAGTCCATGGCTGGTGTTTATTCCTCTGACGACCGAGTACCTCCTCTGCTGTTTCTCGGACTGCCTCATTGAAGTTGTTGGTGAGGTCATTGATGTCATTGTCCAGGAGGGTTAATGCCGCAAAACGTCCGCCAAGCTTAGCTTGGAAGATCTCCTCGACATCTGGATCTTTCAGTTTGTCCACGTCAAATTTGATACGTGGGTTTGCAGGCTGTTTGTTTTTCTTCAGCTTCATTTTGAATACCAGCAGCACAAGGTCGTGGTCGCTGCCTATGTCAGCTCCAGGGTAGGTTCTTGTTCTGGCTCTGTTGATGCTGGATTTGAAGCGCCGTGGTGTTAAGATAAAATCTATTTGGTTATGGATCTTGCCGTTTGGCGCATGCCAGGTTGTCCTCCTTGACTGCTTGTGGGGATAGAGGGTATTGGCAATGGTAAGTCTGTGGGTGCAGGCAAACTCCAGCAGACGTAGTCCCCTGTCGTTGGTCTCCCCAGTTCCAAACTGACCAACTGTTCCGGCCCATTGGTTGTAAGAGTCAGGACCTACTTTGGCGTTAAAATCCCCTTGGATGATGATGATGTCCTTCTTGGGTATTTTCATAATGGTCTCTTCAAGATCTTCATAAAATTCTTCTACTTCTTCATCTGCATGGTTCAGATGATGGTGCATAGATTTGTATGATGGTGATGTTCTTGGGCTTGGCCGACACCCGGATGCTGATAATCCTGCTGGAAGCCGGTGTACAGCTGATAATGCACCCCACTACTTC
>CM054157.1:1002972-1030472 GCA_028751875.1 Rapana venosa
CACACACACATATACACACACGTACACACACACACACAACACACGTACACACACACACATACACACACATACACACACACGTACACACACACACGTCAACACATGCTCCATGGGGAGAGGGCTAGTCGCTCAGCTACAGCTGGTAGCACAGAGATGCCCAGCATGCATCCTGATGTTTATCTTACACAGCTTCAGTGCAGTATTCCAACGACTGACTCCTCGAGAGTGAAGACAGAAGTCAAACTGGAAGTCTGTTGAAGTGGTGGGGGTGAGGTGAGGGAGGAGGGCGGGAGAAAAGAGTTATCTTCTATGTCAGTCATTACACTGCTTGGATAGGGCTGTGGGGAGAAGGGGATGAAGGGGGGGGTGTGTTTGTCTTTGTGTTCTGTTGTTTTTGTTTGTGTTCTGTTTTTGATTGTGTTCTGTTGCTGGTTTTTTTGTTTGTGTTCTGTTTTGTTTGTGTTCTGTTGTTTTTTTGTGTTCTGTTGTTTCTTGTTTGTTTTTGTGTGTGTGTGTGTTCTTTTGTTTTTGTTTGTGTTCTGTTTTTGATTGTGTTCTTTTGTTTTTTGTTTGTGTTTCTGTTGTTTTTTTGTTTTCTGTTGTTTTTTGTTTGTTTTTTATTTTTTTTTTGTTTTTTGTGTTCTTTTGTTTTTGTTTGTGTTCTGTTTGTCTTTGTGTTCCGTTGTTTCTGTTTGTCTTTGTGTTCCGTTGTTTCTGTTTGTAATAATAATAATAATAATAATAATAATAATAATAATAATAATAATAATAATAATGGAACTTACATAGCGCTATATCTTGCAAAGACAAATCAAAGCGCATGCATTCAACCAAATCTTACACAGTCATGCAATCAATGATAAATAATCAATAGTTTAAACAAACAGATATTTACAAACATGATGCGCTGCAGACAAAATCTATGAAATAAAATGTAAATAGTCAAATGTTTTTCAAAAGCACACACACAAACACACAGGTCGTACACTTTAGCAGGGTGATAGGGCATGGGTTAGTGAAGGTGGGATAGCTCTGATATGAAACAGGAGGGGGGGGGGATCTTAGGTTTGAAATAAATATGTCTTGAGGCTGGATTTAAAATTGTCATAACTAGGTTTCTGGCGAAGAGAGAGAGGGAGCTCATTCCAGGTCGATGGACCCGAAATAGAGAAAGAGCGGCGGCCAACAGTGGATTGGTTGAATCAGGTATTCGTAGGCACTATTCGTAGGCACAAGGTATCTGCAGTAGAGCGGAGGGAACGTGAAGGAGTGTACAGGTTAAGGCATTCACAGAGGCAGGAGGGTGCAGTTTTGTGGAGACATTTGTAACAGAGGGTACTGATCTTATAGTTTACTCTCTGTGGCACAGGCAGCCAGTGTAGAGATTGCAAGAGAGGGGTAATGTGCTTAGAATTTTTCTTTCTGAGAACTAGTCGAGCTGGGGAGTTTTGTTTACGTTGAAGGGAGTGGATAGATGATGCTGGAAGACCAGACAAAAGAGAATTGCAATAGTCCAGTCGAGAGAGAAGTGACAAGTTTGGCTGTGGCATCGGTGGACAGGTACTTTCGAATAGCACTAATACGCCGTAATTGATAGTAGAACGATTGACGGGCCTGGGTGATGAATTTTTTCATAGAGAGTGTGTTGTCGATAACGACACCTAGATACTTCATAGCAGTGGATAGAGGGACTGATGTATTGCCAAGTTCTATTGAAGCTGTTGTAATGGACGAGAGTTTGTGTTTGATCCCTACAAGCATGGCTTCGGTTTTATCTGCATTTAGCTGTAATTTGTTCTGTGTCATCCACTTTTGAATATCTTCAAAGCAGCGGGCCATATTTGTCAACGACGGAACACAAAGACAAACAGAAACAACGGAACACAAAGACAAACAGAAACAACCGAACACACAGACTGACACACAGACACAGAATGTCTGTTTGTCTTTGTGTTCTGTTGTTTTTGATTGTGTTCTGTTGTTTTTTGTTTGTGTTCTGCTGTTTTTGTTTGTGTTCTGTTGTTTTTGTTTGTGTTCTGTTGTTTTTGATTGTGTTCTGTTGTTTTTTGTTTGTGTTGTTGTTTTTTGTTTGTGTTCTGCTGTTTTTGTTTGTGTTCTGTTTTTGATTGTGTTCTGTTTGTCTGTGTTCTGTTTGTGTTCTGTTTGTCTTTGTGTTCCGTTGTTTCTGTTTGTCTTTGTGTTCCATTGTTTCTGTTTGTCTTTGTGTTCTGTTGTTTCTGTTTGTCTTTGTGTTCTGTTGTTTCTGTTTGTCTTTGTGTTCCCTTGTTTCTGTTTGTGTTTGTGTTCTGTTGTTTCTGTTTGTGTGTTCCGTTGTTTCTGTTTGTGTGTTCCGTTGTTTCTGTTTGTGTGTTCTGTTGTTTCTGTTTGTGTGTTCCGTTGTTTCTGTTTGTGTGTTCTGTTGTTTCTGTTTGTCTTTGTGTTCCGTTGTTTCTGGTTGTCTTAGTGTTCTGTTTGTCTTTGTGTTCCGTTGTTTCTGTTTGTCTTTGTGTTCTTTGTTTCTGTTTGTCTGTGTGTTCCGTTGTTTCTGTTTGTCTTTGTGTTCTGTTGGGTTTTGTTTGTCTTTGTGTTCGGTTGTTTTCTGTTGGGTTTTGTTTGTCTTTGTGTTCCGTTGTTTCTGCGTTGGTGTTCATGCTAGGGATGGTGGAAGGTGAAGGCTTTGCTGTTGTCAAGCTTAGCACGCTTCAACACATTTTTGGAATGTGTGTGTGGGTTGGTTGTTTTTTTTAAAGAATTCCTTAATCAATTTTCTTTTCTTTCTTTTTTTTAGAACCTGAAAGTGTTTATTCAATTATGTCTTCTATCTATTGAACTCTGAAACTTTTCGTGGAATAGGTTTTTTGTTGTTGTTTTAGATTGCAGAACATTGTAAAGGGTAAAGGTAAAGGAGTCCCATAACCTATAAGGTCGTAGGGGAGCGAGGCGTCAGAGACCTCACTTCTCTAGGGCCAGCATATTGAGGGCGGCGCCCATCTCCTCTCCCTCGCTGCTTTACCTTCCCTGACCCTAAAGAGGGCAGGTACCCATTTACAGCTGGGTGAACTGGGGGAACTGTACTGAAGCCAAGGCGCGCAATCGGTCACCCATCCAACTGGTAACCACGCTCGACGCTGCTTAACTTGGCTGGGGGAAAGCGAGTGCTACGACCACTGAGCTATCCCGTCCCTGAACATTGTTGCGACATCAAATATGTTTCTTTAGTTTTTCTTCGTTCTTTTTGTCTGTCCATCCTTTTCCTTTTTCTTGCTGTGTTTTCCCCTCCTTTCCCCCTTGTTTTCTGTTTTCTTTCAAATAGATCTCTGTCCATCTTTCTGTTTCTCTCTCTCTCTCTCTCTCTCTCTCTCTCTCTCTCTCTCTCTCTCTCTCTCTCCTCTCTCTCTGCTCTCTCACTGTTCTGTCTGTCTCTCTGCCTGTCTTCCTTTCTGGCTGTCTCTCTCTATCTCTCTCTCTCTCTCTCTCTCTCTCTCTCTCTCTCTCTCTCTCTCTCTGAGTCCCTTTGTCTCTCTATCTGTCTGCATGTCTCTCTCTCTGTCTTCCTCTGTCTGTTTCTGTGTGTGTGTCTCTCTGTCTCTCTCTGTCCCTCTGTCTCTCTATCTGTTTCTCTGTCTTTCTCTGTCTGTCTTTGTTTGTTTGTCTGTGTTTCTGTCTCTGTCTCAGTCTGTCTCTCTGTCTCTGTGTGTCTGTCTATCTGTCTGTCTGTCTCTCTCTCTCTCTCACTCTCTCTCGCCCCCCACCCCCCCTACTCTGCCTTTGTTTTTCCTTTCTGTCTTTTTTTCCTTTATCTCCGCTCTTATCCCCTTTATCAGATTTAAGAAAATAATTATTGTTCTTTACCTTTTTATCACCCTCTTCAGTCTCACGTGAGTACGTGTGTATGTGTGCGTGCGTGCGTGCGTGCAAATGTGTGTGTGAATGCTAATGCACGTGCGTTGATAGGTTCATCCATGGGTGTGTGCACGCTTTTCTTGAGCCCTAGGTGATGCTTGCTGGACTTTTCACATAGCGGATAACGCATGCGTGACTGCATTGGCGTGTACGTGTAGCTGTCTGTCTGTCTGTCAGTGTGTCTGCATGTGGAGGTGTGTGCACATTCTTGACGGCCTGTGCTGTGGCGGGGACTGGTTTACAGGCTGTGGGGACCCCTCCCTTGAAATACGGGCGAGGCGTGGCTTGGCTTTTCTCTTTCTGTGTCTCTCCTCTTTCAACTTGGGGTAACAGTTACTTACAGCCAGAGCAGTGGGGAGGCGTTTCTGAGGGGCGGGGAGGGAGTGCAGGGCAGGAGGGGGGGTGCAGGGCAGGAGGGGGGTGCAGGGCAGGAAGGGAGGGTGCAGGGCAGGAGGGGGGTGCAGGGCAGGAGGGGGGTGCAGGGCAGGAGGGGGGTGCAGGGCAGGAGGGGGGGTGCAGGGCAGGAAGGGGGGTGCAGGGCAGGAGGGGGTGCAGGGCAGGAGGGGGGTCAGGGCAGGAGGGGGTGCAGGCAGGAGGGGGTGCAGGGCAGGAGGGGGGTGCAGGGCAGGAGGGGGGTGCAGGGCAGGAGGGGGGTGCAGGGCAGGAGGGGGGTGCAGGGCAGGAGGGGGGGTGCAGGGCAGGAGGGGGGTGCAGGGCAGGAGGGGGGTGCAGGGCAGGAGGGTGAGGGCAGGGGGGTGCAGGGCAGGAGGGGGGCAGGGCAGGAGGGGTGCAGGGCAGGAGGGGGGTGCAGGGCAGGAGGGGGGTGCAGCAGAGGGGTGCAGGAGGGGGGGTGCAGGGCAGGAGGGGGGTGCAGGGCAGGAGGGGGGTGCAGGGCAGGAGGGGGGTGCAGGGCAGGAGGGGGGTGCAGGGCAGAGAGGGGGGGGGCAGGGGCAGGAGGAGGGAGGGTGCAGGGCAGGAGGGGGGTGCAGGGCAGGTGAGGGGGGGTGCAGGGCAGGAGGGGGGTGCAGGGCAGGAGGGGGGGTGCAGGGCAGGAAGGGGGGTGCAGGGCAGGAAGGGGGGTGCAGGGCAGGAGGGGGGTGCAGGGCAGGAGGGGGGGTGCAGGGCAGGAGGGGGGTGCAGGGCAGGAAGGGAGGGTGCAGGGCAGGAGGGGGGTGCAGGGCAGGAGGGGGGGTGCAGGGCAGGAAGGGAGGGTGCAGGGCAGGAGGGGGGTGCAGGGCAGGGCAGGAGGGGGGGGGGGGTGTGGTCAGCCACACAGGTAAAGACAACAGTAGTCAGTGAACAGGAAGTGCCAGAAACACCAACAGGGGAAGGGGGACACAGGGAAGGGGGGGGGGCGGAGAGGGTGGAAGAAAGAGAGGCAGGATGAGAGAGAGAGGGGGGGGGAGGGCGGAGGAAAGAAGACTTGAGGACATGTGTGTGTGTGAGTGAGTGAGTGAGAGAGAGTGTGTGTCTGTATGTATGTGGGTGCACAAGCACATGTGGACATGCATGAGAAAGTGTGTGGTGCATGTATACGTGTATGAGAAAGTGTGTGGTGCATGTATACGTGTATGACAATGTGTGTGAGTGTTCGCGCGCGCGCGCGCGCGTGCGTGTGTATGTGTTGTGTGTGTGTGTGTGTGTGTGTGTGTGTGTGTGTGTGTGTGTGTGTGTGTGTGTGTGTGTGTGTGTGTGTGTGTTCCCACGCACTTACACGTGTATGCATTCATGATGGGGGAGTGGGATTGGAGACAGTTAGGGAAGAGATAGACACAAGCACACAAAGGCTGAGACACACAGCCTGACAGGTAAACAGACAGACACACAGCCTGACAGGTAGACAGACAGCACACCAGCCTGACAGGTAGACACACACGACAGACACCACAGCCTGACAGGTAGACACACAGCCTGACAGGCAGACACACAGCCTGACAGGTAGACAGACAGACACACAGCCTGACAGGTAGACAGACAGACACACAGCCTGACAGGTAGACAGACACACACACAGCCTGACAGGTAGACACACAGCCTGACAGGTAGACAGACACACAGCCTGACAGGTAGACAGACACACACCACAGAGACACGCCACAGGTAGACAACAGACACAGCCGCTACAGGTAGACAGACAGAACACAGCCTGACAGGTAGACAGACACACAGCCTGACAGGTAGACAGACAGACACACAGCCTGACAGGTAGACAGACAGACACACAGCCTGACAGGTAGACAGACAGACACACAGCCTGACAGGTAGACAGACACACAGCCTGACAGGTAGACAGACAGACACACAGCCTGACAGGTAGACAGACAGACACACAGCCTGACAGGTAGACAGACAGACACACAGCCTGACAGGTAGACAGACAGACACACAGCCTGACAGGTAGACAGACACACAGCCTGACAGGTAGACAGACAGACACACAGCCTGACAGGTAGACAGACAGACACACAGCCTGACAGGTAGACAGACAGACACACAGCCTGACAGGTAGACAGACACACAGCCTGACAGGTAGACAGACAGACACACAGCTGACAGGTAGACAGACAGACACACAAACCTGACAGGTAGACAGACAGACACACAGCTGACAGGTAGACAGACGACACACAAAAAGAACCGACTGACAGGTAGACAGACAGACACACAGACTGACAGGTAGACAGACAGACACACAGACTGACAGGTAGACAGACACACAGCTGACAGTAGACAGAGACACAGCTGACAGGTAGACAGACACACAGCCTGACAGGTAACAGACAACACACAGCCTGACAGGTGACAGCGCACAATGACAGTAGACAGACACACAGACACAGCTGACAGGTAGACAGACAGACACACAGACTGACAGGTAGACAGACAGACACACAGACTGACAGGTAGACAGACAGACACACAGACTGACAGGTAGACAGACAGACACACAGACTGACAGGTAGACAGACAGACACACAGACTGACAGGTAGACAGACAGACACACAGCCTGACAGGTAGACAGACAGACACACAGCCTGACAGGTAGACAGACAGACACACAGCCTGACAGGTAGACAGACAGACACACAGCCTGACAGGTAGACAGACAGACACACAGCTGACAGGTAGACAGACAGACACACAGCCTGACAGGTAGACAGACACACAGCCTGACAGGTAGACAGACAGACACACAGCCTGACAGGTAGACAGACAGAACAGCCGACAGTAGACAACAAACCAGCCTGACAGGTAGACAGACAGACACACAGCCTGACAGGTAGACAGACAGACACACAGCCTGACAGGTAGACAGACAACACACAGCCTGACAGGTAGACAGACAGACACACAGCCTGACAGGTAGACAGACAGACACACAGCCTGACAGGTAGACAGACACACAGCCTGACAGGTAGACAGACAGACACACAGCCTGACAGGTAGACAGACACACAGCCTGACAGGTAGACAGACAGACACACAGCCTGACAGGTAGACAGACAGACACACAGCCTGACAGGTAGACAGACAGACACACAGCCTGACAGGTAGACAGACAGACACACAGCCTGACAGGTAGACAGACACACACACACAGCCTGACAGGTAGACAGACAGACACACAGCCTGACAGGTAGACAGACACACACACAGCCTGACAGGTAGACAGACAGACACACAGCCTGACAGGTAGACAGACAGACACACAGCCTGACAGGTAGACAGACACACACACAGCCTGACAGGTAGACAGACAGACACACAGCCTGACAGGTAGACAGACAGACACACAGCCTGACAGGTAGACAGACACACACACAGCCTGACAGGTAGACAGACAGACACACAGCCTGACAGGTAGACATAGAGACAGACATAGAGACAGACAGATAGAGAGGATTTGCATCAGCAACAGAAATAGAGCTGTTTGAGGGGAAAGAGAGAGAGAGCGAAGTGCTAGAGGCTGACCCAAATTGCCGGCACTGTCATTGTATGATGCAGTGTGCTGAATCGATGGCTGAACCACGCAGTCAGCACAATGCACGCTTAAACACTTCAACTGCAGGACATCTCGGTGTCTGTCTGTCTGTCTGTCTCTCCGTATGTCTGTCCATCTGTCTGTTTTTCGTCCAGCTGGCTGAGTCATTGTCTGTTGGTTCCTCTGTCTGTTTCTATGTCTCTCCATATGCCTGCCTGTGCGTCTGATGGTAGCTTTCTGTCTGTCTGTCTGTCAAGGACCACTCCAGCCCCGTAAACATTGAAACTTTACCTCTCTCTCTCTCTCTCTCTCTCCTCTCTCTCTCTCTCTCTCTCTCTCTCTCTCTCTCCTCTCTCTCTCTCACTTTTGTTTCTTCCTTTCTTTCGGCCTCTTTATCAGTGCTTTACTAGCTGCTGAACGAACTCTTTGCCGGGTCATGAGGGCATCACAGTGATGGTCCAGTGCTCTGTCAGGGACAGGTGGAGTCTGGCGGAGAGCATCCTCTGTGAGTCAGTGGCTGCATGCTGGGTATGTAAGTGTCGTTCACATCCCAGCCATTGCTCGCCTGCTCTTCTGTCAAAGATAACTGACTGCTTGTTTCAAGTGTGCGCCACAAGAGCGGCGCCACACATTTAAACAATCTTGTTTGCGCGTTTATTTGTTACCTTATCACAGCGGCTTTTTTTCTACGTCATTTTGCTGTGGGGTGTTTTACGTACGCTGACAACGTGTTGCAAACTGGGTCTCGGTTTATCGTCTGATCCGAAAGACTAGCACCCTGATCACCACTCAAAGTTTAGTGGATAGAGGAAAATTTGGGGCACAAACTGGGATGCAGTGATCCGCCAAACGGAGAGAGAAGCAGCGGTAACTTGGGAAGAAAACGATGTAAGAAGGAAGCTCCGAGCAGACTCCGCACTTTTTTATTTTATTTTATTTTATCTTTTATTTATACCACTTTAAGTCATGAGATTTCTCTGCGTGAAACTCGGGCTGCTCTCCCCAGGGAGAACGCTTCACCACAAGAGCAGCGCCACCCTTCCTTTTTTGTTTGTTTGTCTGCAACTGTATTAAATTTTGTTTCCCCATCAGAGTGGCTTTTTTCTAAGAATTTTGCCAGGGACAACTCTGTTGTTGCCGTGGGTTCTTTTTCGAGCGCTGAAAATTTTGTGTAACACACGGGACCTCGGTTTATCGTTTCATCCGAAAGACTAGCGCCCAGACCACCACTCATGGTCTAATGGATGGGGGAAAAGTTTCTGTCCCAAACGGGATTTGAACCACCGCACACTTCCGACATGGACTTTTCGCTTTCTAGACAGGCGCGTTACCTCTAGACCACCGATTCACTTTGCCTTCCGTATCAGTCTTGTTGTCCGGTAGCTGGACTATAGACAGTAATAGGACTGATAGGTCAGAAGTATTGTGTGCTTTTTTCAGTACACAAACTGCTCTGTCTTTCGCTCTGTCTTTCTGTGTCTCTGTTTGTCTCTCTCCCACCCACCCCCTTCTCTCTCTCACTCACTCACTCTCTCCCTCTGTCTCTGTCTCTCTCTCTCTCTCTGTCTCTCTCTCTCTCTGTGTCTCTCTCTCTCTCTCTCTCGCTCTCTTTCTCTCGTTCGCTCGCTCTCTCTCTCTCTCTCTCTCTCTCTCTCTCTCTCTCTCTCTCTCTCTCTCTCTCTCTCTCTCTCTCTCTCTCTCTCCTCTCTCTCTCTTCTCTCTCTCTGCTCTCTCTCTCTCTGTCTCTCTCTCTCTGCTCTCGCTCTCTCACTCTCTCTCACTCTCTGTGACAACCTCTCTGTCTTTCTTTCTGTCTGTTTTTCTGGTTGTTTTTCGGTTTGTCTCTCTTGGTCCCGAAGAGAGGGAGAAAAAGATGAAAATCCAAGCGCGGGATTTCCCGTTAGCAGGATCCTAGTAACAGGGGCAGGCCCCGCATCCCCAGAGGTGTCTACTCTTGTCGCTGCAGCGTGATCAGCTGGCAGAGGAGGCTAGGTAACTCCTGTCAGATCTGTGTTCTGTTCAAATGGTTTGGGATATATCTGGGAAATGTAAATTGTTGAAAATGTTTATTTATCAGCGCTTTCAAAACCAGACACGAAGATTCATGCATACCACCAGAACTGTCATGACTCGTTGACGTCTTGTCCAGATTATTTGAGCTACTTTCCCGAGATGTGTAGAGCAAATGATGTAGGACATTTGGTTTCCTCCCAACACGGCCAATACTTCGCTTATCGAGAAGTGATACACTGCCGCTGAAAGGCAGTCCACGTTATAAGGAAACGCCTGTCAATCCTCATTGTGTTCAGTGTGATGGATGTGGTTTTTATCTCTTTATTTAGTTTATTCTTTTATATCGATGATAATGGAATAAGCACTTTTGTGCTTTTTAATCTAGTCCCCGTGTGTATGCGGTTTTGTAAATTGTCATCTATTCCCACCGGCACACAATGGCCTATTCTTACGAAAAGCGGAACAGGATTTTAACGTGTGCGCAAGATGTTCTGCGTGCGTTCGCACACGGGGCCTCGGTTTATAGTCTCATCCGAAGGACTTTTGGGGAGAGTGGAGTCTGCACTGATGTTTACTCCAGGGGAAAAAATCCCCTTGAACGGGAATCGAACCCGGGTGGTCACATTGCGAGCGCAATGTTCTAACCACTAGGCTATGTGCGGTATTGTGTGCGTGTATGTGTTCGTGAGAGCGAGTGTAAGAACGTGCATGTGTGTGTTGATGAGAGCGAGTGTACGTACACGCATGTGTGTGTGTGTGTTGTGGCGGGGGGGCGCTGAACTTCGCTGCTAAGCAGAAGTTAGAGAAGACAGGACAGACTGTTTGTTTATCTTCACCCTCAGCGCTTGCTTTGTTTGGGTTTCCTCTCCCCACCCCCCACCCCCTCTTTCTGTTAACTGGCTCGGTGTCTGGCAGGGACCTTCAGTCACCTGGTTTTCCTGGAACATTTTCTTGGGACTGTGAAATGCATCCAGTTCTGCGTGCCCCCCACAACACACCCCCACCTCCCCCACTGTGTGTGGCTGTCCCACCCCACTGCAGAGGCCGCTGAGGAAAAGACCAGGTGCTGCTGTGGGCTGCGTCCCTGACTTCTAGTGTTAACGTGGGTCTGTCCGTCTTCCCTCCTTCCTTCCTTCCTTTCTTTCTTCCTTTTTTCTTTTATTTGTTCTTTTTTTCTTTCTTTTAAGTGTTTCTTTCTTTCTTTCTTTGTCAGTCTCTCTTTTTGTCTTCCCTATTGTTTGTTTCCCCTATTTCAGTTCGTCCTTTCTTTCTCTTTTCTTTTCTGTCTCTTGTATTTCGTCTAGTTTCTTTTACTTCCTTTCTCCGGTCTTTTTTTTTTATATAGTTCGTCTATATTTTTGTTTTGTTTTTGCTATCTGTCTTTTCTTTTCCTTTATCTTTCTTTATTTCTGTTTTTCTTTCTTTCTGTTTTTCTTTCTGTCTGTCTTTCTTTCTGTCTGTCTTTCTTCTCTTCTCTTTTCCCCATATTTTCTTCTATCTGTATGCAGGGCGGGAGGGCAAGGCGGTGCAGCCGAAATGCGAGCACATCTGATGTACGAGTGTATTCACCAGGGGGGTGGGCGCGCGTACCTCTATGTCTGTATCTGTGTCGCACATACGTGCGTACATACATGACGTGTGTGCGTGTGCCCATAAGTTGCTGTTAAGTGTGTGTTTGACATTAAGACTTGTGCTGAAGAGTTTTCCGGAGCAATTCTCCTCATTGTCGTGCAGTCAGACTGGAAGAGTGTGTTTGTTCACTGTCGACTTGTAGGGCTGGTAGTCCCTGGGTGGTCTGCCACTTTTCTTCTTTCCTTCTTTCTGTCTGTCTGTCTGTCTGTCTGTTGTCTGTCGCTGCCTTACCTGTCTCTGTCTGTCTGTCTGTCTGCATGCCTGTCTGTCTGTCTCTGTCTGTCTGTCTGTCTGTCTGCATGCCTGTCTTTCTCTCTCTGTCTGTTTGTCTGCATGCCTGTCTTTCTGTCTCTGTCTGTCTGTCTGCATGCCTGTCTGTCTTTGTTTGTCTGCATGCCTGTCTGTTTGTCTGTCTCTGTCTGTCTGTTTGTCTGCATGCCTGTCCATCTGTCTGTGTCTGTCTGTATGTCTGCATGCCTGTCTTTCTGTCTCTGTCTGTCTGTCTGCATGCCTGTCTGTCTGTTTGCCTGCATGCCTGTCTGTCTGTCTTTGTTTGTCTGCATGCCTGTCTGTCTGTCTGTCTCTGTCTGTCTGTCTGTCTGCATGCCTGTCCATCTGTCTGTGTCTGTCTGTATGTCTGCATGCCTGTCTGTCTGTCTCTGCCTGTTTGTCTGTATGCCTGTCCATCTGTCTGTGTCTGTCTGTCTGTCTGCATGCCTGTCTGTCTGTCTCTGTCTGTCTGTCTGCCTGTCTGTCTGTCTCTGTCTGTCTTTTTGTCTGCATGCCTCTCTGTCTGCATGCCTGTCTGTCTGTCTTTGTTTGTCTGCATGTCTGTCTGTCTCTGTCTGTCTGTCTGCATGCCTGTCTGTCTGTCACTTGTCTGTTTGCATGCCTGTCCACCTGTCTGTCTGTCTGTCTGTCTGTCTGTCTTCTCTCTCTCTCTCTCTCTCTCTCTCTCTCTCTCTCTCTCTCTCTCTCTCTCTCTTTCTCTCTCTCTCCCCTTCATTTTCTTTTTCTTTCTCACTTCTTCGGATTTAATTCTTTTGTTTCTTTCCTTTTATTGATTTCTGTTTTCTGTTTTCCCTTCCTTCCTTCCTTCCTTGTTGTGCATGTAGTTCCTTGTTTCCTTAGGTATCCTGTGAGTGTCTTTCTGTCTGTTTTCTTCTCTCTGGTACTTTCTTCAGTTTTCTCTCTTCCGTTTACACACACATGTATTTCATTAATTTATTTATTTATTTATACCACTTTAAGTCACTAGATTTCTTTCCGTGAAATTCGGGCTGCTCTCCCCAGGGAGAGCGCGTCGCCACAAAAGCAGCGCCACCTTTTTTTTCTTTTTTTTTTGTCTGCAACTGTATTTGTTTCCCTATCAGAGTGGCTTTTTCTAAGAATTTGCCAGGGACAACTCTCTTGTTGCCGTGGGTTCTTTTACGTGAGCTGAAAAGTTTCGGGCCCAAACGGGATTCAAACCACCGCACACTTCCGACCCGGACTTTTCGCATTCTAGACAGGCGCGTTACCTCTAGACCACCGAATTATGTGTGTATGTAGGTAGATATATATATATATATATATATATATATATATATATATATATATATATATATATATATATATATATATATATATAATTTGTTTTGTTTCTATCACATTTTTCTTTCATTCATTTCTTTCTCTCTTTCCCTTAACTTTCTTTTTTCGATTTGCTTTATTTTTGTTTTAGTTTATTTTCCCAGTATTTTTTTATTCTTTGTTTCTATTTTCCCGTGTTTTTCCTTTTTGCTGTTTCTCTATGTTTAGTTTAATAGAAAGATCATTTGGTTTTTTTTGCCTTATTAAGTTTCATACTTTCTTGTTTGTTTGCTTTCTCTCTCTCTCTTTCTCTTGATCATTTAGTATAACTCTCTTCAGCTGTCTCTGAGCTTTTATGTTTTTATATATTTTAGGATGCATCACGTGCTATCCATCTTTTCAAATCTGTAAACAAAAACTCATCTCCAATATACACCACCCCCTCCCTCTCCTCCACTCGGCCTGGATGATCATTCAGCTGTGCACACAGTGTGCCGGGCTGTGTATAGACTGCTGATCACAACCCCTCACTGTGAACCAGGAACGGACGCTGTGTACTCGTTCCTCCTGTTGACCTAATCTGTTCCACAATGCTGGTGTGAGATTCACGCCCATCAGGGAAGCACTCCTGACAATAACCACGTCATCAAAATGCATCTGTAGTAGAACACGATTCCTACAGGCACTCTTGTGGCATGATGTTTTATCTCTCGCTTTCTTTTCGCTGCCACATCTTCTGTGAACTTTCTTTCCTGTTGCTCCCACGCCGCTCATTTCAATCTCTCCACCCCTGCCCTACCCAGATTCCTTATGTTGCATCCTCAGGGTGGGAAATTCACAGACAGCCCATCAATGTCAGGCCGCCGTGCGGCCACCAGCAAGAGGGCTGACCCCTCAGCAGTGCAAGATCCCTTCAGTGGTGTTCAGGGGTACCTGTTCTGAGCAGACAGAAGAAGAAGAAGAAGAAGAAGAAGAAGAAGAAGAAGACGCAGGACACCACCTCCTAAGCCCCCTACTGATGCTGACGGTAAGAGCTCCACTGCGGAGCCAGACCCAGTGAGACTGCCAGCCAGGGTAGCGCCACCACAACGCTGCTTCAGCGACCTCCACTTCTCCCCTGAACATCCAAACCAGATGGCTTGGACACAAAGTCTTCGCTGGCTCAGAAGTGTATGGGGAAAGCAATACTGAGGTCATCATGAGAAGAGAGCAACTGGGACCACCGAATCAAAAACCATTCTTTTCCTGTGATTGTCAAAGATGACGAGGTTGATGTACTGATGGAAGTGCCGGTGCTTTGAGACTCCTTCCTATCGTAGTCATTATATCCCTGCGGCAACCGGGCCCAGAAGATGCACACTCTCAAAATCACAGTGGATGAAATGGACGGTGGGGTTCCAGTCTTCGCCATGAAACCCCTGTGGCTCTGGCGGGATTCGACCCCACAACCTCCCAGACCCTAAACCAAGGCGCTGTTTTTCTATCTTTCTTTTTTATGTCCATCTTTTTCCTCTATCTCTCTGTCTGTCTCTTTCTGTCCGTCTCTTGTTTCTCTCTGTCTCTCTTTGTATGCCTCTGTCTCTGTCTGTCTCTGTCTCTCTCCATCGCTCTATCTCTGTCGCTCGCTCTCTGTCTCTGTCTCTCTTATTCCATTATCCTCGAAATAAAAGAGTAAAAGAAAAAGAAAAAATTTAAAAAATCTCTCTCTCGTAAAGAACTCTCTTCTTTAAATAAACGACACAAATAATGACAGGGGTGCATCATTATGCGGTATAGCCAGTAAGTGGTATAGTGCTGCAACTGATGATAGGCTGCAGGAATGGATACACTTAAGGAACATCCCAGGTGAGCATCAAGCTTGTCTGAAGAGGATGAGGGTACTGGTGGTCATGATCATGTTGTGTTTGAAGATTCCGAGGAAGCCTTTGGTTCGGTGTTGTTGATGTTCGGATTTCTAACCGTTTTGTCTCAGGAGATTTGGGCAGGTACCCAACTTACCTAAACCCTTACCTTCAGTGTATCAGTTAATTGCTGAAGCTAACTAAAATGAGTGATCACATAATTACTATACAAGGCTTACAAGACGTTGTACAATCTTGATCTTAATGTTTACAAAAGGCTTGGTTACAAATGTTTGAAAGAATTTTTGTTCTTATGGATTTGTACATATCTGGGAGAGTCGGGGTGCGGAAAATATCTCGGACTTTGCCAGATACTTAAAACGGAGAATCATTGATCGTAAATGGCAGAACAGGCAGGACAGTGTGAAGAAAAGTGACATAGTTGCAGAATATAGATTGTTTACACCAACTAACATTGTGGAGCAATATAGTGACATTGTAGTAAATAGCCTCTGTGTGAAGAGTGCGCTTACAAACTTCAAGTATGGGGTGTCAGCCACTGCATGTCATCAATTCAGATATACCATAAGTATGGTTGACGACAGTACGTGCCGTGTGTGTCGGTATGTGGAAGAAATGGAAAGTCGCTTCATGCTAAGTTGTCCTGTTGTCCTGTTCTATTTATTTATTTATTCTTTTATATCGAGGATAATGGAATAAGCACTCCACGTGATTTGAGAACTGTACACACCCAGCCAAACTAGCATGGTAACCTACATCGTTTGAAATCAAACTGAATCAGGGCGACAACAGATGAGCGTGTTATGTCACTTCCTATGTATATCTATAAAGCTGTGCAGTATCTTGATAGTATTACAGCCTAGAGTGGTAATGAATGCAAAACGCACACACACGCGCGCACGCACACACACACACACACACACACACACACACACACACACACACACACACATATATATATATGAAAGTAGTCCCTACAATACTGGGAAATTATTTGTGGCATTATCTTTTTGATCACTCCTTCAATAGGGGCTCACACACATGTTTTGTAGTACAGCGCAGTGCAGTGTACACGATAGAATTGATTGGAGTCAAAGCCTTCACTAAGACACATTCTTTCTTTCCAGGGCAAGCAACCCATCTCCTACTCAAGGTCACCCCCCCCCCCCCCCCCACCCCACCCCACCCTCCCAATCTCGCCTCTCCAGAACGCCATCCACTACCCACAGCCTCAGCCTCCCCTTCCCTCCCTCCATCCCTCCCTCCATCCCTCCCTCCCTGCAGCCCTCAGCAGCCCCCACCCCACCAAAGGAGTGTAGAATGTAATGCCTTCGCCTGTGCTGCTGCTGTGGGCACTGCTGTCGGCTGCCGTGGCTGGAACCTGCTCCTTCACCTTCCTGCAGCCCTTCTGGTTCGTCCACCATGACCTGGCTCACGCCTTCGGCCTGGTGGCCTACTGCTACGTGGTGCAGCCCAGTGCTGAGGAGAAGGAGACCTGCAGGTACGTTGGTTAGCAGCTGTAGTGCTGGTGCTGTAGTGCTGGTGCAGGTACGTTGGCAGCTTTAGTGCTGGTGCAGGTACGTTGGCAGCTTTAGTGCTGGTGCCTGCAGGTACGTTAGCCAGCTGTATTGCTGGTGCTGGTGCTGGTGTTGGTGGTGGGCGTTCCCCAGCTTGACGCTTTGAGGGTCATCCGGAATAGGCACCATTTCCCATTCGTCACACCTGGGAGTGTCTGCAGGACCATGTCTGTGTAGTGTCTGATCTGTGACACCCGTGCCCTTCTGTACTTCTGTATTGTTTTAATATTCATATTTTTTATATGTAATTCTTTTATATTGAGGATAATGGAGTAAGCATTTATGTGCTTTTTTCACATTGAGTCCACGTGTGTATGCGGTTTTGTCAATTCTGTCATCTGTTCCCACCGTATTGTTTTGTAAGTACACTCTGGATGAGAAGTCGACGTGTATGCTGTTATGATGTACCTTGCCATGATTATAGGCTACTATATACCGATTTCAGATAAGTTTTTCCTTCCTTTAATGAGGAATTCGGATTGTTATGCTAAGGTCGTGTCATTGATAAAGACAATCTCGGCGTGATATTTTCCAGCATAACATGATGTTACTCATGGCATTGGCACTTAGCTGACATCAGTAACTGACCCAGCTGTTGACCTTGACCACACCCCTGCAGGTGTCTGTCCTTCTCCTTCACTTTGTCTCCTCTCAGCTGAACTCTGGAAAAGACATTACCACCAGTCAGCATAGACCACCAGTCAGCATAGACCACCAGTCAGCATAGACCACCAGTCAGCATAGACCACCAGCATAGACCACCACGCAGCATAGACCACCACTCAGCATAGACCATCATTCAGCATAGACCACCAGTCAGCATAGACCACCAGTCAGCATAGACAGCAGCATAGACCATCAGTCAGCATAGACCACCAGTCAGCATAGACAGCAGCATAGACCACCAGTCAGCATAGACCACCAGTCAGCATAGACAGCAGCATAGACCATCAGTCAGCATAGACCACCAGTCAGCATAGACAGCAGCATAGACCACTAGTCAGCATAGACCACCAGTCAGCATAGACCACCAGTCAGCATAGACCACCAGTCAGCATAGACCACCAGTCAGCATAGACCACCAGTCAGCATAGACCACCAGTCAGCATAGACAGCAGCATAGACCACCACTCAGCATAGACAGCAGCATAGACCACCAGTCAGCATTGACCACCAGTCAGCATAGACCAGCAGTCAGCATAGACCATCAGTTAGCATAGACAGCAGCATAGACCACCAGTCAGCATTGACCACCAGTCAGCATAGACCAGCAGTCAGCATAGACCATCAGTTAGCATAGACCACCAGCATAGACCACCAGTCAGCATAGACCAGCAGTCAGCATAGACCACCAGTCAGCATAGACCAGCAGTCAGCATAGACCATCAGTTAGCATAGACAGCAGCATAGACCACCAGTCAGCATAGACCACCAGTCAGCACAGACCACCAGTCACAACAGGTCACTCATTACTCACTAAGACTACAAATTCACGGACGAAAAAGCAACTCTTTGCCGCTTAAATCATGTCATTGTTCTTTTTGTAATCAGATTTTGAACTCTTTATTCATTGCCAATAAAAAGCCTAGTTTTACAGGTGTGTAAATATAGTGTTATTTGACAAATGCTCTTTGAAAACCAGCTCCCTTCTGTTTGTTATTAGTGTTATTAGTGGCTTTCCAGGTGAAAACTGCAAGCAGTGTCCAGTTATCTTGAAGGCATGGTGTTTATATTTTATATCCTGAAGGTAAAGGCTCTCTACAGTTATAGCCTTGAGGATTGAAAACATAACAAACCATGAAAAAAAGTAGCATGCTGAGTTTGGCTGCAAAACACTGCAGGTGTCAGTTTTTAAAAAATAAGAAGGAAAAACACCTCTGTGTCTCTCTCCGTCTGCCTGTGTCTGTCTCTTTGTGTCTGTCTTTCTGTGTCTGTCTGTCTCTCTGTCAGTCTGTCTATCGGTCGGTCTCTCTGTCTGTCTGTCTGTCTGCCTCTCTCTCTCTCTCTCTCTCTCTCTCTCTCTCTCTCCATAATCAACAATCTCTTAACTTTAAAAAGAGCGAAGGTCAAGATATTGTTTCTGTCTTGTCGTCTGAAAATAAATATGTATGAAATATGAACCTTAGTATATTGCAGAAGCGCAGAAAATACGACAAAACCAAGTCAGCACCAATTGTCAGGACATAATCAAACAATATCAAGACCAATAACAATATCAAGAACAATAACAATATGAAGACCAATAACAATATCAAGAACAATAACAATATCAAGAACAACAACAATATCAAGAAGAACAACAATATCAAGAACAATAACAATATCAAGAACAATGTGTTTTGGAGTCACAAGCTGTGGAAACGATAGTGAGTTCTGTGACAGGACTTTGGAAAAGATGGTTGATTCTGAACCAGTGTTTTCTTTGTTTTATTTTTTGTGTCTTTGTATTTGATTTGCAAATGCACTGACGCCAATATTATAATCAGTGTATTATGAGTGAGTGAATCTTTTCTGTTCATAAACTTAAATGTACTGATCACGTATTTCACCTTTTATGTACGGTTTTCACAACAGACGTGTATGTTACCTCCCTTTTCAAAAGGCTAAGATGGGCAATGACAATGAATTGTTAAAGCATAAAGGGCCCCCTCTCTCTCTCTCTCTCTTCTCTCTCTCTCTCTCTCTCTCTCTCTCTCTCTCTCTCTCTCTCCCCATCTGCGCGCTCGCGCGTGTGTTTATGTGCGTGTGTGTATGTGCATATGTGTGTGTGTGTATGTATGTGTGCGTATGTATGTGAGTGTGTGTGTGAGTGCGTGTGTGCGTGTGTGTGTGTGCGTGTGTGTGCGTGCGTGTGTGTGTGTGTGTGTGTGTGTGTGTGTGTGTGTGTGTGTAAGGTAAAGGTAAAGGAGTCCCATAACCTATAAGGTCGTAGGGGAGCGAGGCGTCAGAGACCTCACTTCTCTAGGGCCAGCATATTGAGGGCGCCGCCCATCTCCTCTCCCTCACTGCTTTACCTTCCCTGACCCTAAAGAGGGCAGGTACCCATTTACAGCTGGGGGAACTGTACTGAAGCCAAGGCGCGCAAACGGTCACCCATCCAACTGGTAACCACGCTCGACGCTGCTTAACTTGGCTGGGGGAAAGCGAGTGCTCCGACCACTGAGCTATCCCATCCCCTGGTGTGTGTGTGTGTGTATCCACTTCTAAATACAGTTTTATCATTGATTGTTTCCTCAGGCATGTGCTGTGAAGGGCAACCCCATAGCAGTTCATTCTGCTGTCCCGCATGCCTCCTCTCAGTGTGATGCCTTGATTGTAGGGGTCCTGTCATCGTGCTACACACACTCCATCTTCTGTGTCTGCCTCTCTGAAGAACGCAGCTCTGTTCTCTCCCGCTCTGTGTCTCTTTGTGTCTGTCTGTCTGTCTGTCTTTGACTCAATGTCTGCCTGTCAATCTTTATATCTGCCTGTGAAACTAGATGTCTGCCTGTCTGTTTGTCTGCCTGTCTGCCCCCCCCCCCCCCGCCCCTCTCTCTCTCTCTCTCTCTCTCTCTCTCCTCTCCTCTCTCTCTCTCTCTCTCTCTCTCTCTCTCTCTCTCTCTCTCTCTCTCTCTCTCTCTTTCAAGCAAATTAGCATTGACTGTTTATGGGCGGTTGTGGTTTTTCTTTCAATATCTTTTTGTTGAATATTCCCGACAGCACTTCTTTATTTCAGTTAATAGCCTGTGCTCCTTACTTTGTTTAATAATGCTCTGCTAGAGAAATATCTTTTTCAACTTTAAAAAAAATTCTGTAAAAGTAACCCCTAGACTCTTTGGTGTAAGGTGAAAATTCAGATCCTGTGTGATATAGCCCGTATAAAGTAAACATAACATTTCGTTTTGACATATATTTGGGAGACTGCCTGTAAACCAGGCAGGCAGGCCTGCACCTACAGGGGTATGCAGCTCTTCCCCCCTGTCAATACACTATCATAAACCTTGTGATTCTTTTTTCAAATCTATTTGAGAAGTGCTTTTCATAAATCTACTGGTTATTTTTCCAACTCTTTAAGTATTTGAGAACAGCTTTGTATATTATTTTCAACTTACACTGAGGGCTAGATGCAAAATGTTGCAGTGTCTGCTTGTTCCTTTTTCTTACTGTGAAAAAGACTGCAGCCTCTTCTCTCTTCGTGGCTATGGGTTTCTCGTGTCATCTCAGTATGGGATTGACATTGTCTTTAGTAATCATCTGACTCAAGATTTGCATGGCTTGTCTATCTGGAGGGTAATATGAATGCGTTTTCTTTATTAGCATATTTTAGTTTTCACAGTCTTCAAAAGCCCCTAATGTCTTAAGTGTCACAATCTTAAAAGACCCTTTGATGTCAACTCGGGACCCTGAGGTCAATACTTGCGACTTACGATGGTTTAAATTCTTCCTCCTCATCAAACGCTCAGACAGCAACTATCATTGTCTGTCATATCAGCGACAATGCATTGCGTTGCCGTTCAGCGCCTGACAAGTCAGGCCCAGCGCTCCCTTCATCGTGAGAGAGACTTGTTATCTTTTTAAGTCTTTCTGGAAAACAGGCAGGAGAATGGACCAAGAAGGTAAAAAATAGACAAGGAGACAGTGACAGGAAGAAATGGAACAAGGCAGAAACAAAGGGAGGGACAGAAAAGAGGGAATTCCTAGCACATAATTTCCTGAAGGTGGGGATGCTGTTTGTACTGACAGGCCCCACAAGGGATACTTTTAACTCAAAATGGACTGGTTTTAACGTCAACTTGAAATAGGGATGGTTCTATCACGTTTGCCAAAATTCCAATTTGGAGTTTCAGCGTCTTCTTTATTCCAAACACACATGTCCATCATCAGAAGTAACACACAGCAGAAACAGGAATGTCTCTGTTCCCATTGGATCTACATCTGACTGACGTCACGGTGAAAGGCAAGAAAGAAAGAAAGAAAGAACTGCATGTGCAGACATCGAGTTGTCTGCCCTTCCTACTCCTGTTTTTCTTTGTCAGAAAGAAAGTTATCACTTGAAATTGCATGTTCTCGTGATGTTTATCAGTGCTGATGGCCTAGGGTGTGTTTTTTGGAAAAAGGAAACGCAAATGCTAAAATGACTGGCCATCCACTGTGTTCACCTTTGCGCCTGGCGGCAGCAGTGCCTGCAGCTCTTGTTTATATGTGTGTGCTTTTCCAGCTTCCTGGTGAGAATGTTGTACATCTTCGTGTTTGTGTTTTGTTCTGAATCGAATGTTAAGGATATTTGTCTTTGTTTCTTTTTACTTTTTGAAATATTTTAGTTTATAATTTTCATGTACTGCTTGATTGTTCAAAGTTTCCATTGACTTGATGACTTGTGTTCACCTGTCTGTGCTGGTCTTCGTGACCCACTTCACTCTGACCCTGCTGCCGATCAACCATCAGCACGTGTTTCACGAGCCGCCACCTCCCCCATCACCACCCTCACACCAGTGTGTGTTGTTTGGCTAGGAGGGCAGTGAGAGCCGTGGACGTTAGCGCAATACTCTCACGTGACTTTTGTCATAAACATTAGGCTCTTTCTCCTCAGCTAAAACAGCACATTCAAAATCTGGGAATCCACCACGGCAAAACCAGAAGGGGAACACGGGCAGGCTGACGTCATCGACAGTGGTACACTTCCATCTCCCCCCTCACCTCAGACGTCACTTCCGTATGGCATGACAACACCCTTCCTCATGTTACCTTCACCTGTCCCTTCAGGGGTTTTTTCTTCTGTTGTGCACAATTCGGACCATACTTTTTTCTGGTTGTGATGCATATGTGTGAAACTTCAAATTCCCCAAGTAACATAGTTCTTTCTACATCTACTTCTGACTCACCATCTAAACTCTTGTCTGCTCTTCCGATGTCCATTGCCTTCATCCTCTTCCTCTGATGGCTTCCCTAACCCGCCACTTTATTCTTCAACCTCTCCGCCTCCTTCAGATCTCCTTCATATTTCTTTGCTCAATGTGCAGTCTGTCTGTCCTGATGGAAAAGCTGATTATATTTCTGATTTCATCTCCCAAAAACAACATTGATTTAACCTTTCTCACTGAAACATAGCTTAAACCACACGGGCACGAACCAAAAATAAAACAACTTAACACCACCTGGCTACAAAACTCTTTCTTTCCCCCAACTCTCCCGTGGAGGTGGCATTGCCATCATTTATAAAGACACATTGTAACCAGCTCTTTCTTTCAATCACAACCTTCCTTTTTCACACATAAGTGCACATAAGTGCTTATTCCATTATCCTCGATATAAAAGAATAAAATAAAATAAAATAAAAATAAACACGTATCCTTTGAAGTTTGCCAACTCAACTTTAACCTACATGGCCATTCTATTATTTCTGTTGCCTCTACCGTCCACCTAACCATAAGAACAATCTGACATCTTCTCTTTTTCACCAAGAATTTCAGTCACTCCTTGACCACTATAGCCCCTCTCCCACTAAGCTCATAGTTCTCGGCGACATCAACTTCCATTTCGACAACCAGTAATCTCCTGATGTCAAACGTCTTTCTCTTTCTCTGTCAAATCAGTCTCTTTCTCAACTGGTAAGTGAACCAACACACAGATCCGGTCATATTTTAGACTGGCTGATCGCCAATGCATCATTTAACCTTGTGACGTCTGTCTCTTTCACTAATAAACATGTCATTCTTTTCTTCCTTACCATCACAAAATCTATAAGAAAAAAGAAATATGTTATTCGCCACAATCTTAAGGCCATGAACATTCAAACCTTTTCTTCACAAGCTATGGAACGCCTTTCGCAAACGTCTGACGACACTGACCTCTCAGAACACTATAACACTGTCCTCCGCCAATTGCTTGACGAGCATGCACCTCCAACTGACCATCTCCTGCCTGACAGGCCCTGTGCACCATGATACACTAACGATATTTTGATGGCGAAACGCAAACGTCGGCATCTAGAACGGCAGTGGTGGAAATCAGAAACTGAAATCAACAAACAGCTTTTCCGAAAACAAACGTCAAATTTTTAATCCATTCTGCAAAGACGAATTATTACTATTCCCAAGTTCCCTGCGCAAAATCCGTAAAATCTCTTTTCACCCTCAACTCAAATCTTCTTGGATCTGCAAAAACAAGCCCTCTGCCTACCATCCACAGCCTGTCTGAACTTTCCTCCAACTGTTCTTCCTATTTTTCAGATAAAGTCCGGAACATTCGCTCCAGACTGGATCATACTCATTTCCAGCCTGCGCCTCCTGATCCCCAGTTCACTGGCACTTCTCTCTTTTACATTCATCCCACAAGCGAAAACGAAATCATGACAATTCTGAAAGAAATTACTATTAAATCATGCGATCTTGATCCCATACCTGCTCCTGTCTTTTCACAATTCCTTCCACAACATGTACCCATTGTCACTGAATTAGTAAACGCATCTCCTCTGTCAGGAAATTTTCCATCAGCTCTCAAAACCTCAATAGTCACACCTCTACTATAAAAAAACATGACCTCGATCCCAACATTCTCAAGAATTACAGACCTGTCTCTAACTTACCTTTCATCTCCAGTGTACTTGAAAAAGTTGTGCTAAAACAACTCAACAACCACCTTCATTCCAGTGGTCTCCTTCCCCCTTTTCAATCTGCCTATCGCGCCAACCACAGCACCGATACCACCCTAGTCCACACTTTAGACGCACTTCTACTTGCTTCTGACGCAGGAAAAATCTCCTTTCTAACTCTTCTTGACCTATCTGCTGCCTTTGACACTATAGATCACTCAATTCTTCTTTCTCACCTCCAGAATATGTTTGATATTAATGGCACAGCCCTCACCTGGTTTAGTTCATACCTCACAGACCGATTTCAGAAAGTTATTGTCAGCAAAATTCAATCAAAACCTGTCAAACTGGAATGTAGAGTCCCACAGGGATCAGTTCTGGGTCCTGTTCTCTTCACTCTCTACACTGCCCCACTCTCACACATAATAAACCGCCATTCTATTGATCATCATTTCTATTCCGATGATACTTAGCTTCAATGCAGTACTACCCTTGAAAACCTGCCTTCCCTCCTGACAAATATGGCCCACTGCCTTCTAGACATTCCAAACTGGATGACTCAGAATAAGGTAGAGCTAAATGCCAATAAAATGGAAGTCGTGCTCATAGGGACTGAAAATAAACTTTCCTCCATCTTCAATGGAATTCAGCAATAGGTCAGTTCTTTTGTCCAGCTCTGTGAAATATCTAGGTGTCGTTCTTGACAATACATTCTCTATGAAAACATTCATCACCCAGACCTGCCAGTCTTGCTACTATCAATTACAGTGCATAATTGCAATTCGCAAGTATCTGTCTACTGACGCAACATCCAAACTTGTCACATCTCTCATTCTTTCTCACCTGGATTACTGTAATTCTCTCTTGGCTGCTTTGCAGGCATCCACTCCCTTCAATGCATACAAATCTCTGCAGCTCGACTGGTCAGATTAACAGATGTTAAAAGACATCTAACACTGCTTTGTTTCAGTGCTTACGGGGGCACGTTCAGACTGGGCAATGTGCCCTCCGGAGCTTGGCAGGCGGCGTGTGTTCTGTACGGAGCCGGCTGCTTTCTGGCCTGTGTGGGAGCGCTGCTCTCCCTTTGTGCCGCCTGCATCCCCCTGTACTGCCGCCGTAAGGTGACCCGAGTGGCTGGCTACATCCAGACTGTGTCAGGTAAGAGAGCGAGCGAGCGAGAGAGAGAGAGTGTGTGCACCGAACACTGAACACTGAAAGTAATTTATTGCCATTAACAATATAGTCTTATTGGCAAGGAGGACAGTACGAGCACAATTTAAACAATGTGGTTTTTGAAACAAGGACATGATAAAAACTGAAAGAGGACAAGGAATCTCCAATGAATACATTCAACCAAAGACATTGATTGGTGTGGCAAACTTGCACCCACAGAGAAAGAGAGAAGAAAGACAGAGACAGAGACAGACCAGGTGAAGGGAAGGTATAGAGGGAGGGAGGGAGAGAGAGGGGGGAAGGAAAATTGAAGATGGAACAAAAAACAGAAAGGGAAGAGGATGGTAAAAAGCAAACCACAACCCATCCTCTGAAGGCGGAGTATGGCTGGCTATGTGGTGGATGGGGATGGGGGGGTATTGAAAACAGCCAGGCCCGCTAGCCTCTCGTCCAGTGTGCCTCTGCAGTCAGCCAGTGGTTGCCAGGGGGTAGGAGTGAGACACGGTGCACGTTCCCTATGTCCTCCAGGGTGTAAAGCTGGGAAACACCCAACAATCCATCATCACCACCATTAACAACAACAACAACAACAACGACAATCAAGAGAAAGGCACAGAATCACACCGGCAGAAAGAGACACGCACCAGACAGACAGACAGACGCAAGGGACGAACAGACAATTACAGACCTGGCACCATAAATAATAGACATCGCATGCCCCATGTGACGTGCTGACTTTGTGGCAAGGGAAACAGACCGACAGACAGACAGACGGACAGACAGACAGACAGACAGACAAAAAGTGAGAGCCAGGGCCATTAATAATAAATATCTGCTGCTGTTGCTGGTATAGATTTCTGGTGTTGATTTTCAGTGGGAGGGGGGGGGACAAACTGAGGCGGAAATTGGCTGTTGCTCCACAGTGGACGGGAATGCAGACTGATGCTTGTCGGGCTTTCAGAACACACCCCCCCCCCCCCCCCCCCACCAAAAAAAAAACCAATAAGCAAAACACAAAAAATGAAAAACTAAAAATGCAAAACAAAGAAAAATACAAAATAAAAATTCAAACCACCAAAAAATGCACAGCAAAAACAATACAAAACAAAGAAAGAATAAACACGAAACGCAGAAAAATGTGTATATATGCGGACAGAGGAACACACCCAGAAACAAAAAATGATTCATACAACATGAAAGTGCTCAGTGTTAGTTAGCTCACACATTCACATCCCCTCACACATTTTTACAGTCATATTATACCCGCACACGCATGCGAACAAAGCGTACAAAACGCACAAACACACACACACTCACGCATGCACGCACGCACACACATGCATATGTCTACACGCACCACACACACACACACACACACACACACACACACACACACACACACACGCACGCACTCACGTACGCACGCATACACGCACACTCAGAGCTCTCACAATATTGACTTGGGACGGGATAGCCTAGTGGTTAGAACATTGCGCTCGCAATCTGACGACCCGGGTTCGATTCCCGTTCAAGTGGATATTTTCCCCTGGAGTTAACATCAGTGCCGACTCCACTCTCCACAAAAGTCCTTCGGGTGAGACTATAAACCGAGGTCTCGTGTGCGAACGCACGCAGAACATCTGGATGTAGAAAAGCACGTTAGTGCTTATTCCATTATCCTCGATATAATAGAATAAACACACACACACACACACACACACACACACACACACACACACACACACATGCAGAACACAGTCGTGCACACAAAGTTTGATAGAAACAGACTCTCTCCCTCCTCTCCCCTCTCCCTCTCTCTCCCTCTCTCTCCCTCTCCCTCTCTCTCCCTCTCTCTCTCTCTCTCCCTCTCTCTCCCTCCCTCTCCTCCCCCCTCCCTCCTCCTCCCTCCTCTCTCCTCCCCCTCCCTCTCTCTCTCTCCCTCCTTCCCTCTCTCTCTCTCTCTCTCCCTCTCTCCTCTCTCTCTCCTCCTCCCTCCCTCTCCTCCTCCCTCCCTCCCTCTCTCCCTCTCCCTCCTTCCCTCTCTCCTCTCTCTCTCCCTCCTCCCTCCTCTCCTCTCCCTCCTCTCCCTCTCCTCTCCTCCCTCCCTCTCCTCTCCCTCTCTCTCCTCCTCTCTCCCTCCCTCCTCCCTCCCTCTCTCTCTCTCTCTCTCCCTCTCTCCTCCCTCTCTCCTCTCTCCTCCCTCCTCCCTCTCTCC
>CM054157.1:1042972-1057972 GCA_028751875.1 Rapana venosa
GTCTGTAGTGCAGTATAGCATGTGAAGTCTGCACATTTCTCTCAGGGAAATTCGGGCAGGGAAAGCACGTCTCCACAAGAGCAACACCATGGTGGTGGTGGGTTTTTGTCTTTTCCTGCCTGTATGTCTGGGGGGGTTTTCATCAGAGAGTGTCTGTTTGTTTCTCTGTTTGTGTTTCTGTCTGTGTACCCTGTCTGTTGGTCTGTCTGTCTGTCTCTCTCTCTCTATCTCTCTCTCTCTTTCTCTCTCCCTTTCACCCTTTTACACACATACACAAACACACAGACACATAAACACACACACACATGCACGCACACACACACATATGCATGCACACACACAGGGAGTCATACACACATATTCACATATTCAAAATACACACACATATTTTCACACACATACATACACATGCATACAAATACACATAAATACACACACTTACATACACATGCACGCACACACACATGCACACACAGACACACACTTCCAAACACACATACACTCACACACATTCACACGTGCACACGCACACACATGCAAGTACATACACAGAGATAGCAAACACCAGCTGCCTTGGCACAGCTTAAGTAAAGGCTGGAATGTTGCAGGTTCATTTGGCCTCTGGATGAATGCTAACCAGAGTGTGTTTGCTATGAGCCCTTTGGGAAGATTGGAACCACACAGTCCAGCTTCATCCCCGTAATGGATGCAAGTTTGATTGTTGCTCAAATTTCCTGACCAACACTGTAGGTCTCTCTTTCTCTCAGGCCTGGTTGATGCCACAGTGATTATATTATTCATTTATTCATTTATTTATACTACTTTAAGTCGCGGCAGATTTCTCTGCATGAAATTTGGGCTGCTATCCCTAGGGAGAGCACGTCGCCACAAGAGCAGCCCTTTTATTTTTATTTTTCCTGTCTGTGACTGTATTTATTTCCCTATCAGAATGGCTTTTTTCTACAGAATTTTGCCAGGGACAACTTTTTTGTTGCCATGGGATTTGTTTACATGCTCTAAATATGCGTAATGCACAGGACCTCAGTTTATTGTCTAATCTGAAAGACTAGCACCCAGACCACCACTCATAGTCTAATACATGGGGGGAAAGTCTCGGGCCCAAACGAGGGTTAGACATCCACACACTTGAAACCCTGACCTTTTGCTTTTTAGGCAGTCACACTACCTCCAGACCACCGATCCACTGCATGTGATAGCTCAAAACAGGTACCACTGAACACCATCAAAGTGACCCAATTCCATCCTGACATGAATGGATTTCTGCTGACACTGAAGATGTGACATGAAGAATCGGTGTGTGGCTGCAAGAAAACATAGAGATTGAAAGAACAGCAGGACAAGAACCTCACAGAAGATGAGGCAGCAAAATAAATTATAAAAAAGAAAGAGCCTACACATTGACGGCAGGCAGGCAGACAGACAGACAAGCAGACAGACAGACAAGCAGACAGACAGAAAAGCAGACAGACAGGCAAGTAGACAGACAGACAGACAGACGGACATAACAAGAGGAAACTCCTGAAAGCTGCGTGACTAGTAGCATTGTAGGACAAGGAGACAGGAGAAGAATTGGCTGAAGTAAACAACGACAGTCTGGCACGGCAGAGTGTCTTCTGTGAAAGATAACACTGAACCTACTCTGCTAACTCCACTGCAGTTACTGCCCAGCAGAAAATTGCCTTTCTACACCCCCCCCCCCCCCCCCCCCCCCCACACACACACACACCCCACATCTCAGACCCTTATCCTGTCTGTCTGTCTGTTTCTCCCTCCCTCTCTCTCTCTCTCTCTCTCTCTCTCTCTCTCTCTCTCTCTCTCTCTCTCTCTCTCTCTCTCTCTCTCTCTCTCTCTCTGTATATCAGAAATGGAAAGTGTTAGTGTAGACGAGGACTGTCTCAAGCTGAGGGCCTGTACAAGGCTATGTCATAAACACAGGCATGGGCTCAGCCTGGGCTTCATGTTTCTCCTTTAAGGAATGCTGTCATTGAGCTCATGTACTCTTTGGGAGGGGGTGGGGTGTTGTCTTTGGGTTTTGTGGTGGTTGTGTTGCTTTGGGGTGAAGTTTGTGTTTCTTTTTTGTTGTTGTTGATAACTTCTGTCCTGCTTTTCAAGAGTGTCCGAATTTCGCACCTGTCTAGTTGTCAGTTGTTTAAGCAAGTATTCTGTCAGCATTATCTTACCTGTCTGCTTCATAAAGAACTAATAGAAATTGTATAATAACCCTTTTGGCTTTGACATAATGCGCTGATGTAGGTTTTCTAAAAGAATGTCTACGTCATTCTTTTGCTGAGTTAAGTAAGAAGAATGTGAACTAGTCGAATGTCTTTTGTTCACATTTGTATCGCCCCTCACCATAATTAACTAACAATCCAACTGCAAAAGTCGAAAGGGAAAGGATGTTTAAGAATAGGGGTTCTTGCTATTTGAAGGAAATTGGCCTTGATTCTTATTTTTCAGAATTGTGTGTGGTTTGAGTGTACTAGTGGTACCATGCATAACGGTTTGCAGCAGCTGGGACATGGCTGTTTGTATTTCTCGTCGTGTCATAACGTTTCTAAAAACGTATGATTTGTGGATTTTTTCCCTTCAAACTGATTTGTGGGTCTTTCCAAAAGGACATAGACAACTGTCAGTGGCAATAACTCCATTAATTTTCAGTGCCAGTGCCACTAACTCTCTCTACATCTGACAGCCTTGCACTTCCTGCCGTAAATCGTGCTGCTGCCGTTAAATTGGGTCGTAAAAGCCTGCCCCCTGTCCCTTAATCATGCTTCTGGCTTCCTCATACACTAAGAGCTCTCTCTCTCTCTCTCTCTCCTCCTCTCTCTCTCTCTCTCTCTCTCTCTCTCTCTCCTCTCTCCTCTTCTTTTAGTATCACGATGTTTCAGCCTACTAGATGTAAAAGTGCTTATTCGAAATAAACGACTTTGATTTGATTTGATCACTCTCTGTCTGCCTGTCTCTCTCTCTCCTCTCTGTCTCTCTCTCTCTCTCTCTCTCTCTCTCTCTCTCTCTCTCTCTCTCTCTCTCTCAGTCTGTCTTTCTTTCACTCTATTTGCCTCTCTCCGTCTGTCTCTGTCTCTCTGTCTCTCTCTCTCACACAGCAGAAAGAAAGAGATCAATTTCAGCTGTAAAGACATGTGCACATTTGTCCCCTAAGTGTAATGTTGGTCATTCCTACAGAGCTGTCTTCCGTGCAGCCCTGCCATTTCTTTCTCTGCTAACAAATCCACTTACCACACATGCTTAATGGCGTGCAGGTCTCTGCGGTTCTGCAGCCATCCCCTTCTTTCCTGTGTTCTTGCTTTATTTTCTGCCTTTCGTTTCGCTTGCCTGTTGCTTGCAATGCTTGTGTGCTGTCGGTGTGTCTGTCGTGTGTGTGTGTGTGTGTGTGTGTGTGTGTGTGTGTGTGTGTGTGTGTGTGTGTTCGTGTGTGTGTGTGTGTGTGTGTGTGTGTGTGTGTGTGTGTGTGTGTGTGTGTCTGTGTGTGTCTGTGTCTGTGTCTGTGTCTGTGTGTGTGTGTGTGTGTGTGTGTGTGTGTATGTGTCTGTGTGTGTGTGTGTGTGTCTGTATGTGTCTGTGTGTGTGTGTGTGTGTGTGTTGTGTGTGTGTTGTGTGTGTGTGTGTGTCGTGTGTTTGTGTGTGTGTGTGTATGTGTTGTGTGTGTGTGTGTGTTGTCTGTCTGTCTGTCTGACGTCTCTTCACTCTTCATGTTTGTTCATGTGTTTGATGTTTATTGTGGGGGTTTATCCTTTGGTTTTTCCTCACTTCCTTTTCTTCTGTCTTTGTTTCTGTTTTATGCGTTTCTTCCATTCCTTGTTTGTCTGGCTGTGTCGTTCTTTTTCTGTCTGGTAAGTTTATTTTGTTATGCTATGTTATGTTATGTTGCTGTTTAGCCTGATTCCATTTCTTTTGTACTCTGTCTTTTCTCTTTTTATTTCCAAACTTGTTTGTTGTTGTTTTTTGTGGTTTATTATTTTCTTTCTTTGAGAGAGACAGAGACAGAGAGACAGAGACGCTTTGACACTTTGACCAATTTATTGTCATTGCCCAATGTGGCCTATTGACAAGGAGGGTTATACGCGACTTTCTTTTGTAAATACAAATAAATACAAGAAAAATTACATGATGCATTTAACGTAGTGAAAAACGAGAGATAGACAGACAGAGACAGGGACACACACACAGACACACGGAGAGACAGAAAGAGAGAGACAGAGAGAGAAAGAGACAAAGAGAGAGAGAAAGATCGATCAGCGGTACACTAAAGACATACGCATTTATTCACGAAGTATAATGTTGGTTATTTACTCAAAGCTGTCTTTCGTGCAGCCCTGCCATTCCCTTCTCTGATTTCAGTTCTAGTTGCCCACACACGGGGTCATGGCACAGAGTTGTTAAAGGCTCGTATGCCTCTGCTTTCCCTAGTTTCTTTTTCCTTTTTTCAATCTTTCTGTTTCCCCATCCTTCCTTTTAATTCTCTGTCTGTCTTTGCCCTTCCTGATTCGTTATTTCATACTCTGCTTCTTTTTTTTGGGAGGGGGGGGGGAGTGTTTTTGTTTCTGATTGGTTTGTTTGTTGGTGTTTTGGGGATTGTTGTTGCTTTCTTTCTCCGATTGTTTCTTGATTTCTGTTATTTCTTCCTTCCGATCTTTCTTTGTCTTTCTTTTGTCCTGTTTTTTACATTTTTACTTGGTCTCCTTTCTGTCTTCATTACTTGCTTTCTTTCTGCGGTAGGAAAAACAGAAGGGCTAGGCCCTTATGAGGAGGGAGGGAGGGAGGGAGGGTTGGGGGTGGTGGTGTCTTTTTCCTTGTTGGTCCTGTAGCCTCCTCTCTGCACATGGTCAGCCAGCTACCCACCCCCAGCCCCTCCTGCCCACCTCTCCCAAGGCTGGCTCACACACTGACTGACCCGGTCTCTGGCACCGCTAGACTCTGGCCTGCCCTGAGCTAGCTATCCCGTGGTGACTGTATGTGGGAAACAGACTGCTGTGACTGTGAGGGAAGTGGGAAAGAAGAACATCATCACGCTGGTTTCTGGACTGGGCAGAAGAGGGGAGGGGGGGGGGGGGATTATGGATAGAGTTCAGAGTCTTGTTTCCCACATACACTCACCAAGGGAGGATAGCTCAGGCTAGGCCAGAGTCTGGGGCTGCCAGAGACGGAGTCAGTCAGTGTGTGAGCCAGCCTGCATGGGGAGAGATGGGCAGGAGGGGGTGGGGGTGGGGCTGACAGCGGTCGGCTCTGACACGGAGACCCCGCCCTGTTGCCGAGGCGCTGTCCACTTCCAGCTGTGCTGACCCCCAGTGTCTCCGGGGACAGCAGCAGATGCTCCAGCCAGTCAGGCCGACCTCTCTCTCTGTCTCTCTCTCTCTCGCTCTCTCTCCATCTCTCTTCTCTCTCTCCTCCTTCTGTCTCTCTCTTCTCTCTCTCTCTCTCTCTCATTCTCTCTCTCTTCTCTCTCTCTCTCTTTCTCTCCTCTCCCTCTCTCTCTCTCCTTCTCTCTCTCTCCCTCTCCTCTCTCTCTCTCTCTCTCTCTCTCTCACTCTCTCTCTCTCTCTCTCTCTCTGTGATTCAGATTCAGATTCAGATTCAGATTCAGAATATTTTATTGCCATTTAAGTCATGTAGACTTATTTGACACAACAAAAACATCAACTATAATTATTATCTATTTTGGCTAAAAGTGATGTACACTAAAAACATGTTGTATTCTACTTCTCTTTTCTCTTTTTTCAAAACACTCATACACATATTTGATGATATCTGCTTGATATATATCAACTGTGCTTATGTCACTTAATTTATGTACACAGTTTTTGCGTTCTTTGTCTTTCGTTTTGATTTTTAATAACAAATTATTTCTGAGTTCATCATATAAAATGCATTCATCAAGTAAATGAAATTCATCTTCAATTTTGTTACAGTGTCTACATTTTCTGTCCTCTCTGGATATATTTTGGTGTCTCCCTTTCTCTATCATTAAATTGTGACAGCTTGTACGAAATTTACAATATGTCTTCTTATGAGTTTTGTTTTCATAGTTTACTAAGTATGTTTCCAATCTGTATTCTTTGGTAGCAAAATCATAAAATTTTAGTTTTGCAAACTCTTTCTTTTGGTAGATCCAAAATGTTTTATACATGTCCTCAAGTTTTCTTCTAACAGCATAACTCAACCGATGAACATTAAGAGTGCTTTGGTTCTTCCAGACATGTTTGAATCCAATTGTGTACATAATATTTTTCACTGTGTTTATCCATTTATCGTATGTATTCTTCTGATACAAATAATCGTATACTATTCTAATATAAGAGTCTGGTTTTGATTCTGTCAAATGAATCCAAAAGGATATTATCTGGCATATGATTTTAAGGGTCAGTGGAAATCTCCCTAATTCACCCAAAGTGGGTAGAACTAATGCTTTTTTATGAACTCCTATCATTTGTTTACAAAATTTTACATGAAAATTCTCATACAAAAACTGATTGGATAAGCATGCCTTGAACAGTTTATCAATATGAAATTCTGTCTCCCCATTAAAACAAAAAGGAAACCAAACTTCTGCTCCATAGGTTAAAACAGGGGTTATCAGTGAGTCGAATAAACGCATTATTATAGTAGTCTTTAAATTTTGTCCATGAATTGCCCTTTTAAAGGCGTATATTGCTTTGTTGCTTTGTTTTACTAAATGTTCTTGTGTTGCTTGAAATTTCCCGTTCTGATGAAAAACGACACCTAGATATTTATAAGTTTCTACTGTTTCAATTACATGCTCTCCACATTTAAAATGAATTGGAATTTTCGGAGGTGATCTCGTAAAGACTATTACCTTTGTTTTTTTTTGTTTATCTTTAAACCCCAATTAGAACAGTATTCTTGCAGTTTATTCAGTTTAGTTTGAAGACCTATTTTGGTTGTTGATAGCAATGCCAGGTCATCAGCATAGAGTAAACAAGGAATTCTGTCTTTTGCGGTTATATATGGCGAATCTTTCTCATCAGTATATTGAACTATATCATTGACATATACATTAAATAATGTAGAACTTGATGTATTTCCCTGATGTACCCCTTTTCTGACTATGATTTCATCTGTGTGTTTCCCTCGTATTTTTGTAAATATTGTTGCATTGGAATACATGTTTTTAATGACATTAAAAAGTTTTGCCTGTTATTCCTATTTCGTTTAACTTTATTAGAAGACCCTCGTGCCACACATTATCAAACATAGTCTGTAGCTGTTGTTTATTTTGTATGTATTTATTTATTCTTTTATATCGAGGATAATGGAATAAGCACTTATGTGCTTTTTTACATCCAGTCCCCGTGTGTATGCGGTTTTGTAAATTTTGTCATCCGTTCCCACCGGCACACAATGGCCTACTCTTACGAAAAGCGGAACAGGATTTAACGTGTGAGCAAGATGTGCGTGCGTTCGCACACGGGGCCTCGGTTTATAGTCTCATCCGAAAGACTTTTGCGGAGAGTGGAGTCTGCACTAATGTTAACCTCAGGGGAAAATATCCCCTTGAACGGGAATCGAACCCTCTCTTTGTCTGTCTGTCTGTCTGTCTGTCTGTCTGTCTGTCTGTCTGTCTCTCTCTCTCTCTCTCTCTCTCTCTCTCTCTCTCTCTCTCTCTCTCTCTCTCTCTCTCTCTCTCTCTCTGTTGGTGTGTAATTTATCGCCTATCCAAATGGGGGTGTTTTTCTTTAAAAACTTCCCAACTTCATCTTTTCAGCGATCATTATCAGTGCTGACATTATTCAGTGCAAAGCTTCATCCCTTCCCTGCACTGACTCCGTTTACCTGTCGGCTGTAAATGAGCTTAGGGTGAAGAGCTTCACGTGGCAGGCAGCAGTGGTGTGTTTGTTGTGTTGTGTTGTGTGTGTTGTGTTGTGTTGTGTTGTGTGTGTGTTGTGTGTGTGTGTGTATGTGTGTGTGTGTGAGTTTTCTTTCTTCTGTCTCTTTTCTTCTGGTTTCGGTTTTTTTTCTCAGTCATCATCATATTTTACAATCTGTTTTTGTCTGTTTTATTTTCCTTATATATATTTCTCTTCCTCTGTCCATGCTAACTTTCTTTTGAAGATAAGGAAGTGGATAAGGCTGGGGGGGGGGGGGGGTCATTTCCTCTTTCTTTCTTTTAGATCTGTCTTTCTTTCTTTATTTCTTTCTTACTGACTTCCTTCCTTTCTTGCTATCTGAGTTTTGGAGCCAGCCTCAGTGTGTTCTCACTCTTTCTTTTTTTATTGTAGAGACAGACAGACAGATAGTGACACAAAGACAGACAGGAAAAAGAGAATGAGCTACAGAGATAGAGAGCCAGACAGACAGACAGACAGATAGACACACAGACAGGAAAAAGAGAATGAGCTACACAGAGAGAGAAAGAGAGGGGCAGACAGACAGACAGATAGACACAAAGACAGAGAGGAAAAAGAGAATGAGCTACAGAGAGACAAACAGACAGACAGACAAATAGAGACACAAAGACAGGAAAAAGAGAATGAGCTACACAGAGAGAGAGACAGACAGACAGACAGACAGATAGAGACACAAAGACAGACAGGAAAAAGAGAATGAGCTACAGAGAGAGACAGAGAGAGAGAGACAGACAGACAGACAGACAGACAGACAAATGGAGTCACAAAGACAGACAGGAAAAAGAGAATGAGCTACAGAGAGAGAGACAGACAGACAGACAGACACACAGACAGAGGAGAGAGAAACGGAGAGCATTCCCAGAGATAAATGAACCTGCATATTATCATTTGCCTGCTGAGCATTTGCCGTGTGGCCCTGCCATTTGTCTCTGTGTCTGTGCTAGCCAGTCTGCTTAGCCATACATGGTGAGGCCATGGCCTTTTCAGGGCTTGGGTCTCCCCTCAGTTCTCTCTCTCTCTCTCTCATCTCTCTCTCCATCTCTCTCTCTCTCTCTCTCTCTCTCTCCCTCCCTCCTCCCCCCCTCTCTCTCTCTCTCTCTCTCTCCTTCTCTCTCTCTCTCTCTCTCTCTCTCCTCTCTCTCTCTCTCTCTCTCTCTCTCTCTCTCTCTTCTCTCTCCTCTCTCTCTCTCCTCTCTCTCTCTCTCTCTCTCCTCTCTCTCTCTCTCTCTCTCTCCTTCTCCTCTCTCTCCCTTTTCCCCCTTTTTTCTGTGTTTTTTTTTGGTGTAGGTTTGTTTATTTTTGTTTACTGTTTCTTCAGTTGCTTCTTTTATTTTCTTTCTGTCTGTGTCTCTTTCGCTTCCTTTTCCCTTTTCTCTGTTTCTTTTATTTGTTTGTTTGTTTCTCCGTTCTTTTCTTTCTTTCTTGTTCTCTCTTTCGTTTCTGATCTTTGTTTGTTTCTCTCTTTGTCTGTCAATCTTACGGTTCTCCCATGTTTAGGTTTGGAAGTGGAAGGGGGGAGGGAGGTCTTTCTTTTCTTTCCCCTTTTTGTCCTGTCTTTTTCCCCTCTCTTTGTTTCGTGTGTAGGAGGGGGTGAGGGGGTGGAAGATGACCCTGATAGAGCAGGGGTCAGGTGGATTGTTGGAGCAAGGAGGTTGGTGGGGGAGGAGGGGTCCTCTCCTATCTTTTCCTGCTGCACTCTTTATACCTGACGTTCCAGTATTGACACTCCCATGCAGCTCACTCTGACCCCACCCCGCTTACCCACATCCCTACACCCTGGCTGACTCTACCTCCACCTCACTCACCTACGTCCAGACTGATTCTGCCACAGTCTCAAAGCTAGCAGTCTACAAAAATGGTCAACCGTAGGTTGCATCAAGGCCACTGGCTGTAAGAGTCCCTGCACTACTGTTTGATCACACTGGTGTGGTATACGGTGGGTCTTGTGAGGGAGCGGGGACGGGATAGCTCAGTGGTCGGAGCACTCGCTTTCCCCCAGCCAAGTTAAGCAGCGTCGAGCGTGGTTACCAGTTGGATGGGTGACCGTATGCGCGCCTTGGCTTCAGTACAGTTCCCCCAGTTCACCCAGCTGTAAATGGGTACCTGCCCTCTTTAGGGTCTGGGAAGGTAAAGCAGCGAGGGAGAGGAGATGGGTGCCGCCCTCAATATGCTGGCCCTAGAGAAGTGAGGTCTCTGACGCCTCGCTCCCCTACGACCTTCTAGGTTATGGGACTCCTTTACCTTTACCTTTACCTTGTGAGGGAGCACACAAAGACACACACCAGCTGCTGGTGAAGTTCTGTTGACTTTGCGTGGCTAGCCTGCACTGCTCCCTCTGTCTTACTTCATGAAGGACTAGGGGCTCTGTCCTTGTTGTCTTCCGCTGACGATCACACAGCTAGTGGCAAGTTGTTCATCTACTTTACTGTGAACAATGAATTTTAAATATATATAAAAAAAACAGACGAAAAGTAAAATTGTTTTTATAAGGTTTTGAAACGTCCAGTGGTCTTCCTGCCATTGTAAACACTGCTTTGGTGGCGAACAGGTTTAAGTATAGCTGTCAGAAGAGAGAGGTCGGTGGTTTGAATCCATACAGATCTAGATGCTGAAGTGTTCTCCTCCATGCAACCATCTGCTTGGCGCTGGTCTTTAACCTAAGTCTCCTGTGCTGCAGTCAGGTGGCGATGTGAGAGAGAACAGCCCGCAGCGATGGAAGAACCCCGACCCTGGCACACACACACAAAAAAGAGCAGAAAACTCCCTGTCCGAGTCAGCGGGGTGGAATGAAAACAGGGGCAACAACTCAAGAGATGGGTGTGGCTGGACAGCTCAGGTTTCAGGCAGACATGTGGACTTCCGAAACCCTAGATACAATGTGACCTTCCCTTACAGCATCCTCCTCTCACTATGCCTTGAAAACAAGGCAGCAAAGGTAGGGGGAGGGGGAATCACAGAGCACACTGGTGGTTATAGTCTAAAGCGAGGTGGTCAGCCTAATATAACGTTTCACACAGGGAAATCTAGACTGCCAAAGCTGTCAAGTACAATACAGCGTGAAATTACAGATGATTCTTAGGTACCGATGTTGAAGAGAAAGAAAGCATCACCAAGATGACAAGAGGACATAAATAACCCTGCTGATCATCATGATCTCACGCAAGACGTCATCCTTGTTTACAATGCCCAACTTCTCTGTGGTTTGTCCATCTGCAACTGACGCTGCCGCCGCTTTTCCTGAAAGACTGACTGACCATTGGCAGTGATGAATGTGTGGGACCTGTGTTTGTTCCCAGCTATCCGTTTGGCTTTCTGTGTCCATGCTGAATGCTTTGTCTGAGACACTGTCTGTCTGTCTGTGTCTCCAGTATGTGTGTCTGTCTGTCTGTCTGTCTGTCTGTCTGTCTGTGTCTGCTTGTCCCGCAGTCATGTCTTTTCTGTTTTTGCTGACTTTTTTTTCAGTTGGCAGGTCTGCCATTTTCTACAATTGTGCATGCGTGTATGTGTGTATCTCTGTGTGTATGTGTGGGTCTCTCTCTGTGTCTCTGTCTGTCTGTCTCTCTTTCTCTGTCTCTCTCTCTTCCTCTCTCACATACACCTAACACGCTCACACACGCGCGCGCGCGCGCACACACACACACACACACACACACACACACACACACACACACACACACACATTACTTTCTAGATATGGATGGATACGTTTTGCTTTTGTGCTGCAACTACACAAGTAAGGTTTTGTTCTTCCTCTCAATGATAATATACATCGGTATAGTGAATTGGTCTGTGACAAAAACTGCCCATTTTGCTAAAGTCATATTGAAAATGGACATGTTGTGTTAATGTGCACTGCAGACGACGATCTAAGGGGAAAGTTCCTCAGTGATGTTGTGAGACTTCCTTTAGGTGTCTTGCCCAGAGCCAGAAATGGTACATCACGTCTAGTTTATCCAGGTGTCATGTGCTTCATGCTACCACCAGAAGAAGGACCACGATGGTATTGTAGGTCAGTCATTTGCTGCATCAATGTGCTGCGTATTACTGCAGTAAGCTAGCTAAGTGTCTTCTTCTTTGGGTTTAACTTTGTAAAAGTTTATGTGCTCCTGAGTAATGATGTCTGATTACCTTAAAATTAATAATAATAATAATAATAATAATAATAATAATAATAATAATAATAATAATAATAGATAACATTAAGGAAGTAGGATATCCAGTAACGGCATTCTTTTTTCCACGGTTATCAAGGACAACTGTGATAATTGTCAATTTCAAAGGAGAACCTCTATTATCTGATGTGTTACTGACAACTCTTCATCCATTCAAAGGGCCGTAATCCTGAGCTGGGTGGAGGTCTGGGTCAGTGTGCTGCAGGACGCTGCCCTGCAGGCTGTGGTCGTCCTTCGCTGTGTCAAGCTTTGCACTGCTGTCCTCCACTGCGTACAGTAGGATAGATTTCTGGTGCATGGCCACTAATCTCGGGATAATTCTCTGTAGTTCTTCTCTCATAAGCTGTCTTGGTGCCTGGTGATGGAAACAGAGTGGTGTAAAGTGTACAGGGATACCAAGCTAAAAGCCTCTATTACGGACGGAGGAAGATATGTGTACATGCCCAGGAGTGAACATTTACAGCTGATTCCATATTGTATATGTGAAACAACTGTTCTTTCCCATTGCAACCCCCCCCCCCCTCCCCCACTCCTTTTTGATGTAGCTTGGTCTAAGGCTGATGTACTTGCAACTGTTTCAGAGCCTCTCTCTCTCCCTCCCTCCCCCTCCCTTCCCCCCCCCCCCCCCCCCCCCCCCCCCCCCCCCCCACTACCCCTCAACATCTTTCCCCCTTCCTCCTTCTCCTTCGGTAGTGGAGCTGTACGCTATCTGCCTCAGAAGATATTATTTCTTCCCACCCCTCCCCCTGACCCCTCTACCCTCCCCTCTCCAGCTCTCGCCAAATCATTCCTTCTCCCCCCCCCCCTCCCCCATCCCTCCCTTGCTGCCCACAGCTTGTTCTATCCTTTCCATCAAAGGGAGCTAAGCTTCACACGTGCTAAGCTTCACACTTCTGTAAATCACTGGACCCAGGGGCTGACATCACTTTCCAAGAACGGAGAAACAGAAGGACAAGAGAAGTGAAGGTACAGAAACAAGGACTGGAATCAGTGCAGCATGAACAGAAAGGAAGTGTAGAAGACAGGATGGAAGAAAAAGGAAATAGAAACACAGACAGACTGACTGAAAGACAGAAAGACACAAAGGACCAAAGACAGAAGGGAAGAAAGAAAGGTGGAAGAAAGGGTGAGGAAAACAGAAAAGACAAAAAAGAAAGAAAGAAACAAACAAACAAACAAAGAGGAGAAGAAGAAAGACAGAAGGAAAAAGTTGAAATAATGCATAAAGAAAGAAAAGAGGGAAAGGAGTTATTGTGAAGCCCAAGTATTTAAAGGTGCAAACTTGTTTTATTCTTTCCCCTTTGCATAAAATGTTACATACAGGCATGTCTGACTGTTTTGAGATTACCATGCACTCAGTCTTCTTTGCATTCAGTTGGAGTCCTTTGTTTTCACTTTCGATTGTGACTGTTGTAAGGATATTTTGTAGTTTTTCCTCCGAGTCAGCAATTACCACTGTGTCATCCGCATATCTTAGATTGTTTATGTTGTGACCTCCTACTTTGACACCTTCATGCTGCTCTATGTTCCGTAGAATCATTTCGCTGTAGATATTGAAGAGGTCTGGAGAAAAAACGTAGCCCTGCCTCACTCCCCTACAGATCGGTCTGTACTCACTGCAGTCATTATCAACTCTTACTGCAGCTTCTTGTTCCCAGTACAAGTTTCTGATCACTCTAAGAGCTTTTCCATCACAGTTATGTCTTAGTAAAATTTCGAACAGATCGGAATGTCTTCCTTTTTCAAATGCCTTAGAATAGTCAATGAAGCAGAGGTACAAGTCCTTTTGTACCTCAATCGCCCTTTCCATGAGGGTCCTCAGGGCAAATATGACATTTCTGATACCTTTATCTGCCATAAATCCAAATTGGGTTTCAGATATCTCAGGTAGGATTTTATTTCTCATTCTGTTCATCAGCACTCGTAACATGACTTTTGTGAGGTGGCTCATACCAGCATTTGTCATACCAGCACTTAAAATTGAGAAATCGTACTATCTTGGTAAACATCGTTCAATATTTACAGCTGAACTTATTGCAGTTCTTATGGCTCTTAACTATATTCTTGATTTTCCATTTTCCTTCTTTCATATCTTGCTTTGTGTTGACTCCAAGTCAGTATTGTATGCTATAAAATCCCCAAACTTCAAGGTCTCCTGAATTATTTTTGAAATTAAATATGTCATACACCTCCTAAGTTTAAAAGGTATTCTTGTTTCTTTTTGTTGGGTGCCTTCTCATGTTGGAATTTTTTCAAATGAGTGAGCTGACAGAGCTGCAAAAAAGGGGGCAAGACATGATATGGAATCGATAGAACTGGACGTTTCCTTATCTATACACGAGGGATACCAAATATTAGAACAAACTTCATGGGGTAAGTTTAAAGAATCTGATCAATTCAAGGAACGATATTTTAAAAGTTGTCTTACCACTGCCCATATTTCTTGTTATATGGCTCCTTCTCAAATAGATTCGCGTTTTATATCCGTGAGAAGGGTTAATTCACTATATTTTAGAATGAAGTTAAATGCATTCCTTACAAAATTTTGTAAACATGTCAGATATCTATGTGTGGATCATATTTCCAATACTCATATCATATTTGAGTGCCCTATTGTAAAACCTTTTTTACCTACATTTTCTGAACAGTCTCTGGAAAACGTATTTGAAAATTCAAAGCTAGCCTTTGCCATAGCCAGATGTTTATTGCATAGTCCACTTGAATATTTATTGTAGTTACATTATTGTTATTTTATGTTTTCACATTGTTGAGTTTATATTTTGCTCCTGTTTAAAAGTATTATCCTTACTTTTCTAAGGTTGTTTTTTTTTTCTTTTTTTTCTCTCACACAAACACACCAACACTGATTCTATTTCTTAACTTTTTCTCCTTCCACTCCTTCCTCTCCCTTCTTTAACTTCCAT